>OZ020486.1:46388452-46523861 GCA_963971405.1 Psococerastis gibbosa | reverse complement strand
CGTTGTAAGAATGTCAAACGACCGCATGCCGAAAAAGATGTACGAAGCAGGCATGACAGGAAGACGTCTGGCCGGACATTCTCGAAAATGCTGGAAGGATGAATTGGAAACTGACCTTCGCGAGTTGGGAGTCCATAGATGGTGGAGCGCAGTACAAAACCGAGATGACTGGAGGAGTGTTATCGCCGCAACCCTCAGCCCTTCTCTCTTTTCTTTCCTCATCACATGGCTTATGTATGTAAGTTTCCATTTCATCACCGTCAGCAGCAACTCTATATCTCTTCTATCTCTATTCGGCTCAGGACCTCCGCATTAGGGACATAATCTCTCCAGGGTATACGCGGCACTCGTCTGTATACATTTCAAATGCATTGAGTCAATTCTCCATAGTTCGTGTCACAGCTCACAGTTCAGTGGGCCAGTGGCGGACTGGCGGACTAGGCCGTTGGGCAGACGGGCCGGACCAAAAATAGTTGTTTGGGGCCGGACGTCCAAAGGAAAGAAATCGCAACATATTTCAAAATAATATAAAATAAAATTTGTGTTAACAACAAGCATTACAATAGCATTTTGAACTTGAAATGTTTTCAAATTTTCGATAAATTGTTCTTTTATTGAAAGCCTATTTACTCAGTTAAACCTAAGGGTATTCACTGCATGTAAAAAAAACAGTTGACTTTGTAACGAAAGCCTTTTTGACCTGAGGGGCAGCGGTATCCGAAAATGTCAGGGCCGATTTCCTGTTCCAGTCCTCCAGTGCTCCTTACCATATTCGAGTAAAACGGTTGGGAACACATCAGGGACGGATCCTTGGGGGGGGGGGCGGTGGGGGCGGTCGCACCCCCCCCCCCCCCCCCCCCGAGAAAAATAGCTTTATACTAGATAGAATGGACTTTTGAAGGAAATGAAGAGAAATTGTTACTGAAGTAAGGGAAACGCGATATTTTTCAGGTCACCGCCCCCCCCCCCCGAAAACTTTTTCTGAAACCGTCCCTGGAACACATAACGTTTCACCATTCGTAATATAAGGTCCAACCTCAGATTCCGGCACAGAAGTACTTTCTGCATTTAGATGAAGTCATTTCGAGTTTGTACAGCAGTGCGGCTGTGAATTTCCTGAGTCATCTCCCACTCACTGCTTACAATACATGTACATCCGAAGTACCGGTATTCTTGCTTTCCTATTTATACTAGTAAAAAGAAATTAGAAATAATAAAAGTGTAGAATCCACTTGAGTGGTCCTACATGCCTACATGGGGTAATTTATTAAGCTTAGCAAGGAACTCAGTGAAGTGTGTTTTCCCACTTTTCCCTGAACATTTTGGATGCACCATCGGGGACATTTTTAAAATCATCATTTTGTTAGGATTGTAAATACAAGGAGTCAAGGACCTACCCTCTAGAATAGGGGATGCTTGTGCTCTTTAGTGACAAAACGGGGGTTCGGAACAAAGCCAATTTTCATGAAATTAAATGCGTATATAATTTGACTAATGTCCCTGTCACCTATAATCATAGGTATTCCAACAAAGAAAAGGTTTTTCACTAATTTCTGGTGCCTGCTGTGAATGCTATTTGTAACTGTAACTGCCAAATCTCATGTGTGACTTGGTTTGAAAAATGGACCTGGGGTACCTTCGTATGTCAGAATTAGGTAGGTACACTTAAAATCAGAAGGATTTAGGATTCTCAAACCTTCTTTCTTTCTCCAGCCGACGTACTTAACGAACACAATGGGAGACGCCCAGCTGAAGTGTCCCTAGCTGTTACCTTTCTTGTGGTGTACAAAGAAAAGATTTGTTTTCCTCGATTACCGCGAATCTGGTACCAACTATGAATGCTATTGTATTTGTTATTGCCAAATCTCATATTTGACTTGATTTGAAAAGATGAAGCCACTTGGCCAGGTTCAAATATTAACACAATAAATATGTTTACCTTACCGGCTTACCAGTCAGTGGCGGTTTTAGAATTTTCAAAAGGGGGGGGGGGCATTGACAAGACTGTGATCCTATCTAGTGTAAATTTATTTTTTGAGAATTCAATTGTATCTAGTGTATTTTTTAGATGTTATGGTGGTACTCGTATACATGATTTATGGGAGGGTTTAGCTTCGGCGCGAACACAGGCTTAAAATATTTTCCGGATGTGTGGACTGTAGAAATAATATTGCATATTGCATATTGCACAGTGGCGGCTCGTCCATAAGGGCACTGGGGCTACTGCCCTCCCAAAATTTTACAGGCAAACAAAGCAATTTCCATTTAATAATAATAACAAATAACAATAATAAAATAATAATATACTAATCTAGATTCTGGAGAAAAATGCAACTGCTACAATTCGGCTATGCTATGTGCGTGCTCTGGGCAACTTGGTGCAATTTTCAATTTAGCCCCGGGTCGCCATGGCAACCGAGTCAGGCAAAAGTTAAGAAGATCGTTCCCACCATTGAAAAGGTGTACACAACTTTTCTCTTATGGACCTTGCAATGCAATTCCTGGCATATGCATTAATACATGGGCAGCGGGGCAGCGCCCCAAAAATGACTTTAAATGTTTCGTATTAATAATCGTTGAATATTAGTATTTTTTTTTAATCATAATTTTAAGAGTTATTTTTGAGAAGAGTTTCACTATTTTGTCATGAGTGATGATTATTATAAAATTTTTCAAAGTACAATTTTTGACTAGGGAAGTCAGGTTCTGCCCACCGGCCAGTTGTAATGTAAACAAATATTACAAAAATGTAAACAGCGAGTGATAGACTTGTTTGCCACTTCGAAATGCCGAAGAATCTATTTGATAATCAAGTAATGGTAAGTTATATGCTATTACTTTATTACAATTCGTTGCCCCACCATTTTGATACACTACGAGCCGCCACTGATATTGCATATAGCATTCCCCCGGGGAAAAAAATTTGTAAATACAAGTGCAAAATAGTGGGGTTTTACGCATTTTAATAGCAGTTAAGTATGGATTTTACAAAGTTTACAAAATAATGCGCATTCATAAAATTAATATTGCATTTAACCCATTGGCGTAAATCCACAAAATTTCTAGGGGGGGGGGGGCGTTAGGACCCCAAGACTTTGATCCCCCCGAGAAAAAAATTGACATACCGGTCCAGGCCCGGCCCGAGGTATTTTCTTGAGTGGTGCGAGTTTACATTTTAGCGCCCCCCCCCCCCCTCCCAGAGACCGTAAATTATTCATGAACGCTTGAGTATGGGAGACATTAAAAAATTGTGCATGCTTCTTATAAAGGGATTGTATTAGGCAACTGTAACTAATAACTAAATGTAAAATTATTGAAATTTCTCCTTCCTAGCTTTGATGCTAGCAAATTTTTTAATCAAATGATCATAGGAGAGATTGTTGGCGATCTCATTTTCTATGGATAATATGGCTAAGTCCGACAATTTCTCATCAGCTAAAACAGAC
This sequence comes from Psococerastis gibbosa, assembly GCA_963971405.1. Taxonomy (NCBI): domain Eukaryota; kingdom Metazoa; phylum Arthropoda; class Insecta; order Psocodea; family Psocidae; genus Psococerastis; species Psococerastis gibbosa. The sequence continues at coordinate 46,520,415 of OZ020486.1, read as the reverse complement.
CTTAGGTAGGTCTTTATCAATTTTAGCTTGCTGAAGCTCCTTTCTCCCTTAGCAACAGTGACCGGTATAGTAATGAAAATGCGGAGAGCTGTCCAAACGTTTGGAAACATATCTTTCCAACAATGCTTTGCCAAAAACTCAAGAACCCCCTTTGGATGCCCATCGTCGCCGCCTAAGAACGCACTAAGGCTCCTTATTTCTTGGGCTAGCTCGGTACCCGAAATATCACTGAGAGCGCCATGGGTTAAGACAGATTCTAAATCTGAGCAGGCCGCATTCAAACCATTATGGTCGATCTTTTTCAAATCGTACATAAATTGCCATGTACTATTAATGTCACTTAATTGGGAAAAGCGCAACTGCAATGAATTAATGGCTGTGTCAATCATTGGATAGAAGACAGAGGTGCGAAACGCTGTTTCTGGGTCAGTAGGAGATTCGTCTTGATTTTCATAAGAAAACATCTTCTTTTTCCTTCGCAGACGGACAGTTTCAAACTCCTGAGTGATTTGTGCTTCTTCAGCGATTTCTTTGGCAGTGATGAGTGCAGAAGTGAAACCTGTACTTCTGTATTCTTTTAAAAATTTCAAGCATTTATTCATAATTTTTGTAGCTTCGGACAAATCCATGGTTTCAGATTGCATTGTTTTGCTTACTAGATTAACCTGGAATAAAACATCGTACCATATGACTAACGCCATTAAGAACTCGAACTTTTCCAAATTTACAAGAAGCGATTCAGCCTCTGAGCTTGCAACAGGGTCCGTTGATTGTTCATATTCATCCTCCAGAGCCCTTTTAACTTCAGCATACTGATACCGCACTGCTTTCAAGCTGTTGATCCTGCTTTCCCAGCGTGTGTCACAAACCTTTTTCAGGCTTAAATTTTGCAGATGCTCTGAGACCACCTTCCACCGCTTTGTTGAATTTGAGAAATACACAAACAGCCGTTGCAGCACACCAAAAAGAGACACTGATTTGATAGAAGTTTTTGCTGCATCGGCAACCACAAGGTTGAGACTATGACAGCCGCAAGGGTTAAAAAAGGCTCGTGGATAGGTTTTAGCAATGCGACTCTGAACTCCTTTAATGTGTCCAACCATATTAGCACCATTATCATATCCTTGGCCCCTGCAGTCATTCATGTCAATACCATATTTATCAATTATTTCGTCCAAAAATAAGCCCGTCAGGCCGGCTCCAGTTGAGTCAGCCACTGGCTTATATGTCAAAAAACACTCACGCACACGCGCTTCATCGACGTCGAAAAATCTGAAGGTGACACTCATTTGCTCAGTGTGGCTGATGTCAGGAGTACAGTCTAAAATTATAGAAAAATACTTGGCACTTCTTATTTTAGATAATATTTGGCCTCTTACTTCGTCAGCTAATAATTTAATTACTTCGTTTTGAATATTTTTGCTAAAATAAAAATGCTTGGATTCCTTCTGCATCACTCTTCGCAAGTGCTCCATCATGACGGGGTCGAATTGGCCAAGTAATTGTACAAGGCCTAAGAAATTCCCATTTCTTGGAGTGTATAAAGTGTCCTTGCTACCACGAAAAGGCAAATTGTGTTCAGCCAAAAACAACGTGATGGCGATCATTCGTTCCATAACAGAAGACCACCTTGCTTTTTCATCCTCCAATTGCTTCTGAAGCCCTTTATCTATGCCACAACATTTTTTTAACCTTTTAGCCGTTTCAAGCCACGTTAATAAGGCTTGCTGGTGGTCGTCAGAAAACTCATGGCTCGTTAGTAAACGAGACAAATGATGCCAGTTGTCAGAGCCAACATTGGAAAGATGGCAACGACTTGTGCGCTTGAAGATGTGACAACAAAAGCAGTATACTTTCTTTGTTGAATTGGAATAAACAAGCCACTGCCGCTCATATACTTCTCCGTTGGGCATGCTTTTTTTGAAATGGCTGTTGGAAAAATGCCGGCCTTTCTCATTTTTTGGGTATTTATCATCATCGAGTTTCCCGTTTTGCGGCCCCTCTTCAACGATCATGTCAATAACTTGTGAAGACAAGTAAGAGGGCCACTTGGCTATGTCCATAGAAAAACTTCTTTCTTCTTCACTGCAAGGCAAGTTCTCAAAAATGGCCTCGTCCAGCGCAACCGCCTGGGCCTCACTCTCAACCGTACTTTCCTTGCTTGTACTAGGGGGCTGGGTTGGGTCTGGATGTGGACCTGGCCGTTTTAGAAATTTGGCCATTTGCGCCGCTTGCTTTTCATTCTCAGCTTCCCTAGCTCTTCTTTTCCTCTCATTTCCGGCGCCTGACAATTTTTTCCACATTGCCTTTGCAAAGTTGCTAAAATAAAAGACACATAAATTACCTTAAGTCTAAATAAAGTCCAAAATAAATAAATATACAATAAGTTGGACATACAGTAGACATAAATTCTCTTATTTGATATTAATAACAAACACAAACCATTCGCAGAATTGCAAGCCGAGCCACTTCTTAATCTGCTTTGTAACTCTCTTATTTATTATAACAACAACTTAATACAAATACCGCTATAAAGCATCTGCGTCTGCTTACCTTAAAATTTTTTTGTTGCCAATTGCAATTATTTATAAAAATCTCACAAGAGATACGAGTGAAGCTGAAATTAGTAACCAATAACAATGCTATGATCTGCCATTTTAGTTAGGGTGGCCAACATAACCACTCGGAGTTGTCGTGGAAGGAGTTAACGTTCCACCACGTTAAACCGGTTGGCGCCAGATTTAAAACAAGTCTTCTATAAAAATTATTTTATTTTTATTTTTTTTAAATTATCCCGCTTGAAAACACAAAGCCGAGTCCAAGGGGGCGTCTCGCGGCGCCCCCTTGGACTCGGCGCCTGGTGCGGCCGCTCCACTTGCCCATAGGACGGGCCGGGCCTGTACCGGTCCAATTTAGTGAGGTTTTACGAATGTTATACCTTGGTGGGAGGGGGGCCCGGGGGGCTCCCCCGGAGCATAAAATGATCAAATTAGTGAGGTTTTGCGCATTCTATACCCTGGACAAAGGGGCCCGGAGAAAGAAAATTGATAAATAGACCCAATTTAGTGAGGCTTTACAAATATTATACCTTGGACAAAGAGAGATATAAAATTATTAGTTGCTTATTCTTCTGTGGGGCATATAGGAATTATGTTGGGAGGGCTGTAACTATGAATTATTGAGGAATAAATATATCTTTATTAATAATATTAAGCCACGGGGGCCGGGGGTCACCCCGGAGAAAAAAAAATTGATAAATAGGCCCAAATTAGTAAGGTTTTGCGTATACTATACCCTGGAAAAGGGGGACCCGGGGGTATCCACAGGAGAAAAAAAATGATAAATGGTCCACATTTGTGAGGATTTGAGCATTTTGCAAGCAGTACAGTTGAGATTTTACCGACGAATAAACCTAGCACTGAGGGCAGCCCAATAAGCCCCCTTGGCTACGGCCTTAAAGGGGGGGGGGCAAGTGGGCCATGCCCCCCCCCCCTGAAACCGTCAGCGTTACCAGTAGAATATTTCTGCTGGTGAATGAATGCTATTAAGTATATGGTTTACTGGTTTAGTCAAGTGGTTCCCAACCGGTGGTCCATAGATATACATATTAGGTGGTCCACGCGTGAAAGTAATTAAGAAAGAACCGGTCCGAGTTTACTCGAACATGCTTTCCAATTTATAAAAATTAGTAGATAGAGAAAATGAGTAATTTCATGGCAAATAATTTTCCGATGGTTAAATTTCCGATATCTCGGGGGGGGGGGGGGGGGGAGTTGTCCACCTGACGTCACTGGAGGTGAGGTAAATTCTAAATAGGTCAGACCAACACATTGCCACACAGCAATACTGGCAGGGCACGTAATGCAATTTTCTACCATTTTTTTTGAAAAAACATTTTTTTCTACAAACCAAATACTTTTCTGGGAAAGCAACCTGTCCGGTTTGGTTACTCAATGTAACATCTAAAACATAGCTGAAAGAAGAAATCATCGATAGAAAGGTTTCGCAGCAAAATTATTTTTTAGTCATTTTTCATGAAAATTTATTTACTTTTATTTTTTTACCCCCAGAAGCAAACTATCAAGGGGCATGCGACCCCCCGCATTTAATCAACATTAATAACAAATACAATATAACTGAATTTAAAAGAAATCGTTGGAGCCGTTTTGGATGAATAATTTTTTTAGACGTTTTTTTGGAGTTTTTTGAGAATAAAACCCCCCCAAATTGTGTAAGCCCCAAATAAAAAAACTGTCTCGGGGTATGATTTTTATGAACCTGCATGCCAAATTTCATCAAAATCGACCGAATAGTTTGCCCGGAAATCGACGCACAGGCAGATAGACAGACAGACAGACAGACAGAACAACAGACAGACAGACAGAACAACAGACAGACAGACAGACATTTCGTAAAAACCACTTTTTTGGGTTCCTGGGACCTCTAACGTTTAAATCCGTTGAAATCTCGGAATTGAAAATTTCGACCGTCACAAAGCTTTCCTCATACTACGTATAAATTGGAAAGCAATAAGACAATAAAACAGCTGAGTTATTGGAAATTTGAAATATAATACAGTAAGCCTTGGTACAGAAGTATAAAATCCGACCGATACCATTCCAAAATATTAAATCAAATCGTATCACGTAATCATAGGTACAAACTATTTGGTCTTGGTCCTAGAATGTATCGATTTTCCTGTCACAGACATGCTGGTCCACGGAAAATCAGAAAATAATCTAGTGGGTAGAGGGACGCCAAATTTTACACCTCTCCCTTCGAAAACCTATCGTTACGCCACTGACACGTGCCCCCCCCCCCTATATGAGGTCTGGGACCACCTCTGCCATAAACCACTCATAGCATCTATCTATTGATACATATAGGAAAGCATTTACGGGGTTTCTCGTACCGGTTCTTTACATTGTACTGCAAGCACACCAATAAAAACAAAAACAATTTTCAAATTTATCTCTGCCCTCTTACTTACGGCCATCTCTAGCATCTTCGGCATTGTATCGATTCTTTCTAACTTCAGGTATGATTTAGGTGCTAAATAGAGGAAATAAAGAGAACCCTGCCAGAACTAATTTTTGATTTTGAAGAGAAAAATATATTTTTTTTTCAGACGCGTACCGGCTCTTTAAAGATGAATATCCAATGTTGCACCCTTGGACCCTTTCACGTGTCCATGGACCATGGAAACACGCATTTAAATAGGTTACCCAAAATTGAGTAGCTTGGAAGGCTTTGTCGTTTCCTTCATGCAAATCAGTTGTACCAGTACCCAGTACAAGGGACAAGGGATATTATGGAACGATGGACCGAGTACTTCAAAGAACTACTCAACAAAGAGAGCGACACTACACCAGAAGAAGAACCACTACCACAAACTGCGGAAATGCTTATACCCCCACCAACACTAATAGAGGTAGAAAACGCCATAAAAAGGATGAATAACTATAAAGCACCAGGCAAAGATGGCATCACCAGTGAAATACTAAAATACTCTGGGTCAGAGGTTGTAAAAGAACTACATGACATTATTACAAAGATCTGGGCAAACGAATGTATGCCGGAAGCATGGCAAACAGGAACTATAGTACCGATTTACAAGAAAGGCGACAAGTTGGACTGCAATAACTACAGAGGAATTACACTCCTTAATACTGCCTACAAGACTTTCTCAAATCTTCTATTAAGAAAAATCTCACCGTATGCAGAAGAAATAATAGGCGAGTACCAATGTGGTTTTAGACCAGCCAGGGGAACTGTTGACCAAATCTTCGTTGTACGGCAAACTATGGAAAAATGCTACGAGCACAATACGGACCTACACATGCTCTTTGTGGATTTTAGACAGGCTTTCGATTGTATTTGGAAAGACAGCCTATATAACACAATGATCCGACAAGGAATACCAAAAAAACTAGTTAATCTAGTAAAAATGACTATGGAAAACGCCAGAGCCAGTGTAATAATAGACGGACGATGTGGAGAAGAATTCCCACTCGGCAGAGGGGTACGACAAGGAGACGCCCTCTCAGCTACACTGTTCAACCTGGCACTGCAAGCAGCGTTACAGAATATAGTAGAGAGTGGGACAATTGTATACAAGTCACAAATGATCTGCGCATATGCGGATGACATAGTCATAATCAATAAAAATAGGAAGCAACTAGGAGAGATACTTGCTAGACTATGTGTAGAGGCGAGTAGAGCTGGACTAGAAATAAATGTCTCAAAAACTAAGTATCTAGTAATGTCAGCGTTAGAAAGGAGACGGAGAAGTGACAACCTGACTGTACAAGGAATGGCTTTCGAGAATGTAAAGAGCTTCATCTACCTTGGTGCAGAAGTAAACAATCAAAACAAAACTAGCGCAGAGATAGACAGAAGAATAACAGCAGCCAATAGAGCATATTTTGCCAACCTAAAATTGCTCAAGTCAAGACTTATCTCTAGAGCCACAAAACTACGAATATACAAAACCCTTATAAGACCAGTTGCAACATACGGATCGGAAACCTGGAATCTCACTGTAAACGATGCCAACAAACTACGTGTACTCGAAAGAAAGATAATAAGGAGGATATATGGACCCCTTTACGAGTACGGAGAATGGCGTATAAGACACAACGCTGAAATCGACGCCGCTCTCAACGGAGAAGACATAGTAAGGTTCATTAATGCACAACGATTAAGGTGGCTGGGACACGTTGTAAGGATGTCTGAAGAACGCATGCCACGAAAAATGTACAAAGCAAGCATGACGGGAAGACGACTGCCAGGACGGCCAAGAAACCGCTGGAAGGACGAGTTAGAGAATGACCTTCGCGAGTTGGTAGTCTCCAGATGGTGGAGCGTTGTGCAAAACCGAGAAGAATGGAGGAGTGTTGTCGAGCAGGCCAAAGCCCACCAAGGGCTGTAGAGCCGGAAGAAGAAGAAGAAGAGTACAAGGGACCAGATCAGGGACAGATCCAACCCACTTGGGGGGAGGGGGGGGGGTAGTTGTGGGTCAAAATAGGAAAAACGTACGAAGTATTGATTAAATAAATTAACTTACTATATATTTACAAAATTGGGGGGGGGGGCAGCTACCCCCTGCCTGTATCCGTCCGTGGTCCAGGTGCCAGTAGTAGACAGACCAGCAGGTGGGCGGTATCCTGAACACTGAACAGATCCGCAGTCACATAGGACATGGAGAATCAAGGCCGTAGCCAGGATTTTTTTTCGAGGGGGATTCAGAAATTTCATTGGATATTACATAGTAGTTTTTATTTCCCCCCTCAAAATCCAATTCTATCTAGTATGAAGCCGTTTCATTTCGGGGGAGGGGGGTTGAACCCCCCCCCCTTGGCTACGGCCTTGTGGAGAATGGACATAGCGCTTAGCGCCTGATACTCAGCACCCCATGGTACTGTAATGCCCCGAAAGGGCAAGGAGTTCTCCAAGAAGACTAATTGACAAGTTAGAGGATACGAACTAAATGCTCTATAATAATGGTTGTTCAATCGTTTTATACATCAATTATTACATTAGGCAGAGGCTTGTACATATATAGAATCTTATAGGTAATCTCACAATAGCATATACTAACTATAGTGAGTGTCACTTAAAGCCGGACATACCATAAGTATAGGAATGTACACATACAAGGATGTAGTAACTATAGATTATTACAGTACCTAATCCATTGTGTCATATGTGTTCTAGGTTTTTGCGTTGGGGGGTACCTTATTGTACTGGCACGACTATTTGGATATGCGTCGGCGATCGGCTAGTGTGGAAAACAACCCAAATGGCTTACATGAGGACGAAGTCAATGCTATTCCCCTTCAAGACTTAGAACACAATTAACTTGTCATACATAGGCCTATATAGAGCTAGCAAGGGCGGATTTTAGGGGGGGGGGGGGTCAGGGGGTCTGGACCATTGGCGAAAATTCCCAAAATTTCTGGGGGGGGGGGGCTTTAGGACCCCAAGACTTAGATCCCCCGGAGAAAAAAATCGATAAATAGGCACAAATTAGTGAGGTTTTACGAATATTCTACCCTGGAGAAAGGGGGGCCCACGGAGAAAAAAAACAGAAATCCTGGGGGGGGGGGGCTTTAGCACCACCCTATTTACGCCAATGGTTTGGACCCCCCCCCCAAAGAAAAAAAAATTAAATGAATAGATAATATGGGTTTACAGTGGGAATTAAATATAATAATGTTTTTTTTAATGTTATAATCCACTGAATCTGCCCCCTGACCCACCCCACCCTAAATTGGAGGCAAAATCCGCCCTTGAGAGCTATAGGGACCAACGAGTGTGTATCTTCATAGTCACTCCATGTTTTTTTTTTGTAAACAACCCGGTGCAAGGGCGAATTTAAAGAAATTAATTAATTTCTTTAAATTTAATATTGACGAAATTGTTCTTTGAATGGTGAAATTATAAGATTTATGTTACAGACAAATTTTTTGTATTGGCCTGTTGAGGTATTGAACGTAAATTATAGAACAATTAAGTAATACGGACGTGAGCTTAGCGTACCATCAACGGACTCCCAACTCGCGGAGGTCAGTTTCTAACTCATCCTTCCAGAGTTTTTGAGGATGCCCCACCAGTCGTCTTCCTGTCATGCTTGCATTTTATATCTTGTTCGGCATGCGGTCGTTTGACATTCTTACGACGTGTCCCAGCCATCTTTAGCGCTGGGCTTTCATAAGCCCCCAGCCTCCCTATTTCGGGTAATTTCAGGTAATTTCGATACGTTATGGTCTGTATCATTGGCATACTAAACTTAATGTGTTTTTCTCAAGGGGGTGGGGACGAGACCCCATTAATAAAGTTTCACCCCATTGTAATGTAAATACAAAGTTGAATCCATGAGGGCAGAGCATGCAAACCTCAAACTTGGTAGTGTGAACAGCGTTGAGCGTCGGCAGGGGAACATGGTGGGACATGATAACGTTATTTTTAGATGACGACAACAAGGCGCCAAAACCGGCAAAGCGATGCAATTATAAAATGATAGGGTGACATAGGTACCCGCTGAGTTAACTCCTTACAGTAAGCCTCTCTCAATCACACTCACTGAACAGTGGCGAAACCAGTATCCCAAGAAAGGAACAACTTAAACTTTTAAGCATTCTGTCAGGGGACAAATGGGGCGGGAAAAAACATAGGCCTATGTGTGAAAATCAAAAATATCAATCTTCAGTTTTCGAAAACATCAGGTGAAACAGAAGACTTTTCTTTATTTTTAAATATTGACTTCATTTTGTTCTATTACTAAGCACTAAGTTAGGGCTATAAAGCCCTCTCTCAACTACACTCAACTAGGAACACCCGGGACCGCATGCTATACATGCCAAGATGCCAAGCCCGTAGCCAGGATTTTTTTTCGGGGGTGGCTGCGGCAACTGTGATCCTATCCAGTGTAAAAGAACCGGTCCAAGTTCACTCGAACATGCTTTCCAATTTATCAAAATTATTAGATAGAGAAAATTAGTAATTTTATGGCAAATATTTTTCCTATGGTTAAATTTCCGATATCTCGGGGGGGGGGGGGGGGCGGTTGTCCACCTGACGTCACTGGAAGTGAGGTAAATTCTCGATAGGTCAAACAAACACATTAATTACCACACAGCAATAATGGCAGGGCATGCAATGCATTTGAGCGGGAATTTTCTATCATTTTTTTCAAAAAATAATTTTTTGGGCAAAACCAAATATTTTTTTGGGAAAGCAACCTATCCGGTTTCGTTACTCAATTTAACACCTAAAACATGCTTGAAGGTAGAAATCATCGATAGAAAGGTTTCGCATTTTTTAGTCATTTTTTCATTAAAATTTAGTTATTTTTATTTTTTTACCCCCAGAAGCAAACTATCAAGGGGCAAGCGACCCCCCACATTTTGTCAACATTAATAACGACTACAATCTACGAGAATTTAAAAGAAATCGTTGGAGCCGTTTTTGAGAAATAATTTTTTTAGACGTTTTTTTGGAGTTTTTTGAAAATAAAACCCCCCCAAATTGAGTTAGCCCAAAAAAAAAAATGGTTCCGAGGTATGATTTTTGTGAACCTACATGCCAAATTTCACTCAAATCCACTGAGTAGTTTGCCCGGAAATCGACGAACAGACAGACCGACCGACAGACCGACCGACAGACAGAAATTTTGTAAAAACCACTTTTTTGGGTTCCTGGGACCTCAAAACGTGTAAATCCGTTGAAATCTCGGAATCGAAAATTTCGACCATCACAAAGCTTTCCTTATACTACGTATAAATTGGAAAGCAAAAAATTTCTTGAATTCAATTGTATCTAGTAGTGTATTCTTTTGTTGTTATGGTGTTACTGAGTATATATGATAGCATAGGCACACCAAACGTCAATTTCTAGGCGGACTTAGTTTTGGTGCGAACACTGACACACAATATTTTGCGGAAATGCGGACTAAATCCTAATGTTACCATTACGACGGTTTAGATTGAATAGAAATAATATTGCATTTCAACCCAAATGGGGGGTTCGGGGGTCTCCCCCGGGGGAAAATTTGAAAATATTAGTGCAAAATAGTGGGGTTTTACGCATTTTAACAGCAGCAAAAGATAGATTTTACAAAGCTTACAACGGAATACTTACTCATAGAAATAATATTGCATTTAAACCAGAGGGGGGCCTCCCCCGGGGAAAAAAATCCACATATAAGTGCAAAACAGTGGGGTTTTACAGCAGCAAAGCTTACAAAGGCATGCATATTCATATATCTGCAAACAGGGGGGCCCGAGGGTCTCCCCCGGCGGAAATGTTTTTCAAAAGTTTTCATGTCGGGGGGGGGGGGGGGGCTGCAGCCCAATAAGCCCCCCCCCTTGCCTACGGCCTTGATACATGCCCACCGATGCATGGCCAGAAAATGCAGCAAGTGTGGGACTCGAACCAACAACCTTTCAGCAGTCTGATCGAGGCGTTTTTAATACCGGGGTTAAATAAATACCCTAGGATTATAACTGTAAACAAACAAATTTTGAATAGCACTTTCCATTATAAAATTATCTTGTTTACCAGTGGATTAAATAAATACCGGTATTATAAACGCCCCGATCAGGCTGCAGGTGATGTCAGATTCAGTATCACTACTCTACATGTCCTGAGTTTTTAAGTATTTTGATATACGATGATATATGTATGGTACCTCTTACTAAGGCTGTTTAGCCGCAATGAATGCATTTGATTTGCACAAACATGATTGGTGTGGTAGTCTTGTAATGTACCAACACTATCCTAGGCCCAGGGACGGATCCAGTCCATTAGGGGGGGGGGGGGTATTTGTGATTCAAAAATAGGATTGAATCAGAGCGTAATAAATTAATTTACAATAGATTTACTAAATTTTTATTGATGGGGAAGGGGTGCAACCCCCTCTGCCCCCCCTCTATCCGTCCTTGCCTAGCCCTCCTTGGTTACTTTGTACTTGTTACTCTGGAACTTGACCTTGGTTATCATTAGGACTCTGTATTATTGTCTCTAAACTGGTGTAATTACGTAATCATTGTCCATTAATCAATATTTTGTATGCTGCATTGCTGCAATATATTTTTGTATGTTGTATCAGTATTTAAGTTTATTATTATTTATGTTTACATACAATGTAACCTATAAGGCTATAACCACTCCATTGAAAAGTTCGGAAATACAACCAGAGAGCAAATTTGCTAAAGTTACTAGTTACTAGTTTAGGTTATTCTTGTTAACTTTTCTTTAAAGACTTTTAATGGGCCAAAGCCTGCTTATTGTGTCTCTTGTGCAATGCCAACGAACCCATGGATTTCGGACATTAATTGAAATGAGTATGCTGGCGCTTCGTGGGGCATGCAGTCTCGATTCTCGAATCGAGTCTTATTGAAAATTTAAAATAAATAAATAGGTAGGTACGTAGGTGCCTGCTGCAGCCAACAACCAGTTCGATGCACTTGAATACAGACTATTAAAAAACCCAATCTTGCATATGTGCCTGTAATCCGCAAAAATATACTTAAGTCTAATAAAGCTTCGAGGGCCGCACCCTGCCTGAAATCGAGTCTCAATGAAAAAAATAAATAAAATAAAAAGGTATGCAGCCAGCAACTAATTCGATACAATTTAATACAGATTAATTGAAATATTGAAAACAAACAAAAAAAAACCTTTTGCACAGGATTGAATATCACCATTACAGGCGCGGATCTACGAGGGGGGGAGGCTATGGGGCTATAGCCCCCCCCATTAGGTTCCTCAAAATGCGTAAAACCCCACTATTTCAGACCTATTTTTCACAAATTTTCTCCCGGGGGAGTCCCCCGGTCCCCCCTTATGTCCAATTGTATTCTTCACATATAATATAGAACCTTTATTGCTCTGAAAATGCGTAAAACCCCAATAATTCAGCCCTGTTTTTCAAATGTTCTACGTATTTAATCTTAGCCCCCTCCTTGGTCTCATTCTAGATCCGCACCTGTCACCATATTGGCATACACTTTTGTACTATTCAAATTCAACGCCAAACAAAAAATGTGGCGATTCTCTTAGCACATGCATTTCTTAGGGAATGAAGCATTAGGCTGAACAACAAGGAATTATTCAAGATACCTAAAAATATTACTGCGCTGCTTAGCTAGTATGGACTAAGGACTTTTCTTAGAATGTATTGGTCAAATACCAGGTACCTGGCTCCGCCCGCCCGCCGCTGTACTGAACAATTTGAAGTGATTGAACAGTGACTAGTGAGTACTGACCATTGTCCATTGAGCAATCGGAATTGCCCGCCACCCGGCCACCGGCAACTCTACAAGTTTGCACTTTGCAGAATGCACAGGCCACAGTGCAGGCACTAGGCACTAGTGACTAGCCACGAGGCAACGGTATTTTACTGCTGTGAATCTCAGTGTTAAGTTTCAGTTGAAAATAGTCAATTCGGTGGACTTTACTTACCAGTTCTTGAAGTGGTAAGTACTTGTGTATACATAGCCTACTTTCATTTAAGCAGGTCGGACTAGAGTTAAGTTTAAGAAAATTGTAATAACTAATAAGTTAGGATCAGACTGCTGACTAAGACTTGTCAAACTTTGGGGGGGGGTACTTGGATATTGAACATAGTAATTGGGGTGAAGGTCTAGCTAAGCTACGCCTAATAAAATAACAAAATTTAGATATGTATCGTTTATTATGCTGAAGAGAAACCCATTTCAGAATGAATTAAAGTTACCTAGGCGAAGCATAGTTATTTACTCACAGTCCATTTTATATCGAATTTTTGCATTGGCAAGCATAGGCACTTATTGCTTATGAGAAATTGGATGAAAGTTAAAGAGGCAGGGACGGATCCAGCCCATTGGGGGGGGGGGGTTGGTGGTCGAAATAGAATAAACATATGTAGTATCGATTAAATAAGAGTGTAATAAATTAACAAATCACAATAGATTTATTAAATTTGGAAAGGGGGGAGGCAGCTAACCCCCCTGCCTCTCTCTATCCGTCTATGGCCAGAGGCAAGCAAATAAAACAATTCTTGCTTAAAATATAAATTATCATGCCAATGAGACGTTTATATGCATTTTCATCCGACTTTTTGTAACACGAGGTAGCTTATGCCTTATACCGTAATATGGTATATGCAGGTATGTATTTGTCAATTTTTGTGTACAATATTTAGCTTAAGAGTGTAGGAATATCAGTTGTTTTTCCTGACTTTTTTTTTTAAAAAATTCTGAAAGCAAGATTTGGCTCAAAACTTCTAAACTAAATAGTACATGTTTCACATAAGCTTATCCATAAAAATGATTGATGGCTAAAATTTCCCGTAAAAAAGATACCATGAAAAACTAAAAAACCAAAAGTTAATGATACCTTATTAAGTTTTATGATGCATAAACTAGTCTTCTAAAACTAAAGCGAACCACTATTTCATTAACTTGCCTTAGTTAATTAAATAAAAAATAAGATTATTATTTAATATTGTATTTTTTGTAACTGACAAGTGGTAGGAAGCTCTGCTTTCCACATTAATTTTGAAATTTATCACTTACTATAGAATCCCCCAGTTTCATTGCGGGTAAACCAAAGTACAACCCACAACAGTTTTTATTTTTAAAATATTGGAAATGCACTCGAATATTTATTCCATCGAAGAAATATTTGGAATACACATCTTCAAGTATACGATTTGAATCTGAGTTTAGGTATCATTATTTCGAATTTTTCTTGGTCCCATATTGATAGGATCGAATATTGTTCCAATATGTAATATAATATTGTAATATGGGGGGGGGGATACAATAGGTAAAATTTGTCTCTGGCTAAGCAAAGCCAACTTATCGGAAAATATAGGGTAGCCCTAGGCAAGGCCAAGGTACAACCTCCCCCCCCCCCCCCCGAAATGAAATGGCTTGATACTAGATAGAATAGATTTTGAGAGGAAAAATAGAAACCACTATGTAATATCCATCCAATGAAATTGGAATTATTTTGTAAGTATTAATGGTATTAAAAATTCGCCGGATAGCTGCAAAGATTTATTACCTTCAGTTTATTCGGAGCGAACTATATTATTACAAGAGAAAATAATAATAATACTAATTATAGTTATTATATGAAACAAGTTAGTTGAATTAAGTTACGTTACATTATACAGCATAAAATAAATCAAAAGAAAAAACAAATCAAAAAAATCGTCACCATCATTTGGACAATTTTCAACTCGTGCCGAGACCTGTACGTATTTAAGATCGATGTTAATATCCCCACATAAAAGTGTATTTCCATACGGCAATTCACCCAATAACGTATCTAGTTCTGTAATAAAACTGGATTTGGATTTATCTGGTGGCTAAAACATATACAGTATAAGTTAAAGTTTACAATTTTTACTTCAAGAGATACATTTTCAAAACTATCTGAATTAAATTGCAATTCGTGGCACGGATAAAAAATCCCTAAGATAAACACATATACCACCTCCATTTCAGACGCGAAGCCAGAAATATTTATTGTATCCAACCAAATTAAAAATATATAATAATAATTTTTTCGTTTTTCTGAATTTATACGCATTTTCCCCGTAATCAGGGCAAGCCCAAGCCTATGAGTACGTGGTCCGTGGTCTCAATTTCTAAATAAATTTAAATACAAGATTTAGAAATATGGAAATTGCAACCCATTACCGGACGCAGGTGGTCGAAAATTTGAAGCTGCGCGGGAGGCATCAGAGTTCCATAAAATGGCTCTTCGTTCCATTTTCTGTTGAATGGAATAGGTAATGGAGTGGTGCCATGCTAATACACATATTATTGTACTCTGCAAATAGGGGGGTCTGTAGATTGCATAGATATAGGCCTATTGTTTAGATACCTAGAACATCGTTCGAGGGAGACGAAGCATGTTGTTTTCAAAAAAGGCATGACAATTTTTGTTTTTCTATGTCCTGCAGTCCGAGGGGTGGTAACAGGTAAAGTTGTTTTCTTCAATTGAGGACCCTGAAATTTTAAAATTCCTAGAACTCTTAACTGTGAATCCAACATTGAAAACATTTCCCCGGGGGAGTGACCTTACAGTCTTGACAGCATGCGTCCAGCTTATTCATTAGTGTCCCTATATCCTCGTGCAGTCCAGGCAGTGGCGGATTAAAGTTTTTTTTGGGAGGGGCGGAAAATTAAGTGGCCCTTTCAAGGACAGATTTTCGGAGGGGGCCATTCCGCGAAAAATGAGGGTTACTCTGACATTCCCTAATCTCAGGCCAGGCCAGGCCGGCCTTATTTTAGACCACAGACAAAAGAAAAATACAAATTTATTTATTTTAGTTTTAAATGTTTATTTATTGAATAAACATTACATTTTTAATATAATATCACTTAATTATATTATAATGATACGATAAAACTACACGTAACATTTTTGTTCACCATCTCAATAAATAATAAATTTTGTGTAGGTTTCATTGGCGCATAACGTGGGGAGAGACTAGTTTTGTGTCAGCCTTCCAGTAATGTTTTTATTATTAATTGAATAATGAATTAGTGTTAGGCGGCTATTCCATCTGTTAATAATCCGTCATTTGTGCATTAAAAATTGATGAGATGCTTGTTTTAGGGAGACTATTATGTAGATACTTAACTTATCAATTATATATTAAGTTAAAATATGGTGGAGACTTTTTATTGATATCTCTACATATTATAACTTAATTTATAATATATAAGTTAAGTGTCTACATAATAATATCCTTAAAACAAATATCTTATCAATTTTTTAATGCACAAATGACGGATTATTCACCGTTGGAATGTAATGTAAATGATTTAGGCCTTTAACTATTAATTTTCAGTCTGCGTAGAGATGGTTTAGGCTTCGACAGCTTGTAGCCTAAGGGCTGAGTAATGAAGATTTGGTATAGTCTACAGGCTATATAGTAGGCTTATGTTGTTAATTATTAAAAACTTAGATGAAAGATGAAAAAAAAACTATATTGACAGTCAGAATCAACAGGCACGAAGTGTTATGCAGTATATAAAAAGAAAATAAGTTAAAATGCTATAAGTTGTGATTCCACGACTTATCTCCCCGCAGTCGACGCCAATGATAATGACGTCATAATGCCCCGGCCTGGCCTGGCCTGAACGGGCCTGAGATTAGTGCTACTCGGTTACTCTGTTATAATTTTTGGGTAGGCATTCGGAGCCCAAGGGATCTAGAGACCTGAAGGGGGCCTGGGGTTTCCCCTTGGGGGAGATATTTAGAAAAAAATTTGCCTGAAATAAGGGAAATTTTCGCATTTTGAAAGTAGTAACACGTAGATGTTAAGCTGTTTAGATGTTGAACGTAACTGCAAAGAGGGCGACCCGGGGGGTCTGTCCCGGGTGAAATTAAAAAAAAACAAACAGGCAAGTAGTGGGGCTTTACCCATTTTGATAGAAGTAGCGTTCAGATTTTACAGGAGAAAAATATAACTGCAGTACAACAAGGGGGTGGGGGTCACCCCCGGCGGAAATTTTTTGAGAAATTGGCTTGAATCCTTGAATTAGTTGGGGTTTAAGCATTTTGAGAGCAGTAACGGCTAGATTTTGTTTGTGTAATTTAATTTTCAATCACACCTCTCACATGTGGTAACGATAGTGATAACGTCAAAAAGTTATTACCCATCATTAACCAGTGTTATTTCTCGTTTTTCCTGCCTATGAATACCCCCAGTTCATTATTATGAAATCCAAATAATTACAGTAAGTTCTGTTATTTTCATTTTTAGAGGTTCAGTTATTTTATGCTTTTTAATGTTATGTTATAAATTTTTTAAATAGATATTGATCAACATCAAATGTATCAAGTGTAAAAGTATCAAAAATAAAAAAATATAGTTACAAAAATCTATATATTCTGTATATAGTCTGTAGAAATAACTGATTTTGGTGTATAGTCCACGCAAAATGACAAAAGTATGGACATGGAATGTTTTGATCCTGTGCAACATCTTGTGCAAGAGTGTAAAAATATTCCTTGCACCATTTTGTGTTACCTTGTTGCATTGGTTGCAAGGCATAACAAAAATTGAGAAAATAATATTTTTACAGTGTTGCACAAGATCAAAACATTCCATGTCCATACTTTTCTCATTTTGCGTCGACTATACCTATGAGGTTCTGCAGGGACAGTTTTGGTCACTAAGTTTGCTGACGACAAACCGATATCCATATTATTCAAAATGGCCGCCGTTTGCATGTGAAAGCTAAGGTCTTAGCATCTAATTAATTCTTTTCATATTTTTCATAATATTTTAACTATGCCAGGACCTTATTTCGCTGCATATAATTTAATATATATATATACATTCTCCATGATTAATAGAAAAATATCACATTAAAATAATACATTAATAAAATATAGTATTGAGGCTTATGGAAAAATCAACGGTTTGATATCAGTGCAACTGGTGCTGCCATCTACAAAATGACGTCACAAATGAACCTCATTTCCTACGAGACATACAATCTTAATTATTAGCTACTTCCTCTTTACGCCATGTTTCATGCATGAAGGCATGGGAGCCCTATTTGTATTTTGCTGAATAATTGTATTATTGAAATGAAATGAAAACGAAATGAAAAAACGAATTTATTGCAAATAAAAGGCGAACAATAAGACTATAAAGTCTTGTTTTCATGCTAACCTTAGAAACTAAAAAAAAAATCATTTTAGAGTATTATAAATTAATTAACATTAAATAGAGAAGAAGGAAACAGAGGAGTAGTGAAAAAAAGAAGGATAAAAGGTATAAGGGGGGGGGGAGGAATCCATTGTCATCACCATTACAGGACCGGAGAGAGTCTAAGCGTTATCTAAGATATGCTGTTTAATTATTTTCTTAAAGCTACTGAGTGAACTAGCTGCCCTGATCTCGCAATGGTAGGCGGTTCCAGTGGTGAATCTAGTATAATACCGTAGATTGCCCATGTCTTGTGGTCTTATGTAGTGGTATTTCATATGTTGTGCCATTGCGCTGTGACTGTAATTTTGTATATTTTTGAATAATGTAGGAAGGTGCGTTTGCGTGGGTTACTTTATACATTAGCATCAGTGCATGGTATTGTGTTCTTTGGTCGGCGGTTAGGAAGTTTAGTATTTTGTACTGTGGGCTAATATGATCGCGACGCTTAGAGTTAAAAATAAATCGGATGCAACAGTTCATTGCCCTGTGCAAACGGCGTGACAGATAATCCGTGCGACTGGATGATAATACAATACGATAATCAAATAGTGGGGTAATTAGCGTGGAGACAATGTTTTTCTTTATGTTAATGGATAAAAAATTTCTAATTCTGGTCAAGGGATATAAACATTTATAAATTTTCCTACAGGTTTTGTTTACATGGAGTGACATGGACTGACCAGTAGAGTTGTGGGTCTAAATTCACTCCTAGATTTTTCACACCTTCTTGTTTAAAGGGTATTACTTCAGCCTTTAAGATAATGGTTGACCTTAAGGTATTTTGTAATTTTACCACGGTATTGTGGCTGCCTATCAGCATTGCCTGACTCTTAGTCGGGTTCAACTTGAGACCATGTTTTATTGACCATTTTAAGACGTTCTCTAGATCAGAATTAATATCAGCTATGGGCTGTTCGCAATTACTAGACTTGAAACTAGTATATAATTGAATGTCGTCAGCATATACATGATAAGAACATTTGTTCAATGACTGTGACAATAAGTCTGTATAAGTGGAGAAACACCAAGGGCTCAAAATCGTACCCTGCATTAATCCGTTAGGGAGGTTACAGAACTCAGACGTTTGGTCGCCTATTCTCGTTGCTTGTTCTCTATTTTCTAAGTAAGAGCGAAACCAAGAAATTGACTTATCAGCGAAGTTTAAAGATTTTAATGTGGCAAGGAAGATGTCATGTTTCACACATGAGAACGCGCTGGAGTAATCTAAAAGAATAATGCAGGATACGTCACCTCTGTCGTAGGCACAACTTAAATTATCAACCACTTGAATTAATGCTGATGTAGTGCTGTGGTTTTTCTTGAAACCGGATTGCAGGGGATTAGCTAGATTATAACTAGCCATATAGCTCGAAACCTGTGACAACACAATCTTCTCCAGTGGCTTGGACAGGAAAGGCAACAGGCTTACTTTACTTACTTTTTCGTGTCCAAGCGCGTCCAAAACTGGGCGAAATTCATAGCCGCCACATTGGCCTCCCACAGGTCTTCGGGTGTGCAGCGGTGGGGGCAAAGGCTGCACAGGAACAGATGTTCTAAATCTTGGCGCTGGCCGCATACGCAGAGGGTGTCATTTTCATCGAGCTGACCCCATCTAGCCCTGTTGGTCTTCGTACGGGCCGCACCAGAGCGGCAACAGGCTAATAGGGCGTAAGTCATTTTCGGTGACTGGGTTTTGGTTTTTAGCTATAGGCTGTATGAGACCCTTCTTCCACGCCGTTGGAAAACTGGAAATTGTAAGTGAAAAGTTATGAATATGAGTGATCGTTTCAGAAATAAATGGTAGTAATTTAAGTAGAAGTTTACTATTTAGTTGGTCTACGCCACTAGCGCAGGATTTCACCGATTTGACAGCAGTGATGACTTCTTGTTCTGTGATTTGTTTAAAGGAAAATTCAGGCCACGCTGCTTTAGGTATAGATAAGATTTCTTTTATTGTCTCGTGAGGCGATGGGTCATCATTACATTGGTGAGGTTTTGCGAAGGTAATATTGAGGGAATTGACATCAACCTTGGGTAATTTTGTGCGGGACTTTTTGGAACTGATACCTGAATTATTTAAACTATTCCAGAACTTATTTCTTGGTAATTGGGAGATAGAATGAGCGTACTGTAGCTTTGCATTACGAATGGCTTGCGTTGTTTGGTTGCGAATTTTTTTATAATTTTGTACCGTTAGGTCGCCTTTTTTGTATTTAAGGTACGCCCGGTCACGCTTATTAATTTTTTTTCCTTAACCGAGACCGTCATCCAAGGTGTCGCTGGACGCTTCATCCCGCGAGTAATGAGTGGGGCGTGGCGGTCGTAGAACTCTGTAATTAAATTTTTAAACTTGTCAACTTTCTTATCTGAAGTATTTTGGCATTCAATTTACGGAAGCCATAAAAGCGATTCGGCATCATGTAAAAATTGCTCCTCATTAATGTTTTTCATGCTACGGAAGGAGATGAATCTAGGTTTAATTTTGGGTACTTTTATCTCGTAGGACAAGAAAAGTAAATCGTGATGGGAAAAACCTGGGGCAGGGAGCTGGCCATGCTTGATTACTTTGATCACTTCTCTCACCACTAATAAATCGAGTAAAGCTTTATTATGACATCTCTCAATTTCCGACCGCTGTATCACAATGTTTTTGTCTCTCAATATCTTTATGAAAACATCTTCACATTTTTCATGACTAGCCTCGTCTACACCATGCAACAGCAGGTTATTTCGTCGGGAGTAGCATTCTAATTTTTCTATTTGATAACTGAAATTTTGTACCTTCTTTGTGTTCTGCTGCATGTAAGTAATTACTTTATCCATGAAGGTTGCAAATCTTTCTTCGATACTATCCAAGACAGGATTTGGATGTGCAGATTTCCTGAACTCATCAACGTCATTACGCATTGCCTTAATTTCATTGATAAGGACTGTTAAATTATCCATACCTTATGATTTGAATGGCACTGAAGACTAATAATGGAAATTTCAGCTAGTAAATAGGTCACAAGGTATTTAAAATTAATTTTAAAGACGCTGATTAAAAACAGCAAACTTACTCGTCCGCCATATTTGTTATTGGAAATAAAGAATTTTTATTATTATTACTAAGCTCAAATAATTCCTGAATTTGAGAAAACAAAAAACGGAAATTGGCATCACTACTCCCAGTGCCGGGTTTGGCTATGGGGCACTGTGGGCCCGGGCCCCAGGGCCCCCACAAAAATGGGGCCCCCACAAAACGAAAAAATACAAATAAAAAATTGAAAAAATTAAAAAAAATCAAAACAGATAACTTTTTAAATTTTCGCGGGAAATTCGAACGCATCGTGGCATTAATGACTCATTTTTGATAAAAATTTAACAAAAAATGAAGTATGTCCACTCCTGCTCTGAAACCACGATTGTTTTGCTTCATTAAATACAAATTGAAAATTTGAAATCAAATTTCTAAATTGAAACTACTTTTATCAGCACTTTCTGGTTGGTATATTGTTAAGGTAAGTAGCATAAGTTAATTCTTATATTAGAGGCGGAAGTACCTAATAGTTGTTCTTTATAAGATAAGGTCCTTATTTTTCGTATTCTGCGCCCATTTACCACAATTCACAGAACGCATCAAAACTTTGTAAGCCTATTAATTTTAATACGAAATGTGCCCAGCCACGTGGTCGCCACAAAATCGAGCACGTTATAAATATAAAATTCATTGGTCTAAAATGTTATATGTCATAAAATGTTATATTATAAGACGCATGATTCGGAATTTTGAGATGTTTTATACAAAAGGGGATAAAAAATAAAATGTAGTCGATTTTGTGGTGACCACGTGGCTGCACATTTCATCTTAAGTAGGGCAATAGGAACAAGTGGACTAGATAATTAGGCTCTGGCTAGTGAGTTCTGAAAAAACTAATTTATTACAATTTTTATTTTTGATTCCGTAGTGAAATAATGGATCGTCACAAGGGAAAACGCGAATATGCAAGCGGCAGTGAAAAGCGGAAAATCGCAGCAGATAAAGAAAACAAAATTCAAGATGTTTTATCTAAAACGCGCCGTATAACGGATTTTGTAACAAAAATAGAGACGGGTCCATCTACTCCTAGTTCTACTTCTAATTTTGTTGAAATGATGAGTGGTGATTCTGATTTTCCTGCATCTTCTCAAGTTATTGCTAGCCCTACCCAAGAGGTAAGAGTTTGACTTTAATTACTTAATTAAGGTGACCGCAATCAAAAATTACCGACCCCACTCACCCCAGTAATTCTTATGGAATTAAAAATGGGGGACTCCTGTTAATTTACTGTATGAATTAAACCTACCTAAACTTGAGTCGGCCATGCCGAAAGGATTGTTTACAAAATTAATTACAACTGTAATTGTTTTACTTGTAGGCAGTAATTGATAACAATGACGAATCCGAAAATACTGCTGATGATGGATTTTGCAAAGAAAATGACGTGGGATTGTGGCCAGCAGTTCTTAGTCAACAACACATCGACTATTGGATCAAGAAAGGAAATTTGGAAACTCAGCATTGTAATGAAGATATTTTGAAAGAAAAAAGCTTGGGACAAGTAGATGCAGTGAAAAGAAGAAAATGCCATGCAAGTTTATTCCTTCGTCAAACTCAGGCAGGCAAGTCTATAAGCCGCTCTTGGTTATGTTTTTCACCTAGTACGGGGAAGCTATACTGCTTTTATTGTAAATTGCTCTGCAAATCAGCAAATCAGTTTTCAACTGAAGGGTTTGCTGACTGGAAGCATGCGTCTGAGCGTTTGAAAAGACATGAAACTACCGTAACGCATTTGCAAATAGTTTGCCAATTTAAGCATCTCTCAAACGAGGCAATGCGTATTGATCGTGAGTTGGCCACACAAGTGAAGGAGAGCATTGCTTATTGGCGAAACGTTCTAAACAGATTGATTTCCGTCATAATATTTCTTTCTGGACGAGGACTTGCCTTTCGAGGGGACAACGAAATTTTGGGATCAACCAAAAATGGCAATTATTTGGGAGTCCTTGAGCTAATTGCACAATATGATCCGTTTTTAGTAGGCCACTTAGAGAAGCATGGAAATCGTGGCAGTGGTAGTGGCGGCGTTAACTACCTATCTGCCCACATTTGCGAAGAATTAATTGCGCTGATGTCCACCAAAGTTAGCGATGAAATAATTAAACGCTTAAAAGCCTGCAAATATTATTCGGTTTCGGTAGATTCAACAACTGACGAAGGCCATATAGATCAAATGACTGTGATTGTCAGGTATCTAGAAGAAAGCACACCAAAGGAAAGATTTCTTAGTTTTATGCCAAACCAAGGCCATAAAGCTAAAGAATTATTTGATGGCCTCAACAAAGTTTTAAAAAAGTTCGGCCTGGATTTGAAAGATATTCGTGGGCAGTCGTATGACAATGCTTCCGCTATGAGTGGAGAATATAGTGGTCTACGCACTTTGGTGCTAAATGAGAATCCTTTGGCTTTATGGGTTCCATGTTTCAATCATTCCCTCAACTTAGTGGGCACAAAAGCGATGGACTCCTGCTCCCAATCGAAATTATTTTTTAGCTTTCTTGAGCAAATTTATGTATTTTTTACAAGTTCCACAGCTCGGTTCAACGTCCTTTCAAATGTTCTAAAAAGTGCTGCGAAGAAGTATGGCCACAACATACCAGTGCCCAAAAGAATCAGTTTAACCCGGTGGTCCTCAAGAGCGGAAGCTACTAATAGCCTAGTTTTGGGCTATAACGAAATACGAGAAGTCCTTAAAGATCTCTCCGAAGAAGATGTCCAAGCAAGTGGACTCTATTTGCAAATTACCACGTTGGAGATAGCAATTTACGCTGTTCTTTGGAACGATATACTGGCAAGGGTGAATGCAGTAAACATCAATCTCCAGAATCCAAGAATCGACATTAATACTTCGATCAGTGTGATGGAGTCCCTTAAGATCTTCATTGGGGAATTTAGGGATTCTTTCCAAGAATATGAGAAAAAGGGTGTTGAATTGTGTGGGCACAATTCTTATAAATCGGAAACTTTGCGGAAGCGGATCCGAAATGTGAGGCTAAATCCTTTGGATTATGGGAAAACTGAGGAAGCTGAATTCAGTCATAGCGAGAAATTCCGAATCGAAAGTTTCATTCCCATAATTGACCAGTTTATGCAATCATTGGATCGGAGAATTTCAGCATATGAAGACATAAATAGGAAATTTGGATTTTTACAATATTTAGAAAAAATAAGCCCTGATGATTTGAAAACTAGGGCAGAGAACCTGGTGAGTTGTTACACAGGTGACTTGGACGGTAACTTGTACTTCGAGCTAGTACAGTTTCGTGAGTTTGTGAAATTATTTGTGATAGATGATGCACAAAAAAACAATATAATCGAAGAAAAACGTATCAGTTTTGAACGGTTCATGTACAATTTGATTTTAGAAAGAGGAGTAGCTGATAGCTTTCCCAATGTAGAAGTACTTTTGAAGATGTACTTAGTTATAATGAGTGGCAACATAAGCAGCGAGCGATCTTTTTCCGTACTAAAACACATAAAAAATCCTCGTCGCACCAGTTCTTCTGAAGCTCGGCTTAGCCATCTTTCAATGCTGAATATAAATCACGACATAGTGGCAGCGTTAAATTATGACGATATAATTGACAGTTTTGCTGTAATAAAGAGTCGAAGAGTGCATCTTTAAATAAATTAAAATTTTGTGTTTATAATTAGGTACCTATTAATTTATTCCTTTTAAAAATACACCGCAGTGTCTACAGCTTTAGTTGAGTAGCCCTTAGGCTTGTATTGTACTATTGACTTGACTTTATATTACTAAGAATCGCTTTTCTTTTTTATAATGATTTTGCAACCTGTGTCACCATTTTATAATTTATTGTGGGATATTCGTCTAAGGGGATTAGAAATTTCTCCCCGAGAAAGGGCCCCCACATAATTCGGGCCCACGGGCCCCCACAAGCCCAAACCCGGCACTGACTACTCCCCGGCCTCCTTAGCTTGTGGCAAGAACTGCGGAATCGTTGATTGTCCGACCAACGAAAGTCCCTCTTGCTAGTCGGGTCAATATGTTGCAATAGACTACAGTGGAGTAGGAAATTGAAACATTCGCTGCAAACCAATCGATAGATTGAAACTCGAGAAGCTGTAATTCATTTTATTTTAGCTCTTTAGCACGGCGGTATTTGTCTTTTCGGTGATGGATGGACTGTTCTTCTAGAACGAATAATTTCTGTTTCTCATTGCTATTGTAAGCCTTGCCATTGTGGGCCTCTTTGTAAACACCGCCAATATGATAGCACTCGAATCATATAGTAAAACTGTTAAAATTGGTCTGCTGGTTCTGTCTGCTGTTATCCACGTCATCATCGGTTGCTTAGGATTCTTTCGCTAACGACGGGAATGATTTCGGAATTAGAATAACTTCTGTAAGTATAACCGCATTTATATTAGGGGTCTTCGGAATATTGGTGTTATCGAGTTAGATGTGCTATCCAAGTAAACACACAATCGTGAGTGAACCTCGGGAGTGAGTTATCATGCTATATCGAAAATCGAAATCAGACTAAACAACGTGGCAGTATAGTCAGACGTTCTTGGCACGGGTTTAAAGAAAATGGCAGAACTCTATTCTAGTGCCACATTTTTTTATTTTTATTTTTTGTTAATTTTGGTTATTATAATTTTAAGTATGTACGGTAATTGCTTGTGATAACAGATTATGCAAATGAATTTAAATACTTAAAATTTTAAACGCGTGTTTCAAATCAATCAACAAAAATAAAGATGACGGCGGTCAAACCTGAGCTATCGATCGCAGCGCTACTAGCTACATAACACAGTTAACCAACATGGAAGTGGGTTTAGGATATCCCGCTGGCTATCGGGTTATGGGGGTGTTAACTTAACTTGATATAACACACTTTACTAGGTATAACTCGATAAGACGAACACTGTGAAGACCCCTATTGTTTTTATATGAATTTTGAGCCGCTGGCAAACTGCCCACCTAGCCTTCCAGTGGGCCTGGACCCCCCCCCCCTCAAAATGTTTACAGCGTACACTAGGTATATTGGAGTATTAAGTATAATGTAGTATTACAAGGTGTATATATAACACTGACAATAAATTAACTTTGGTTGAAGAGGTAACCTTCACGTTATTACCGAAAGCTGTGCTTGGCGGGATTCGAACCCACAACTAACCGGGGCGTCGTCTTAACCACTGGACCACAAGCCCCGACATGAACAGTTGATGTATATATTCTCTACTTGTATACACTCTCAAATTGGCATGATTTGTCATGTTAGACAGGTTCGCACACCTACACAACTACGTATATAACCGAACAAGTGTTTCGGGTGAAAGCCGGAGTCTGTATCACAACTCTACATGTCCTGACCTTTAAGAGCTAATCGGAGGAGGCCCTCACGACACGCTATTTTTAAAAGGCTATTTTCACATGAAATATCGAATGTAGGCTACACCTGTGCAAGTCCATTAACTTAACAAAAATGTTCTTCTACATTTCGATAGATTACAAAGGGACGCCACTAACACCAATTGGCTTCAGTTAAATAAATAAATGAATAAATAAGGCCTTTTTTACTAAGCCAACCTAGTGGAGTTCGGGCAATAAAGCCTTCTCTTACACTCAACTAGGAAGGCCCGAGACCACCTGCTTTACATGCCCGCCGAAGCAAGGCCAGAAAATGTAGCCAGTGTGGGACTCGAACCAACAACCTTTCGGGTGAAAGTCAGAGTCCGTACCACTACGCTACATGACTTGAAGTATAACCGTATTTACATTGCATTTGCATGAATGCCATTGGCAAACTGTCCACCAAGGTCGTAGTCTTTCGGGGGGGCTGGGTTGACCTCAGTTCTTGTACTCCTTCCTCGGGACTACTAGAACATTCGTTTTTTCTTTAAAAATCAAATTCAATAATAATTGTATAATAATGAAGTACACATCAATATTATAAAAAAATGGCTTCTGTTTGCCCTAATATTTTGCAATTTTCAACAATTGATATTCCATGAGATATTTCATAGTACGCGTATACGGCTATTCTCCCTCCTATAGTCATTTCCATTTTCTATTGATTTTCAGAATTTTCCTATTACTGGCCGTCGCAGTCCACGTCACTGACTGTTTGTCGACCATGGGTAACCCAAAAAGGGCGGCTACGCAAAGAAGAAAAGTATATGACGCTGAATTAGTAGAAAGCTTCATGAGGAATTTTAACGATCGGCTTAAGAACACTTATCCCTATCGAGTTAAGAACCCTCTAACTCAAACTGAACTATTAACACTCTTTGATATTCGAGCGGAAATCCATAAAATGGAACAACTCGCATTGTCGGATTTTATGAGAAACAGAAGCAGTGAAGTAACCCGAACAGTCACCAATGAAAACGCTTTCTTCAATCTCCTGACAAACCCTAAATATCAACCTAGTCATAGTGAATTGTCTAGAGTTAAGGAAATGGTTGATAAAGAATTAGCAATTGCTGAAAAGGAACTATTAACAGCATGTGAATGGGCTCGTTCTAGTTGCAATGAACCAGATTCATATAGTCACACAACAAGAAAACAATTTAGGGTACTCATTGATCAGAGGCACGGAGTTAAAAGAGAAACAGAAACTAAACAATTCCGTGAAGAAATTGTTTATGAAGAAAAATCCCCGGCTCAGATAGCTTTACAGTATTTCTACAATCCTATCTTACACAGTCAAGGACGCCCTCAATATCCCCTGAGTCAACGGGAATGGAACTGGTTTAAATCATTTCTAAAAGGTGTAATTAAAAGAGAATCTCGTGAGAGAGTAGACGTTTTTGAAGTTTTGGAAGAGTTAAAGATCGACGGCAATGTTGATGTCAGCAACGAGGAGTTGAAACGCCTCCACGCATTGTTGGTGGAAGTCACCAAAAAGATTGAAACAAGAGACTTCCGAATGGATGAAGCTCGGGATATAACGAACCCTTTTGAAATTGGTCAACGTTATATGATGGATGACGCCTTTGACCCATCTGAAGAGGAATTGAAGAGGCTCGGACGTTTTTTATGCGAAATGGTAATCGTTCGAAGACGCCTCGGACGTACACATATCTGTAGCTGTGCCCACTGTGACATTCGTCTCACAATATATTATGGACAAGCGTGATGAAGAGGCATCACCTGCGGTAGCAGGTGAGTGGTAAATTGAGCGCCTGTTAGAAGAAGATGGTTGCTAAGTGAGAGAGTTCAGATAATTTTAGAAGAATCGAATATCTAAAAATAGAAGTCGAAATACTAAACAAACACGTAGTTCTTGAGAAAGAAGAAACCCTATTTCCCAAGAATCTAATTTTACATTATGGAATGTCAATTTAAGTAAACTTAATATCAATTTTCACTTATCACAAAAAGTACTTTTGTTCATTGCATCTGTCTATAGATTCAGCTGCTATGATTTTATGCATCGCAAGATTCAGAGCTCTGCAGGAAAAAATTTGTATCATAAATTGGCAGCCCAAAATTTAGTACTTTTTATTTTTTATTCAATTAACTCAGCAAGTTATTAAAGATTTGCGTAATTTAAGTTGTAGAAGACTACTTCATGCATCATATAATAAGTTATTTTTTATTTTGTAAATTGTAGTCTTTTCATAGTATCAATTATACGCAGGGGAGTATCTATTAATTTGGTTTTTGGCGAGAGTTGGTAATTTGCCTTTGGTCAGCAAAAACAGAGTTCCATACAAAGAAAAAAACTAAATAAAGCTGGTTTAAAATAAGATTGTACTAATGTTTTATTCTTATGTAGCCAACTTGCCAACTCGGTGTGTCAAACTTAGAAAAAGGCGTGAGAAATTCAAATTATAATTGATACAAGCATCCAACTCATGGAGCTACGGGGGCATGGGGCCACAGAAAAATTAGCGTACAAATATTTATTTTTATTTTTATTTTTAAATTGGACATTATTAACAAAAACCTTACATGAATATGTCTTCCATCCTTAATTATATCATTAATAAATTTTACTGCTGTAAAAATTGTAATATAGCAATATCAATAAGTATTTAAGCATTACTTTGTAATCTTAAAAAATCTATACTTTACCGCTGTTAAAATGCGTAAGACCCAACTATTTTACACCTGTTTCCAGCAATATAAATAAGAAATTAGGCATGCCTTTGTAAATTTTGGGCTGCCAATTTCCTACGGGCTCTACACTCTTAACTAACTAGATCAACGTCCTACCACTTCTAACCGATTTGTGTTCTTAGTAGATGTAAAATCCATACTTTACTGCTGGCGTCACTGGAGGTGAGGTAAATTCTAGATAGGTCAGACCAACAAATTACCACACAGCAATAATGGCAGGGCACGCAATGCATATTTGACCGTGAATTTTCTATCGTTTTTTCAAAAACATTTTTTTTGCACAAAACCAAATAGTTTTTTGGGAAAGTAACCTGTCCGGTTTCGTTACTCAATTTAACACCTAAAACATGTCTGAAGGTAGAAATCATCGATGGAAAGGTTTCACAGAAAAATTATTTTTTAGTAATTTTTCATTAAAATTTAGTTGTTTTTATTTTTTTACCCCCAGAAGCAAACTATCAAGGGGCAAGTGACCCCCCGCATTTTGTCAAAATTAATAACGACTACAACACATGTGAATTTAAAAGAAAACGTTGGAGCCGTTTTTGAGAAATAATGTTTCTAGACGTTTTTTTGAAGTTTTGAGAATAAAACCCCCCCAAATTAAGTTAGCCCAAAATAAATAAAAATTGTTCCGAGGCATGATTTTTGTAAACCTACATGCCAAATTTCATCAAGTAGTTTGCCCGGAAATCGACGCACAGGCCGACAGACAGAGCGACAGACAGACATTTCGTAAAAACCACTTTTTTGGGTTCCTGGTACCTCAAAACGTGTAAATCCGTTGAAATCTCGGAATCGAAAATTTGGACAATCACAAAGCTTTCCTTATACTACGTATAAATTGGAAAGCAAAAACGCTAAAAAATATGGGCAGTGTGCAATGCAATGTGATAGGTATACCAATCGGAGCAGGTTTTGATTGTTTTCCCTTCAAGGTCACTGGGGTGTTATTTCAAGCTGAAACCTGGCCACACGGGTGGGACCGCGGGGTTGAAGAAACTGCGTCAGTATAGTCGCGTCCTATATAGGTATAGGCTCGCTTCCAGTGGCGGTCCGAGGTCAAATCACGGCAGGTGCAAGCCATAATTTTGGCACCCCCCCTCCCGTCAACATAA
Organism: Psococerastis gibbosa; assembly: GCA_963971405.1. Classification (NCBI taxonomy): domain Eukaryota; kingdom Metazoa; phylum Arthropoda; class Insecta; order Psocodea; family Psocidae; genus Psococerastis; species Psococerastis gibbosa. Next base: position 46,489,894 of record OZ020486.1, on the reverse strand, counting down.
ATAATTAGATTACTCGTGACTTCGTGGTATTTCATTTTAATAAACAAAAAATAACAAAAACTTAGAGTTTTAGAAAAACTTGTTATAACAACCCGAATTAGTAAAACCCAAATAATCGTTAAGAAATTAACTTTTTTACTAATTCGGGTTGTTATAACAAGTTTTTCTAAAACGGAAGTTTTTGTTATTTTTTGTTTACCTCCCGTCAATTAATATTTTTAAAACAAGAGCCAGGACTTCCACTTCGTTACTTGTAAGTGTAACTATATTATTCCAAAACATTTTCAAGAAAAAAAAAAAAGGAGGCGGATTGGATTATTCAAAAATTAATTTATATTTTAATTAAATTCCGAGATAAATCACGCATAAATTGTGATCTAAGTTATGAGACACACATGAAATGTCAGTTCATTCAGGCTACAGCATGAAAAAATAAGTAGCCTTAACCACGCTCGGTAGGCTTGTATGCAATTTTGTTTGCTAACATGTTAGGGCGCCCTTCGTTTCTTCCGCATCGGCGCCCCTGTCGCGAAGTGACTGGTGGGGCTGCACCTCTTCTACTTGCCTCGGGCCGCCTCTGTTCCTTTCTACTATTGAGTTGTTTTGCGTTTTGCGATGTGTGTTTTGCTCTTGTCGCCGTAGCCTAAAAGAGAAAAACCCTAATATTCGCTGCGAAAATTGTTTTTTTTTTCATTGTTATTATCTCTAAATCCGGGACGGGAGCAGCACTGGTTCAGGTACCAAAAATGAAGGTGAGGTTAGAGCAGTCCACCTTTTTTGTTAGGTACCGAAGCTCAAACTTTAAGTTCATAGAACATAGCTCCATACCTGTCATACTGGCTGCAATCATATCTTATTTAAAAATTGAAATCTTATGTTCAGGTTCGCGTAGACACTATGGACCAGCAGAATATTGGGATACCACACGAAGAGATGCAACTGCCTTTATCAGTTCCATTGAAATGTGCGGAATCGGTGAGTTTTTGCCGTGTACCTACAGTATGCAGTTCACCGTAATTATTAATTTAATAAATTCACTTAGAGTGTATTTTAATATACTCCATAGAAAGATGCTTCAGGGACGGATTCTGCCCATTATTATGGGGGGGGGGGGAGTTCGGTGGAAATAGTAAAAACATGTGTAGTATCGATTAAATCAGAGCGTAATAAATTAACTAACAATAGTTTTACTAAATTTTTTGAGTCCTACACTTCCTACATTTTCTGGCCATGCTTCGTCGGAGGGCATGTAAAGCAGGCGGTCCCGGGCCTTCCTAGTTGAGTGTAAAAGAGGGCTTTATAACCCTAACTCCCCTAGGTTGGCTTAGTAATAGAACAAAAAAAGTCCTTTTTTATTTATTTAAATTTTTTGAAGGCATCAACCCCCCTGCCCCCCCCCTGAATCCGTTCTTGCGTTACTTTTTGTTTTATATGTAGTCGATCGCCGATATTCTTCATAATTATTGACTGCATCTAAAAACTCCCTGGTAGTTACAGTGGCGTTTTTTGTGTTGGTCCAAATTTTTGATTCCGAGATTTCAACGGATTTACATGTTTTGAGGTTCCAGGAACCCAAAAAGTGGTTTTTACCAAATGTCTGTCTGTCGCTCTGTCGCTCTGTCTGTACATCAATTTCTGGGCAAACTAGTCGGTCGATTTCGATGAAATTTGACATGTAGGTTTAAAAAAATCATACCTCGAGGAATTTTTTTTTTTGGGTTAACTCGATTTTGGGGAGTTTTATTCTCAGAAAACTCCCAAAAAACGACAAAAAAATTATTTCTTGAAAACGGCTCAAACGATTTCTTTTAAATTAACATAGCCTATATTGTAGTCGTTGTTAATGTTCACAAAATGCGGTGGGTCGCTTGCCCTTTGATAGTTTGCTTCTGGGGGTAAAAAAAATTAATAAAAAAATTTCCTTAAATGAAAAATGACTAAAAAGTAATTTTTCTGTGGAACATTTCTATATCGAAGATTTCTGCCTTCACGTATATGTTTTAGATGTTAAAAAGAATAACAAAACCAAATAGTTTAATCTTCAAAAAAAAATATTGTGTTCACTGCAAAAAATTATTTTTTGGAAGAAATTGTGGAAAATTCACGAGCTTCAATACATACGCGTCTCCTGTCATTGTTACTACTGTTACAATGTATTGGTCTGTTCTTTCCAGAATATGCAATTGAGTGTTTTAAGTGGTTTTAACATATTTATGAGGACCCCCCCCCCCCCCCGAAGTAAGGTTCTCGTAATAATAATTCACATAACTTCAATTACTGTACTGTATTGTCAACTCTGACAGTTCTAAACTACAAAACCTCGTACCATGCAAGCAGGGCGGATTAAAGGGGTGGGGGCGGTCGACCCTCCCAAAGCACCTACAAATATGGAAAAAAAAGAAGCGTTTTCTATCACATGGAGTGATTGCGTGAGTGAATGAGTAGAAATGCATGTGAGAATGAGAAGATTAATTACTGTTTATTACCTTATTATTTTTTTATTTCTTTTATTTAATTTTAAGAGAGAGCCTTTGGCCCTAATATTCGCTGCAAAAATTGTAAGCGTTAAAATAGGCTTTCCTTTGTAAGATCTATACTTTACTGCTCTGCTGTTGAAATGCGTAAAATTAAAAAAAATTAGCATACACTATATAAAATACGACATTCTAAACAAATAATCAAAACATTAGTATGGTAACATGAATATGCCTACAATATTTTTATTATAAAATTATAAATTTTGCTGCTGTAAACATCGTAAAACCCTACTATTTTGAACTTATATTTTCCAATTTTTCCCCCGGGCCCCCCTGTTTCCAGAAATACAGCATGTGAATACGCATTTTAAAAGCATTGCTTTGTAAGCGCTTTAAATCATCTATAATTTTGTCGTAAAAATGCATAAAACCCCACTATTTTGCACTTATATTTTCAAAATTTTCTCCCTGGACCCCCCATTTGTGCCTATCTGCATTAGGCGCATTGGCTTTTCAAGTAATGTTAGTGACAACGGCACCGTCGGAAAGGGGGCACTTGCTTTTCAAATAAGATCCGCCCCTACCAAAACTTTTTGTTTAATCCGCCCCTGCATGCAAGGTACCTCTATATGTCCCTTCCTCTCTAACCTACTTACAGTTCATACACACTCTTAAGAGTACACACACACACACACACCTAAATAGTCCATGCTGTACCATACTATACCACACACCCCCCCCCCCTCCCGACGGATCCGAAATTTAACCATAGGCGCTTATTCCACATGCGTCAATAGTCAATAGCAAATGTGACTATTGACGTAGGTGGAATATGCGCCATAGGGAAATTATTTACTATGAAATTACACATGAATTATGTTCATCTACTAATTTATAAATTGGAAAGCATGTTCGAGTAAACTTTCTTATTTCTTACTTTGCCTCGTGGATATGACCTGATAAATGATAGGTATATGATATCAGGGGCGGGCCCCAAATTTTATTGGTAATTGCAAAAACAATACACATAACATCTTATTCAGGATTTTATTATGTTCTGGTTCTGGCCGCCCTGGTGATGACCCCCCCCCCCCCAAAAAAAAAAAATATCGCTGTGCCCACCCCTGTATGATATACGTATACAATGTCTGTGGACCACAGTTTAGGAACCCCTGCCCCATATGATAATTATGATGCATGAAGCAGGTTGGCTTAGTAATAGAACAGAAAAAGTCAATATTTATTTATTTATTTATTTATTTAGTCTTCTATAACTTAAAATCATTAGTATCCTGCTTCGTTAGGTAATCAAATAAAAAACAAGAAGTCTGTACAAACAACTGATTTTGGGTTGTCTAATTCCTCCGGGACAGACAATCTTAATTATTAAATACTTCCCCTTTATGCCATGTTCCAAGCTCAAACGGGCCAGTCGATCCCTGAATTTGAGAAAAATCCAAGAGATTAGCAACACTACTCCCCAGCCTCCTTAGCTTGGGGCGAGAAACACCCGCTTACGGTCAGTCAAAACACGTTGATTGACTGACTCACGAAAGTTCCTCTTGCTGGTTGGGTCAAAATGTTATTATGGACTAAAGTGGAGAAAGAAATTGAAACATTCAATGCAAACCGATCGGTAGATTTAAACTCGCGAAGCTGTAATTCATTTTATTTATTTTATTTCAGTTTTTCAGCTTGATGGTATTAGTCATTTTGGTGATTGGACTGCCCTTTGGGACCGAAAGAATTCCGTTTCTCATTCCAATACTAATCCCTGCCAGTCTGGGCCTCTTCCTAAACGCCGCCCATGGGATAGCACTTGAATCATGTAGGAAAACTGCTCAAATTGGGCTCCTGATTGTCACTGCTATTATCCATGCCATCATCGGTTGCTTACTATGTTATGATTCCATCGCCAATGAGGGGAATGATTTAGGAATTAGAATGACTGTTGTAAGTATAACCGTATTTATATTGTTTTTGTATGAATTTTCAACCATTGGTAAACTGTCCACCAAGGTCGTAGCCTTCCAGAGGGTCTGGATTGACCTCAGTTCTTGTACTCCTTCCTCGGGACTACTAGAACATTAGTTTTTTTTTTTTTTGTAAAAAATCGAATTCAATAATTGCGGTCAACCTATGTAAGAATGAATTACACATCAAAATGATAAAAAAAAAAATGGCTGCTGTTTGTCCTAATATTTTTCACATCTCAACAATTGATATTCCATGAGATATTTGATATTTTGGCTATTCTCCCTCCAATTGTCATTTCCATTTTTGACGATCTAATGAATTTTTATTGATTTTCAGATTTTCTCATTCTTGACGGTCGCAGTCTACGTCACTGACTGTTTGGTGGCCATGGGTATCCGAAAAAGGACGGCTAAGCAAAGAAGAAAATTGTATGACGCTGAATTAGCAGAAAGCTTCATGAGGAATTTTTACGATCGAGCTAAGAACACTTATCCCTATCGAGTAAAGAACCCTCTAACTCAAACTGAACTATTAGCACTCTTTGATATTCGAGCGGAAATCCATAAAATGGAACACACATTATCAGAACTTATGAGAAGCGGAATACGCAGTGAAGACACCGGAACAGTCTCCGATGAAAACGCTTTCTTCAACCTCCTGACAAACGCTAAATATCAACCTAGCCATAGTGAATTGTCTAGAGTTAAGGAAATGGTTGATAAAGAATTAGCAATTGCTGAAAAGGAACTATTAATAGCATGTGAATGGGCTCGTTCTAGTTGCAATGAACCTGATTCATATAGTCACTTAACAAAAGAACAATACAGGGTACTCATTGATCAGTTTCATGGAGTTGAAAGAGAAACAGAAACTAAACAGTTCCGCGAAGAAATAGTTTATGAAGAAAAAACAGCGGCTCAGATAGCTTTACAGTATTTCTACAATCCTATCTTACGTAGTCAAGGACATCCGCAATATCCCCTGAGTCAACGGGAATGGCAAAAGTTAAAATCATTTTTAGACAATGTACTTAAAGAAGAATTATGTGGGAGATTAGACGTCTATGATCTTTTGGATGAAATAATGAGACACGGCCATGCTTCTGCCAGAAATGAGACGTTGAAACGTCTCGATGAATTGTCAGTGGAAGTTGCCATAAAAATTGAAACAAGAGACTTCCGAATGGATGATGCTCGGGATGAAACGAACCCTTTTGAAATTGGTCAACTTTATATTCTAAATGACGCTTTTCTCCCATCTGAAGGGGAATTGAAGAGGCTTTTAGGTTTTTTTGGCGAACTGGTAATCGTTCGACGTACGCACTGTAGCTGTGCCCACTGTAAATTCGTCTTACAATATATAAAGGATAAGAGTGATGATGAGACATCACCGGCAGCAGCTGAGTGGTAAATAAAATTGAGCGCCTGTTAGACTAAGATAGTAGCAATGTGGCACAGCTTGTTCAGCTATAGGCTATATTAGATGAGGGAGAGTTTAGATAACTTTAGAAGAATCGAATACTTGAATTTTCACTCTGTTTATTCCGTTACATGGAAATTCCACGTTTCTATTTTATACGAATGTGGTTATTCTGGGAGGTTCTGTACAGATCCTGCCGTTCGTGAGCGCATACAACACATTTATAAGCGTACGCTGATTACAGGGCTGGTATATTAAACTGCACGAAGTCCTTTCGGTGGTCATCTCTGTAGCCAAGCTTAGCTATCAGTCGGACGGCCCTGCACTGCATCTTAAATGCTAGGCTGGCCGACGGGGCATGTCCCCAAGCCAACACTGCATAAACTAAGCGGCAAATTGCCTGGTCTATCAAAAAATAGAAGTTTAAATAGTAAATAAACATGCAGCTCTTGAGATAAAAGAAAATTTATTATTAAAATACTCTAATCTAATTTTAGTTTATGGCATGTCAATTTCAGTAAACTTTAAATCAATTTTCCCTTATCAAAAAAAGTACTTTTGTTCATTGCCAGCTGTCTAGAAAATTCAGCTGCTAAGATTTTTGTACCATCGCAAGATCTCTGCAGAAAAAATTCGTCTCAAACCTCAATAAGTAGGTTGTAGCCTACATTATTTGTAGAAAGTCTAATTTTAAATTCATCCACATTGTCATGCATATCTAATTGAACATTAGCTTTTTTTTAGTTCTTAATTGAAATGAATTGAAAACGACTTTATTGATTTAAAACAAAACAAAAGGCGAACAATAAGACTATAAAGTCTTCTTTTCATGCTAACCTTCTTAGTTCGTTTTAGTTGTAATGCCACTTTATATGCCGTATTATATTGTGTATTTTTTAAATAAACTACTATATATGGGTCTGTTAAGTAATATTTACTGGATTGTACAACCTAATTATTTTATGAATGCTACTTATGCACAATATAATCTGTAGTCTAGATTTTTGTAGTTTAACAAGTTTAGTGATTAAAGTTTTGGCTAAATAAATTTGCGTTTTTTGTTTGTTTGCTTAAGAGGACATGCTACGTAGAAAATGAGCACCCCTAAATTTATTGTTTTTATTGACTTTTTATTTTTATTTCATTAACCAAGCAAGTCATTAAACATTAAACAAGTTGTAGAAGACTACTTCATGCATCATGTAATCGGAAATATTAAATTTTTGGTACCTTAGTTCTTTCATAAATACCAGAACGGACTAAAATTATGCGTATTCTGGGATTTATGGAAGAACCACAAAACCGAAGAGTAAGAACCGGTCCGAGTTTCCTCGAACATGCTTTCCAATTTATTAAAATTAGTAGATAGAGAAAATGAGTAATTACATGGTAAATAATTTTCCTATGGTTAAATTTCCGATATCTCGGGGGGGGGGAGGGGGGGTTGTCCACCTGAGGTAAGGTAAATTCTAGATAGGTCAGACCAGAGGCGGATACAGACTTTTTTGTAAGGGGGGGGGGGGTCACGGTCGAATTTGCCGCCCCCCCCCCCCCCCGATAGTATTGTCGCTAGTGTTTTTTGATGTGGACAATTGGCATCCTAATACATATACACAAGCCCGTAGCCAGGATTTTTTTCCGGGGTGGCTGTGGCGACAGTGATCCTATCTATTGTAAATTTATTTTTTGAGAATTCAATTGTATCTAGTGTATTCTTTAGAGGTTATGGTGTTATTCGCATATATGATAGCATAGGCACATCAAACGTCAATTTATTGGAAGGTTTAGTTTCGGTGCGAACGCAGGCTAACATTTTGCGGTTATACGGACTAAATCGTAATGTCGTCATTACGACGGTTTAGATAGCATAGAAATATAGGAGGACCTCCTTCGAGTTGGCGTCGAGGCAGCAGTTTGGGCAGCGGCTGCTGAGGATCAACAAAGATGGAGGGAAGTTGTCAGAGCGGTCAAAAGTCCCCCTGGGCTGATCGCGCCTCATTATGTCAGAAATTATATGGCATGTACCCGAAGAGGGGGGCCCGGGGGTCTCCCCCGGGGGAAAAATTTCAAAATAGAAGTGCGAAATAGTGGGGTTTTACCGGCCATTCTCATGAAAGTGTGACCATAAGCATGAAAATAGAACCAAAGTTATAAAAGCTCAAAATAATTTTTTACCTTCAATTTACTTTCCAAGAAATAACAGATAGGTTGGCGTAGAGTAATTTATTTTATTTTCAGCAATATTTGGAAAAAAAGACCGGTGATAGCATTTGAAGGGACTGAACTAAACGGGTACCATGTCTTGATCGTCTAGGCTCCCCTAAGCATAATTAAAATATCTGAAGAAAAAACAGTTTCGTGAAACTTGAGTGGAAGTGCTCTTCTGATTGTCAGTTGGGGCATGCTCATCTCGTTCATATTTTTTCCATGTTTTCCTTGTATTTGAAAGCAAAAGCCATAACTTAGATTGTCTGCAGTCCTGAAAATGTATCCCAGTCCTTGCGAATAGTGGACTGCCATAACGGGGACTGGAGCTACATATCGAACAATTTTTATTATTACGCGGAAATTTGACAGATCTTGACCAAGCGAAGTTATCCGGCGTATTTTACTTTAAAAGGCTTTAATAAAATACTTGACAAATATTTTTAGATAAATTTGATATGATTTTATGGGAAATGGACCGAACTAACATCAAGGTATGACAAAGTCTGTAAAGGCTCAGTCGTAGTGCAATATTTTAATAAATAATAATAAAATTAAAAATTTGTGTTATATACTACGTCAAGTACGAATTAAATTGAGCCTAATCCATATTACCGCTTGGTCACACTTTCATGAGAATGGCCGTTACGCATTTAACAGCAGTAAAGTATGGATTCTACAAATCTTCCAAAAGAATGCTGATTCATAAAAATAATATTGCATTTAACCTAAAAAGGGGGGCCCGGGGGTCTCCCCCGGTGGGAAAAATTTGGAAATGTTAGTGCAAAACAGTGGGGTTTTACAGCAGGAAATCTTGCAACGAATGCATATTTGTATTGCTCCAAACAGAGGGACCGGGGGAAAATTTATGAAAAAATTGGTCTGAAATAGTGAGGTTTTACGATTTTAACAGCGGTAAAGTTTATAATTTACTGAGGAAGACATTCATGTTACCGCCCTCCCCCCCTTGGCTTCGGCCTTGATACAACATGTAGCTGTTTAGGTCGTTAACTACTTCCTACTGACACTAGAAAAAACTGTTAAAAAATTGATACAGCTGCAGGCTGAAACATTTCTTATAAAATATAATATAAATATTTCTTTAACCAAGACCACGGTATGCATGCACTGCGTGCACGCATGCACCTTATACACGACCCATTCAAAAATTGGCGCTCAATTTTCACTTTTGTGTATTATCATGGCTGGATTTATGTTTTCTCCGCCCATGGGCATATGACAAGCTGCCGCCCCCCGACACCTTCCTAAAACTTTTTCTGACCTTGCTTGGGTATTTGAGAAAATATTGCAATTTTCTGAGAGCTCACTCATACAGCGCTGAGCGGCCGACGCCTTCGTGCGTTATTATCTTACTGCGCGCTCAGCCGCTTCCAAAATGCTCAAAATTTTCCACAAATTTGCCGCCCCTAAAATCTGCATGTTGCCCATGTGGTAAATCCGGCGCTGTGTATTATATTTATAAATATATTGAATAAGTTTTTTTTAAATTTAAACGTTGATAAATGAAATATTTTTCATCGTCATTTTGCCGCCCCTTTGGGGCGTTAAGGGGGGGTCATGACCCCCCTGACCCCCCCCTCTGTAGCCGCCACTGGGTCAGACCAACACATTACCACACAGCAATACTGGCAGGGCACGCAATGCATTTGTTCGTGAATTTTCTATCATTTTTTCAAAAAAACTTTTTTTTTTACAAAACCAAATACTTTTCTGGGAAAACAACCTGTCCGGTTTCGTTACTCAATTTAACACCTAAAACATACCTGAAGGTAGAAATCGTCGGATAGAAAGGTTTCGCAGAAAAATTATTTTTTAGTCATTTTTCATTAAAATTTAGTGATTTTTAATTTTTTACCCCCAGAAGCAACCTATCAAGCGACCCCCCGCATTTCGTTAACATTAATAACGACTACAATTTATGTGAATTTAAAAGAAATCGTTGGAGCCGTTTTTGAGAAAAAATTTTTTTAGACGTTTTTTGAGAATAAAACCCCCCCAAATTAAGTTAGCCCAAAATAAAAAAAATCGTTCCGAGGCATGATTTTTGTGAACCTACATGCCGAATTTCATCAAAATCGGTCGGTGCCGGTCGCTTCGTCCGCCTCTGGTGCAAACTACTCTAAAACTCATAAATCTACCAGCATTGCAGCAGAAAAACAAAACAAAACACAATTTCCCGCCAATTTCAAAACTTATTTTTTTTTTATTTTTATCTAAAAAATCTCATTCTGGGGGGGGGGGAGGAATTTTAGGCATTTCTGGGGGGCCGGGGGCCTGTGCCCCAAGTGCTCATGGGTTAATCCGGCACTGGATATGAGTTTCAATACCGGTACAAGTAATTGAATTCCTTATATTGTGTTAACATGCTATAGTGTAATCTGAGTGTCTTCGTATATCGTTAAAATAATTTTTAAACAAGCCCATGATCGAGTGCCGTTCCCGAAATAGTGGATGAATTAAATATCTGCTCTTCGTTCTCCGTTTTGTCCTATGAGACAATAGGTACATACATCTTCCACAACTACGATAAACTCTTCGGAGACCAGTCAGCTGGCAGCTTATATAACTGGCTGCGCAATATTTTGGCGTCCCTAGGCAAAACCGTAGTATTGATAACATTACGACGCATTCCGCATTATTATAAAAATATTATTTAAATTAAATATAAAGTAATTTTAAAAAAATCCAACGTATGCTACAGTGGTCACTTTTCATGTTGTTGTTCATGTTGTAACTAAAATAAAATTATTAAGTTGTAATAGTTGTATATTAAACAGCAAGTTCGTGGCCAGAGGGAGGCTTTGGCGACTGTTATCTACGGCAAATATTTTTCTTGGGGATTCTATTGTATCTAGAGTATTCTTTAGAGGTTATGTAGTTACTCGTATATATCGTATGATAGCAGAGGCAATTTATTTTATTGGAGGATTTAGCGAACACAGGCTTATAATAATTCCGAGAGAAATCATGCAGAAATTATGATTGATCTTAGTTATGAGACACACATAAAATGCCGGTTCATTAGCTCATTAAGGCTACAGCATGAAAAAATAAGTAGCCTTATCCACGCTCAGTAGGCTTGTATGCAATTTTGTTTTCTAACATGTTAGGGCGCCCTTCGTTTCCTCGGCTTCGGCGCCCCTGTCGCGAAGGCCGTAGCCTAAGAGAGAAAAGCCCTAATTTTCGCTGCGAAAATGGTTGCTGTTGTTTTTTTTTTTTTAATTAATTAAAGGCGATTTTATTATTATTATTATCCGGGACGGGAGCAGCACTGGTTCAGGTACAAAAAATGAAAGTATGGCTAAGGCAGTTCACCTTTTTTGTTAGGTACCCCGAAGCTCTCACATTAAGTTCATAGAACATACGTAGCTCAATACCTGTCATACTGGCTGCTATCATATATCTTATTTAAAAGTTGTAATCTTATTTACAGGTTCGCTTAGACACAATGGACCAGCAAACTACTGGGATACAATACGAAGAGATGCCACTGCCTCTATCAGTTCAATTGAGATTTGCGGAAACGGTGAGTTTTTGCCGTGTACCTACAGTATGTAGTTGAACGTAATTATCAATTAATTAAATTTACTTAGAGTGGATTATATTATGCTGCCTATGTTACTTTAGGGGCGGATTCAGCCCATTATTATAGGGGGCAGTTCGGTCAAAATTGGAAAAATATGGGGAGTATCGATTAAATCAGAGCAAAATAAATTAACTTACAATAGTTTTACTAAATTTTTTGGTGGCATCTACCCCCCCCCCCTCTCTGCCCCCCCTCTCTGCCCCCCTCTCTGCCCCCCCTCTCTGCCCCCCCCTCTCTGCCCCCGCCCTGTATCCGTCCTCGCGTTACTTTTTGTTTTCTGTGTAGTCAATCGCCGATATACTTCATTACTATTGACTGGATCCACAAACTCACTGCTATTTACAGTGGCGTTTTTATTTAAGAGTACGCGTCTCGTAAAGAATTGCCCGAAAGGCGAAATTTTGTATTATTTCTTATTTTGTGTTGAATTTACTAGTAGGTCTACTAATTATTAAAATATTTGTTCATTTACGTTATAGAAGACTACTTTATGCATCATATACTAGTAATAGGGTACCTATTATTGGTTTTGCTTTTTTTCATGTTATTTATTTTACGTGAAATTTTGGCCTAGAACCATTTTTTTGTAAAAGCTACCAAAGTACCAAAAATTAATAACCCCTATGTCAGCGGTTCCCAAACCTTTTCGTCCGAGAACCACTAGATTATGTTATGATTTTCCGAGGACCAACCATGGCTGTGACAGGAAAATCGTCTAATTCTAGAACCAAGATCTAGTAAGCTTAGTTTGTGCCTATAATTATTAACATAGATAAGTGCTAATATTTCGTTAAATGTTAGGACTAATATCGGTTAGATTTTATAGTTCAGTGCTATGACTTTCTATATTTTATTTGTAACTTCTGAAACTCAGATGTTTTATTTTCTTATTTCTAACTTTGCTTCGTGTAGACGTGAACCACCTGATTAGGTTGACTTAGTAATAGAACAAAAAAGTCAATATTTATTTATTTATATATTTCTTTATTGTTCTATAACTTAAATGAGCCAAACCGTTAGTATCCAGCTTTGTTAGGTAATCAAATAAAAAACAAGAAGTCTGTACAAATAACTGATTTTGGGGTGTCTAATTCCTCCGGGACATACAATCTTAATTATTAACTACTACCCCTTTGTGCCATGTTTCATGCCCAAACTGACCAGTCGATCCTTGAATTTGAGAAAAATCCCAGAAATTAGCAACACTACTCCCCGGCCTCCTTAGCTTGTGGCGAGAACCACCGCATACGGTCAGTCAAAACTCGTTGATTGACTGACTCACGATTCACGAAAGTTCCTTTTGCTAGTCGGGTCAATATGTTGATAAACAGGTAGACTAAAGTGGAGAAGGAAATTGAAACATTCAATTCAAACCAATCGATAAATTGAAACTCGGAGAAGCTGCAATTTATTTTATTTATTTTGTTTCAGCTCTTCAGCTTAATGATATTAGTCATTTCGGAGATTGGTGGACTGTTCTTTTGGAACGAAACATTTCCGTTTCTCATTCCAATTGTAGTCCTTGCCAGTGTGGGCCTCATTGTGAACATCGCCAATGTGACAGCACTTGAATCATGTAATAAAACTGCTCAAATTGGGCTCCTGATTGTCACTGCTATTATCCACGCCATCATCGGTTGCTTATATTACGATTCCTTCGCCAACGAGGGGAATAATTTAGGAATTAGAATGGCTGCTGTAAGTATAACCGTATTTATATTGATTTTGCATGTATTTTGAACCATTGGCAAACTTTCCAACAAGGTCCAAGCCTTCCAGGGGGTCTGCATTGACCTCAGTTCTTGTACTCCTTCCCCGTGACTACCACAACATTCGTTTTTTTGGTAGAAAATCAACTTCAATAATTTCAGTCAACCTGTGTAAGAATGAAGTACACATCAAAATGATAAAAAAAATGGCTTCTGTATGTCTTAATATTTTGCATTATCTCAATGACATGATATATTTCATATTGCACTTATAGGGCTATTCTCCCTCAGATTGTAATGTCCATTTTTGGCAATCTAATGATTTTTTATTGATTTTCAGATTTTCTCACTCCTGACAGTCGCAGTCTACGTCACTGACTGCATCTTGACCATGGGTAACACAAAAATAACGGTTAAGCGGAGAAGAAAAGTGTATGACGCTGAATTAGTAGAAAGCTTCATGAGGAATTTTTACGATCGAGCCAATACCACTGATTCCAATCCAGTTCCGCACCTTCTAACTCAAACTGAACTATTAGCACTCATTGATATTCGAGCGGAAATCCATGAAATGGAACAAAACAGATTATCTGAACTTATAAGAAGCGGAACATGCAGTGAAGACACCAGAACAGTCTCCGATGAAAACGCTTTCTTCAACCTCTTGACTAATCCTAAATATCAACCTAGCCATAGTGAATTGTCCAGAGTTAAAAAAATGGTGGACAAAGAATTAGAAATTGCTGAAGAGGAACTATTAATAGCATGTGAATGGGCTCGTTCTAGTTGCAATGAACCTGATTCATATAGTCACACAACAAGAAAACAATTTAGAATACTCTCTGATCAGTGTCTCGGAATTGCAAGAATTGCAAGAAAAACAGAAACTAAACAATTCCGTGAAGAAATGGTTTATGAAGAAAAAACACTGGCTCAGATAGCTCTGCAGTATTTTTACAACCCAATCTTACACAGTCAAGGACGTCCTCTAAATCCTCTGAGTCAACGGGAATGGAACAAGTTCAAAAATTTTTTAATCAATGTACATAAAGAAGAAATGTTAGCCAGAATAGACTTATGTAACATTTTGGATGAGTTAATGAGACACGGCCATGCTTCTGTCAGTAATGAGGAATTGAAACGTCTCGATGAATTGTTAGTGGAAGTTGCCATAAAGATTGAGACAAGAGACTTCCGAATGGATGAAGCTTGGGATGAAACGGACCCTTTTAAAATTGGTGACCGTTATATGATGGATTACACTTTTGACCCATCTGAAGAGGAATTGAAGAGGCTCAGTCGTTTTTTATGCGAAATGGTAATCTCTCGACGACGCCCGGGACGTACAAATATCTGTATCTGTGCCCGCTGTATATTCGTCTCACAATATATTAAGGACAGGCGTAATGAAGAGGCATCACCTGCGGTAGCAGCTGAGTGGTAAATAGAGCGCCTGTTAGGAGAAGATAGTTAAGTGGTGCCTACAGTTTGTTCAGTTATTGGCTATTTTAGATGAGAGAGAGTTTAGATAATTTTAGAAGAATTTAATAATTGTCTAGTCTATCTTCTAGTTTTTTAAATTCATAGTTCGTTTTAGTTTAATGCGACTTTATATCTCATATTATATTGACCATGTTTTAAATAAACTATGTAGGTACTGTGTATGGGTAAGTAGAATATTATTTACTGCACTGTACTACTTAATTATTTTATGATTGAATATAATCTGTAGTCTCGATTTTTGTAGTTCAACAAGTTTAGTAATTAACGTTTAATGTAATAGTGACTAGTTGAATTTGTGTTCTTGGTAAATATAAATAAATAAGGACTTTTTTGTTCTATTTCTAAGCCAACCTAGCGGAGGTTTAGCAATAAAGCCCTCTCTCACACTCAACTAGGAAGGCCCGGGACCGCCTTCTTTACATGCCTTCTGAAGAATGGCCACTTGGCCAGAAAATGTAGCCAGTGTAGGACTAGAACTACCTTTCGGGTGAATATCCGTACCACTACTCTACATGTCTTGATAGAAGGAACTTTTCCGCGGCAAAATGTTCATAAATAAAATTTTGCAAGCAGTACAGTTCAGATTTTACAGACGAATAAACCTACCACTGAGGGGGGCCCGGGGGTCTCACCCGAAGAAACGTTTTAGGCATTTTGAGTAACATATTTTTGTTAAAGTACTTGGTCAATATGTTGATTTTTTTCATGATGTCTTTCATGTGCAATAAGAATACCAAGAATTAATTTCCCTTTCGTTATTGTGGATACTATATGCCTATCGCCTCCATAACGTCTTTGTTACCAGAAATCCTGGGGGGAGGGGGCTTAGACCAGGACCCTCCTATTTACGCCAATGTTTTCAAGCAGTACAATTGGGATACTATAACGACGAAGAAACCTACCGTAGAGGGGGGGGGGGGGTCCGGGGCTCGCCCGACGAAAACATAGCTCTGCAGTATTGGGGTTTTAAGCATTTTGAGTACCGTAATATATTTTTTGTGAAAGTATTTGGTCGATATGTTGATTTAGTGTCCTTAACGTCTTTGTCACCAAAAGTCCTGGGAGCTCCCCCTCCCCCCCCCCCCCCCAGGTCCACCCAGCCCCATGTAAAGTAAGCATACCAAGAATTAATTTCCCCTTTTGTTACTGCGGATACTATTACTTTCGCCTCCATAACATCTTTGTCACCATAAATCCTGGGGGGGGGGGGGGGGGGCTACGGGTGACCCCCCTATTTTCGCCAATGGTCGATGGCCAGCATGGCGCAAAATGCAAGGTCCCTTCCTCTCACATTTGATAATGATACTGATGGAACAGGTTCCTTCAACCTTGCCTCATAATTTGCTTGCCGAAAATCCTCACATAAGTTCAGTATAGGACATTCCCATAGTCAGCCACAGTACCTCCTACTGTAGCCCCGCCCACTCAGATACCCATTTTCTTATAATAGAGGGCCGAGGTGTAATCTAATATTACTAGTCTAAGTTACAAAAGAACGCCGGCTCACCTATTCTCAATATTATAGCACACACATTATTTTTGTGAATACAGTAACCTGTTCTCAAGACTTATAGACTAGTGTTCGACCGAGACGAGACTACAGGGTCTCGGTCTCGCTCGTGTTTTATTGGTCTCGGTCTCGAAATCAAGACTTCGAAGTAGTCTCAGTCTCGGAAAAAGTCTCGTTTCGAGACCGAGACAAGACCCGAGACCGAGACCGAGCCGGGCGAACTCTAATTATAGACTTATAGTAGAAGTTAGAAGAAATACAATGATGAAGTTATTCCTCAAGTTAATAAACGAAAACGTGTCGTAAGTTACGATCAAATAGACATAACTCCATTACATTAGATTTCCAAATGTTTTAATTATTTTTTATTCTTATTCTCCCGTAGACCATAATATCAAAGATAATTCATGAGAAAAACAAATGCTTGCTCTGAAACACGACTTACGCGCGTTCATTTTATAATGGGTGTTCAATGGATACCGCCTACAGCCTATAGAAAGATGAAGCTTATGATTATTTTTGTTCACTAACAATTGGAAGGACCCAGCCTTCAGAGGCCAATAATTGAAAAGTTATAAATACTTGAAATCGGAAAAGTGTTCATTGGACACCGACCGTCTGCATAGTGTTAAATAGTTTGTATGCCGTTAATCTTTTAAAAAAAGTATAAATTGCGACACAAAGTCTTCTTCAATCAGCCTTTAGATTATTTCATGCAGAAGGTGAAATTTTTCGTTACTCATGGTATTCCCTTTCTATAACCAGGGCCGGTTTCACCAGGCGCGGGGTCTGAGGTGGTTCCATGGCGCGGGGTTCGTGCTCCTGCTCCTTTTTTGGGCGAGGCGGGGGGGGGGGGGGGGGGGGGTAAACTGACAACAATGTAGCCACGTACTCATGGACGAATTTAGTCCTTATTTTCAGTAATTAAAAAAAATATATATATTATTATTAAAAATTGTGCCAAGCCCGGGGCCCCCTGAAAGAGCGGGGCCTGTGTTTTTTGTCACACTCGCCACATGGTAAAACCGGCTATGTCTGTAACCAACAGCCTTTCCAATTAAAATATCTTATTTGAGTCACTCGTAGATCATTATTGCTTTCCAATTTATACGTAGTACAAGGAAAGCTTTGTGATGGTCGAAATTTTCGATTCCGAGATTTCAACGGATTTACACGTTTTGAGGTCCCAGGAACACAAAAAAGTGGTTTTTACGAATGTCTGTCTGTCGCTCTGTCTGTCTGTGCGTCGATTTCCGGGCAAACTACTTGGTCGATTTTGATGAAATTTGGCATGTAGGTTCACAAAAATCATACCTCGGGACCATTTTTTTTATTTTGGGCTAACTCAATTCGGGTGGGTTTTATTTTCAAAAAACTCATAAAAAACGTCTGAAAAAATTATTTCCCCAAAACGGCTCCAACGATTTCTTTTAAATTTACATATGTTGTAGTTATTCCTAGTGTTGATAAAATGCGGGGGGTCGCTTGCCCCATGATAGTTTGATTCTGGGGGTAAAAAAATAAAAATAACTAAATTTCATGAACAATGGCTAAAAAATAATTTTTCTGCCAAACCTTTCTATTGATTATTTCTACTTTCAGGTATGTTTTATGTTTTGATAGGTGTTAAGTAGAGTAGCGAAACCGGACAGATTGCTTTCCCAGAAAAGTATTTGGTTTTGTACAAAAAAAATTTTTTTTTGAAAAAATTATTGAAAATTCACGCTCAAATGCATTGCGTGCCCTGCCAGTATTGCTGTGCGGTAATGTGTTGGTCTGACCTATCCAGAATTTACCTCACCTCCAGGGACGTCAGGCGGACGACCCCCACCCCCCCCCCCCCCGAGATATCGGAAATTAAACCATAGGAAAATTATTTAGCATGAAATTACTAATTTTCTCTATCTACTAATTTTGATAAATTGGAAAGCATGTTCGAGTAAACTCGGACCGGTTCTTTAAATTTGTTTTTCAGTTAAATTGAGTGCATTGAGTAAATTCTAACGATGATGTGAAACCCTACTACCAGGGACAGATCCAGCCCATTTGGGGGGGGGGGGGTAATTGGGGGTTCAAAATAGAAGAAACATTTGTATAGTATCTATTAAATTAGAGCGTAATGAATTAGCTTACAATAGATTTAACAATTTTTTTTTGGGGGGGGGGGGGGGCTGCTACCCCCCTAAACCCGTCTATGCCTACTACAATATTTTGAATAACTTATAAAAATAATTTTACCTATGGACCCAGACCCCCAGCTTTGGAGCCTATTCGGAAGGTGGGGGACTGTAAGGTCATACCCCCTTAATAACAAATATGCGTACGTCCTTGGATGTATACTGGGTGGATAAGGGGGGGTAGCTGCCCCCTAATCTGTAAGTTCATAATTTATAACGCTCTAATTTGAACCATACCACACATGTTTTTTCCATTTTGTCCCTGATGCATGCCCTTATTTATGCTACGAAATTTAGAAGTACGAGATACGATGAAACCTCAGTGACACCGTCATTCTGTGAATAAGATTAATTTTATGGAAACTAGCTAATTGCAAAAGGTTATCGAGTGATATCAGGTAACAGTTGGTCTAACTTACTATCTACTGTTATGTTTTTTTGTTTTGTTTTTTGTTATTAAATGGGGTACAGGGTGTTACCTATGCGCACTTAAGCCTATTGGGCCTATTGTGAACCCTAAAACAAAGTATCTTCATCGCTTCCCTCCCTCGAGGCCTATCTCCCTCAGAAGAGCCAGGATCTTGAAGGGGTTTTGAAGCGGTAGGTCTTTTACATGTAACTGCAAGCTTCCCGAGCATGCTGCTCTTCTTCGGGCGATTGCATCGCAGTGAAGGAGGATATGCTCGGGGTCCTCCACTCCCTCTTTGCAGAATCTGCAGGCCCTAGACTCTCTGACACCTATAGGTCAGTGATATTTAACACCAGGACCAAAAACACCAAGGCCTGTTCTTGGTTTTGTACGTCCTAGCCTAGAGCCACCAGTAAACCACTTGATTGTGTGCCTATTGAGAATTCCTGCTGGTTCGCAGTATTCTTTCTAAACTGACGCCATGGTCGGTGCACACCTAAAGGTCGTCTTTGGTCTCAGTGGTGAAAGGATTAGCCGCTAGATGCTTCCACTTAGCGTTGCCCAGGGTACGCCCGATCGGTTTTATTATCTAAGGCTTTTTTACCAGCACTTGTAAAAAAAAGCGATCTTCGAGGAGGCTCCTTTCCTGTACCCACTGTCTATAAGTAAGATAAGTTCATCTTCAGCTGTCTACCAACGTCTTGCGGGGCAAAAGTCCTATTAAATTAATTATGGATCAAACCAGCAAACTGCATATAAACCTTATGTAAATTTATATACTGTTCGCCCAGAAAAGTTTGCAAATGTCCATGAAAATATCCCTTAATGCTTTGCCAAGTCGGGGGCAAGCCCCGCCTCTCCATGTAAATTCCCTATGCTGCATTTTCAAATCAGATAGAACTACTTTGCATGTGTTTGTATGCACAAAACTTACAAGGGTTCCATTCCAAATTTAATGCATTAAGGTCACAAGTGGACATTGCTTATTTTTTTTAGCTAAAATTGTCGATCTGTTGCACTTTTTACGAATTCACGACTCCAGCAGTGTCAAAATTAAAATTATAATTTTCTGAATGTTAGTTAATTGTCTTCAACTACGGTAGCAACGTTAGTGGAACGGTTTTAGGATCATCATAGAACAAAATCAAAGCAATATTAATTGTTATAAATATTATTAGTGATGCGTTTCTTGAATTTGAGAAATTTATATAATTTTCATCTTACTATACTGTGTTATAAAATAGATCAACTTGAAAGTAGAAAGTTAACTTAAGAGTGTTCAGGCCACAGATTAGAGTCTCTGTGTATCACACCAATAAGGGTCTCGTCAAGGTATACAATGCGATTTTCTTCAGACCTGGCGTTTCGGATTCCTTGTAAATACCTATAACGCCAAGAAAGCGTGCGTGGCGACTCGACCAAGACGTTGTATTTTGTCAAACATCTTAAATCTGCACAGCATTTAAATTGTGACTTCTTAGTTTCTGCTGCACTTCTGATGCGTGTATTTATAATAGTCTCCTCAACCGATTGGTTCTGTTTTTTATTTTACCTGAAATGAAGACGCCTAGTGATAAACCATCAAGCTCTAATATTTCTTGTCACAGGGTGTCCAAGCTTAACATAACAGTCAGCAATCATCCTAGGATGAATACACATAATTATGGGGTACCTTATCATACTTTCAACACATTCGTCGAGATTATTGTAGTATTATTGACGTCTTCTTTCCTTTATATTTTTGTTGATTTTATACCTCAACGGACTCCTAGACTCTGAATATATATATAGTATATATCTTATATATAATTTTCAACTTCCTTAAATAGTTCGCAAAGGTTTAAGATCATCATTCATGCCTCCTAGTTAATTCGCTTGCCTTATCAAACGGTATCATGCTTCAGTTGCTTCCTCTTACTATGCCTGCTTCCTTTGGTAAGACTTAACACTCTTTTCTGTGGTCTGAATGCCCTTAACTTCGGTATTAACTGTCTACTTTCCAATTGATTCATTTTATAAGATGATTTTGTAAGATGAAATTTTATAAATTTCTCAAATTCAAGAAACGCACTAATAATATTTGTAACAATAAATATTGCCTTGATTTTGTTCTATGATGATCCTAAAACCGTTCCACTAACGTTGCTACAGTAGTTGAAGACAATTAACTAACATACAGAAAATTTTAATTTTAATTTTAACATTCGAGTCGTGAATTCGTAAAAAGTGCAACAGAACGGCAATTTTTAGCTAAAAAAAATAAGCAATGTCCACTTGTGACCTTAATGCATTAAACATGCAAAGTAGTTCTATCTGGTTTGAAAATGCAGCATAGGGAATTTACATGGAGAGGCGGGACTTGTCCCCGACTTGGTAAAGCATTAAGGGATATTTTCATGGGCATTTGCAAACGTTTCTGGGTGAACGGTACCTTATATTTACTGTTGACTCGAATATCTACAAGATCTGGCAAATTATTATTGAAAGTGAATTAGTTCATTCATTCGTTCAATTAGTTAATTTCTTCTCATATTTTCTCATTTCGAGTAATTCGGGATTTCTAAATAGGCTTATGATCATATTTTTCTGGTTGGTTGCAGCAAACATATGGCATGTAAACCTCCACTCCCCTCAATCTGGACACTTCAGCTTCATCACTTGCTACAGATATTCCTTTCTTGGGTGCCCAGGCCAGGTGACAGACACTGTCTTTGAATCGAATTTCATGGCAGAATCGGATGCAACCGCTTTGCGTTCGCTGTAGGCGTGACTGCAGTGCCGACGAGAGATTTGTAAATAGTAGACTACAGTGATCGAAATGAAAGAAAAGAAGAGTTTGGACAAGCTTTATATTTACGTTTAAGGCTGCGATGTGAATGCAAGGATAGAAATACATTTTGACATATCCTGGGCAACTGCCACTTCCGTTATACAGTATAGACGAAAAACACACAATTAATTTAATTAATTTCCTAGTCCCTAATAATATAGTATTATTGAGGACCAATATATTAGTAGATCTAATATAAAAATGAATCAATAAAACATAGAAAGTTTAATTACAATGTATATTGTATAATGTATAAATTATTATAATTTTAAGCGTTTTTCACGCAATTATTAAAGTCGTTTGGCCCTTGAAGTCACGTTCACGTATTTGCGAATTCCAGGTTAGCTGGTTTGATAACATAGAGTAACAAAGCCGAACAGGTTGCAATCGGAATGGCTTCGAAAATATAGTAGGCTACTAATTTATTGCTTTCCAATTTATACGTAGGATAAGGAAAGCTTTGTGATGGTCGAAATTTTCGATTCCGAGATTTCAACGGATTTACACGTTTTGAGGTCCCAGGAACCCAAAAAAGTGGTTTTTACAAAATGTCTGTCTGTCGGTCTGTCTGTCTGTTCGTCGATTTCCGGGCAAACTACTCAGTGGATTCGAGTGAAATTTGGCATGTAGGTTCACAAAAATCATACCTCGGGACCATTTTTTTTTTGGGCTAACTCAATTTGGGGGGGTTTTATTTTCAAAAAACTCCAAAAAAACGTCTAAAAAAATTATTTCTCAAAAACGGCTCCAACGATTTCTTTTAAATTCTCGTAGATTGTAGTCGTTATTAATGTTGACAAAATGTGGGGGGTCGCTTGCCCCTTGATAGTTTGCTTCTGGGGGTAAAAAAATAAAAATAACTAAATTTTAATGAAAAATGACTAAAAAATAATTTTTCTGCTAACCCGTTCTATCGATGATTTCTACCTTCAAGCATGTTTTAGGTGTTAAATTGAGTAACGAAACCGGATAGGTTGCTTTCCCAAAAAAATATTTGGTTTTGCCCAAAAAATTATTTTTTGAAAAAAATGATAGAAAATTTGCGCTCAAATGCATTGCATGCCCTGCCATTATTGCTGTGTGGTAATTAATGTGTTTGTTTGACCTATCGAGAATTTACCTCACTTCCAGTGACGTCAGGTGGACAACCGCCCCCCCCCCCCCCGAGGTATCGGAAATTTAACCATAGGAAAAATATTTGCCATAAAATTACTAATTTTCTCTATCTAATAATTTTGATAAATTGGAAAGCATGTTCGAGTGAACTCGGACCGGTTCTTTTATTTGCTTTTAAAGAACTTATTGAAAATCCATAACCATATGCATTGAATATTGGCTATTGCCTTTGCAATAATAGTATCAAGGCTAATTAGGCTTTACAAATCAGTATCAAAATCAAGATCCGTTCAATCTGAAATTAGGGGATAAATAAAAACTGGACGATCTACGCCTAACTGGGCGTAGTCCTAACCGCTCGCCCCGGCAAGGCGTAGATCGTGGTTTCGAATCCCGCCAAGTCCAGTTTTTATTTATCCTCTAATTTCAGTTATAACGTGGAGGTGGCCTCTTCAGCCAAGAGTTAATTTAAAAGTCAGTGTATACTCCATATAATACTGCAATAATGAGTGATCCGTTCAGTCAACAGAAACTGCGCCATTTAATGTCCGAATCGCCGCAAACATACAAGTTACAAGCCTACTACTATTCAGCAAGCTCATCTACTTCACAAGACAAGAGGACCTGTATACATATACATATACATATTGGCTTAGGTATATAGTTTTTTTCAATGGCGCATGGTTTCAATGGAGGACGATGTGTACTGTATTTAGTTGCATAAAATGGGCCTTTGCACAAACATACGCTAGGGACATTCGGTGTCAATCAAGTTTCAATTGGCCTAGACGATTAAATGTATTGCTATGCAGCGACAACTCTCCATGGGAGCGTTTATTGCGAATGCGACGATAAAAAATCATGTAAATTTGACCCGAAAACGAAAACAACAAAGCAGGTCATAGAAATGCCTCAGGGAATAA
The DNA here is from genome assembly GCA_963971405.1 of Psococerastis gibbosa. Taxonomy (NCBI): domain Eukaryota; kingdom Metazoa; phylum Arthropoda; class Insecta; order Psocodea; family Psocidae; genus Psococerastis; species Psococerastis gibbosa. The sequence continues at coordinate 46,466,032 of OZ020486.1, read as the reverse complement.
CCCATCTCCGGGGCGTCATTGATTCATTACACAGAGGAACATTTCGTGGGATGTATGAATGCAACAGGCGCTTAGGAGAAAAATCCACACTTACAGGAACAGAATCATTACATATTAGAAGTATTTTGCCCATGTTTGCAATGAACGAAACCTACAGAGCTACTTTTTACTGGTATTTACTTGTACGCGTTCGAAACTGGAAGGGTTATCGGCTTATGTTACGAAGATACTGTCGAAACTTCTCGTATTGTTTATAATGAAAACATACTGTATCACAGTCTGTGCACATGGGTTGTAATAAAAGACACCACTGGAACAAATGGTTTATATCCTGACATCGAGTGAGATAAGTTGGAAGATAGAATTTTTTCAATGGTTAGCTATGATTACAAGATTTATATGGGTGCGGTTTATCATATTTATGAACTAAGTCTGAAATTTTTGCAGAAACCTAAAAGAAGTTTTGTCCAGTAACATAGTTTAAAGAGCAATAAGTGGCGCTGGTTAAGTAACAAGTAATATATGAATGTAAAGTGAAATAGAAAATCTCTGTTTCAACGCAGATATCTCATTGCTTAGTGTAACACAATATAATAATTCAGCTGCTATTGGAAAAGAATACTGCGGAGAAATGGAAGAGTGCTATCATTCGGTGGAAAGGGAAGCTAGAAACACGATTGATTTACAGAAATTAATTGAAATCGGAATTGTTGGGACCTTAAAAAGCAGACTCAATGGAAAGAGCGATAGTATTCAAAGTCTCAAAGATGTTGACTCACATGCACTGATATTTTCAGACATAACAGCTGCTATAGCCAGCAATGTAAAAAATGAAACTGTGATTGAAGAGGTTCATGAAAAGCTTTAGTTAACCACGAAATCAACAATGTTCTCACCAAACTTACAGCAAGGAATTAAAGAAGGACCATATTATAAAAAAAAAACATGTTTCAAATTCAAAGGCGGTTTGGTGGTATGGTAACGACTTATTTCCAGGCTTCGACGTTGTTAATGACAATGCTGTTACCGTTTGTTCGTGAGGACAACGGCCGAATATGAATGATGTTTCAACGTAAGAGTTTTCACTGACAAAGTGGATACACTGGATGTGATTCGCGAATGTGAGAGAGATATTAATGACTGGGAAAAAGCAAAAGACCCTATATTTTTGGCAAGAAATTCGTGGCTATGTCATTGTGGACATAGTAGTTTCTCAGAATTTAGAGCTTCACTTTTGGGTGTCTTTCAAATAGTTTGATCCGATATGAGAGACACCAATTAGAAAGACATTAATTGATTGCATTGCTACAAAATGTACATTGTAAGACTGATTACCTGCCCATAATTTGTTCAAAAAAATAATTCTTGAATGGAGAAAGCAACCTGTTTGGATTTGTTACTGTATTTAGCTCTACTGCATACCTTTAGTTGATTAAATTGCTGAATGATTCCACATAATTATTATTTTCGTTAGCAATTTTTTATATCGATTCAGCCGTCTTTAGTGTTTTGATCCTTCAAGGGAAGTATGAGGTGTAATGCGTCGTTGCGTGCGGAGTTCTGAAAACATTAATAAAAACTACACTATAGACTATTTGTTAATTTTAGGAGCTATTGTTGAAAAAATATTAATTAGTTTTTTTGCGTTTTTGGTGGGTAGTGGCTAGAGGCCTCTAGTCAATAACAAGTCCAAAACATAACAGACAAAAACACAGACGGAGTCACAGGCAGACAGACACACAGAAAGACAATTTTGGTTAACCCTTGGACCTAAAAATTTGATATCTTAAAATTGGAAATGTCGACCTTTACGAAGCTTTTCTTTTAATTACTCAAAAATAGGACAGTTATTAACGCTGATGATAGTGTTAAATTATACATAGACAGTTAGATGTCGAGGACGTGAAAGGAAACTAATTTCCCAGAAACTAAGATTACAAATTATATACCTAAATATATATATAAAATACTTACTAGCCAACGCACACCCTTAGCAGGTGGCATGTAGATCAGTATGAGCGAGATGTCTTTCCAAAGTCATTGCTTTCCGTAGGCTGAGAGTCAGTGCTGGAGAGTACATGAGGTGAACAGCGTTCATATCAGGTTCGACTCGTAGGAGGCGCACTTTTGGTTGGAAGACCCAAATGCGGAGCAGTTGAGTTGGGACGTAGACAAAGACACAGCCCCTGGTGGTGCCCTCGGGGATAGTGTTGCTGATGATGATGGCCCAGCTTTTCCATCAGCTAATTGGGGAATTGGAGCTTTTAAAGAGGGAGAATGGTTGCTAAAATGCGGTGCCCGGGCATCAGCTTTCCCGTATCCATCGCATTCAACAATAATAGTAACTGCACCCTCATTGTCAGCGTCAGGCCAAGAAACTAATATATTGCAATAATTTCATCCATGATCATCCATTGTCTTCACAAAAAAACCGTATTAACAGTGTCATTAACAGCGCCAAAGCCTGACAATAAGTCGATACCGTACCGCCAAACAACCTTTGTACTTGTAAATGACTGAAGTTAAGTCTATCGTCAATACAATTAATTTCAGTAAGCATCCTTATCCCACAAACAACCTCTCCACTCACAGTTTCATTTTTACATTGATGGCTATAGCAGCTGTTACATCTGAAAATATCAGTGGATGTGAGTCACATCTCTGAGACTTCAAACACTATCGCTCTTTTCATTGAGTCTGCTTTTTAAGGTCCCAACAATTTCGATTTCAATTAATTTCTGTAAATCAATCGTGTTTCTAACTTCCCTTTCCACCGAATGATAGCACTCTTCCATTTCTCCGCAGTATTCTTTTCCAATAGCAGCTGAATTATTATATTGTGTTACACTAAACAATGAGATATCTGCGTTGAAACAGAGATTTTCTACTTCACTTTACATTCATATATTACTTTTTACTTAACCGGCGCCACTTATTGCTCTTTAAACTATGTTACTGGACAAAACTTCTTTTAGGTTTCTGCAAAAATTTCAGACTTAGTTCATAAATATGATGAACCGCACCCATATAAATCTTGTAATCATAGCTAACCATTGAAAAAATTCTATCCTCCAACTTATCTCACTCGATGTCAGGATATAAACCATTTGTTCCAGTGGTGTCTTTTATTACAACCCATGTGCACAGACTGTGATACAGTATGTTTTCATTATAAACAATACGAGAAGTTTCGTCAGTATCTTCGTAACATAAGCCGATAACCCTTCCAGTTTCCAATGCGTACAAGTAAATACCAGTAAAAAGTAGCTCTGTAGGTTTCGTTCATTGCAAACATGGGCAAAATACTTCTAATATGTAATGATTCTGTTCCTGTAAGTGTGGATTTTTCTCCTAAGCGCCTGTTGTATTCATACATCCCACGAAATGTTCCTCTGTGTAATGAATCAATGACGCCCCGGAGATGGGTTATTCCCTGAGGCATTTCTATGACCTGCTTTGTTGTTTTCGTTTTCGGGTCAAATTTACATGATTTTTTATCGTCACATTCGCAATAAACGCTCCCATGGAGAGTTGTCGCTGCATAGCAATACATTTAATCGTCTATGCCAATTGAAACTTCATTGACACCGAATGTCCCGGGCGTATGTTTGTGCAAAGACCCATTTTAAGCAACTATATACACATCATCCTCCATTGAAACCAGGCGCCGTTGAAAAAACTATATGCCTAAACCAACTGCCACGAGAGTTATATGAGTAGTTGAGTATGTGTACAGGTCCTCTTGTCTTGTGAAGTAGATGAGCTTATTTAATGGTAGTAGCCTTATTCAGATTCAATTCGGACATTAAATGACGCATTTTCTGTTGGTTGAACGGATCTTAATCGGAATGCTGCTTACTTCAGATAAATAAGTAGTGATGTAGTTATACATATTGAATATATAAAGTAGGTAATTCTTATAATTAGTTACCCCTTTTCATTATGGTTTGCGTCTGATGTAAATTTTTATGCACTGACTGTTGATATTTATAGTTGTGCAGACATTGTTCTCTAATTTAGCTATTTGACCAAATTATTATGTATTCCGATTCTTCTGATGTAGAGTAGTTGGCATTATTTTCTAAAAAACTTCCCTTCTTTTTTCTGCCCAATTCCAATTGTTGTGTAGCTGGCAGGCAGAGCACTCAGAAATTGCAATAACTTCAATGAGCAGTAGTGATCTAAAAATGGAAAGGATATCTTATATTATAATGTACTAAACAATAGTGCACACTACACCAACCCCATTAAAAACTACAGTATTGCAACACTTAAACATACAACGCGTAAGCCCCAAAGGGCGTTGCGTTATGATTTAAAAAAAAAAAAAAAAATGTACTGTCATTGTGTTTGTTCAAAGAGAACCACAAAAATGGGTGTGACCCGATGTCATTGAAGTGAGAATTGGCATATTAAATTTTGACCGCTCCCTCTTGATCACAAAATTTCGGCAAATGCGTAAAACCCATTATTTCGCACTGATGGTTACTTCCGTCCCTTGATACTAGGCCATTTATTAATTTTACTTAGACTCCACCAACCATGGAGGGTATTGTATTGTGTTCCATATAATTATTCATTCATTCAAAGTAGGATGAACTTTATAATAATAAGAATAAAATTTAATGGAAAAAAAGTAGATACTTATCGATAAAATTATAACATAACTTAGCACACTACAATAGACTTACTAAAGTTGGGCGGCAACTACCCCGTCCTTGCATGTAGGTTTACAAAAATCATATTGCAGAACTATTTGCTTTTATTTTGGGATGACTCAATATTGGAGATTTTACCCGCCGAACCCTAAAAAAAATGCTTAAACATTTTATCTCAAAAATGAGTTCATTTATAAAGCCTCATATATTGTATTCGTTATTAATGCCAACAAAATCCATTATGTCGCTGTACCCTTGGTAGTTTGTTTAGTTCTGGTATTACTTCAGATGTTGTAGGTGTTAAATAGAGTAACAAAACTGAACAGGTTATTTTCCCAAACAAAGATTTGGTTTTCGACAAAATATTAATATTTGTGAAGAAATTATGGATGATTCATGCCCAATACATCTAGTCTAGCATACACTTCCACTATTACTGTGTTGCATCGTATTATATTGGTCTCCCCATTCTCAACTATGCAATTGTCCTATCGATCAATCAGTACTTTGGAATAGGGAAACTAAAAATTTAAACCTAGGCCAATAATTATTTACTAATAATTGATAATTGAAAAATAAGAAAGGGGTTCACTCGTGCAGTTCTCATAAGCTAAGGTTGTAGGCATCGAGAGCGTTTAAAGCGAACAAACAAACAAAGCTTCCTCCAGGGTTTTGATCATCAGCGCTGGTATTAATTTGGTCTCTATAGCTTTAGCTAGTGGTAAAGTATGAATAGTGGCTGAGAGATTAATAGAATTCAACTGCTCATCATGGCCGTGCCCAGGGGAGTGGTCCAAGGTATCCGGACCCCGGAGTAGATTTATTTGAGTTTGAACACTGGATAGAATAGAATGGCCTTTCGTTAATAAATTATGCAAAAAAAAGTTGGACATTGTGAATATCAGAGTATCAGAAGACTCCACTATTAGTAGAATTTTTTTCTTCAGAAAAACCTTCCTCTGACTTACGACTAAAGGCTTATAATAGCTCTTTTCACTTCAGGCCTTTAAATCCTCGGGGCAACTCTGATGTCACTTATTTTTTTAACAAGTGCGTATTTGAAGCAAAATTATAAGTTATAAGTTACTTACCAAAATGAACAATTAGGTATTGAACAGAATTTTAAGTACCAATACGGAATGGGAAGGTGTAATAACCAAAACTGAGCAACATAACCCGTTAGCAGCAGCTGAGTGCGATATGACAGTAATATTATGAACGCAATCGCTTAAATAATAAACTTTCTAGAATGACCCCGTTGCATGACCCCGTTGCATATCAATGGCAAACAATTCACGGAACCATACAATGTAATCTAATAACAACCAAAAGGTTATCTAAAGAGCAATAGTTCTAGACAGGGTTAGATAGACAGTAGTCCTAAACTATATAGCTACAGTTATGAAGAGGAAACTTAACCAGAGTAAAACTATTCATATTTTACAGGCAATACACTGATTCTATTTCTTCTTCTTTTTTTGCTTTCCAATTTATACGTAGTATAAGGAAAGAAAAATTTTAGATTCCGAGATTTCAACGGATTTACACGTTTTGAGGTCCCAGGAACCCAAAAAAGTGTTTTTTACGAAATGTCTGTCTGTCTGTTCGTCTATTTCCGGGCAAACTACTCGGTCGATTTTGATGAAATTCGGCATATAGGACCATTTTATTTTTATTTTGGGCTAACTGAATTTGGAGGGGGTTTCAAAAAACTCATAAAAAACGTCTAAAAAATTATTTCTCAAAACGATATCTTTTAAATTCACATATATTGTAGTCGTTGTTAATGTTGACAAAATGCGGGGGGTCGCTTGGCTTGCCCCTTGATAGTTTGCTTCTGGGGGTAAAAAAATAAAAATAACTCAATTTTAATGAAAAATGACTAAAAAATAATTTTTCTGCTAACCCGTTCTATCGATGATTTCTACCTTCAGGCATGTTTTAGGTGTTAAATTGAGTAACGAAACTGGACAGGTTGTTTTCCAAAAAAACTATTTGGTTTTGCACAAAAAATTATTTTTTGAAGAAATGATAGAAAAGTCACGCTCAAATGCATTGCGTGCCCTGCCAGTATTGCTGTGTGGTAATGTGTTGGTCTGACCTATCTATAATTTACCTCATCTCCAGTGACGTCAGGTGGACAACCCCTCCCCCCGAGATGCCCGAAATTTAACTATAGGAAAATTATTGCTTTCCAATTTATACGTAGAAAGCTTTGTTTACCATGAAATTACTCATTTTCTCTAGATACTACTTGATAAATTGGAAAGCATGTTCGAGTAAACTCGGACCGGTTCTTTCTTCATCGGCCGGCACTCCTGACTCCCCTGGGCCAAAAGAATATATTTCTAAATAAGTTATCAATCATACCATTGTATTACAAAATTCCTGTGTCCCCCAAGTTAATAAACTTGTCTGAGGCTGAGAGGCTCACACAGTAAACGATGTACTCGTATAGATGATGCAGCAAGTTGTCTATTCCACGTCTGTGTTGGTAAAGAATTTAGTTTTAACTAGGCCTAAAAATCAATTTCATACCATTTAAAATGATAAATTAACGTAAAAAGTGATTTAAAGTATAGTAAAGTAATTAAAGTGAAAAGTACTGGAAATTTTAAAGATTAAATTGCAAAGCTAAGTATTTTAGTTCAACAGCCATTTTTTATTTTCGTTTTTATTTCTCATTTTTGAGTTAATTTTAGGGAGATTAATCTATCTATTGAGATAGTGACCCTTGTTTGACTTTCGGAAAATGTCTGCCCATCTTTTCATTTCGTAACCCCCTGAGCCTAAAACCACCCTCAATTCAAAACGTTATATATATATATGTATGTATCGTATACTTGGTGTGCCAATTAATAACCCGGACTGGACCTAGTATTAGTAGTATTCGTCGGGTTAATAACGACTTAGGCCTCATATTTGGGCCCATAGAGCGACCCCGACTTGACTGTCCTATGCCAGCCCATAAGACAGTGGACCTCCTGATTATAGTGGATTCCGAACCACTTGGAAAACACAGTGAAGTCACACGATTAGTTCGGAGGTGCCCAGGACAAGTCCTACCATGTTTCCCTACCGGCACTGTGCACACGTCCAAGTTATCTGCAGCTTTGAACCTGCTCTGGTCCGCTGGATTCAACTTGGTATGGTGGCCGGCCCGACTGGACCTATAACTGTCAGGGTTTTTATCGGAGAGATATAGTACTTAAAGGTCGATGACCAGCTCACTCACTTTGAACTTCAATGCCTTGCAATTTCATTAATTTCAGCCAGTTAGTTTGCGATTGATGCCCTTCGGAAGTGTACCATGTTGCTATACTTTGCCGGGGTAGCGGTTGATGCAAGTATTGAGCAGCGTTAAATTTTGACATTTTTAGAAAAATACACCCACACAAAGTTTCCAATTTTTGAACAACTGGGGCACAAAAGTTTTAGGGATGACCCGGAAGAGGTTATGGATAATGCGCGTCCAGGACGACCAAATTCAATGCGAACAGATGAAACAGTGTCGAAAAATAACGAAATTGTGCGGAAACATCGACGTCTTCCAACAAGAACGACAGCTGAAATGTTAGTAATAATGAAACGGTGCGACAAAATTTGCACGATGGACTGAACTTGACAAAGCGAGTGTGAAATCGGGAACAAAAATCTGTTGTAGGAACAGAAAGACCGAAAAGAATTAGCGTACAGACAGGTCACTATGTTTGAACACGCACCTTTTTCCCAGATCTAGCCCCCCCCCTGTAATATATTGCTTTCCAATTTATATGTACCTAGGCCTAGTATAAGGAAAGCTTTGTGATTGTCGAAATTTTCGATTCCGAGATTTCGACGGATTTACACGTTGTGAGGGCCTGGGAACCCCAAAAAAGTGTTTTTTTACGAAATATCTGTATGTAGCTCTGTCTGTCTGTCGCTCTGTCTGGCTGTCTGTCTGCCTGTTCATCAATTTCCGGGCAAACTACTCGGTCGATTTCCATGAAATTTTGCATGTAGGTTTACAAAAATCATACCTCGGGAACTTTTTTTATTTTGGGCTATCTCGATTTGGGGCGGGTTTTATTCTCAAAAAACTCTAAAAAAAAACGTCTAAAAAAATTAATTCTCTTAAACGGCTCCAACGATTTCTTTTAAATTCACATATATATATTATTAATTTTAATAAAATGCGGGGGGTTGCTTGCCCCTTGATAGTTTGCTTCTGGGGGTAAAAAAATAAAAATAACAAAATTGAAAAATGACTAAAAAATTATTTTTCTGCGAAATCTTTCGATTGATGATTTCTACCTTCAGGCGTGTTTTAGGTGTTAAATTGGGTAACGAAACCGGGCAGGTTGCTTTCCCAAAAAACTATTTGGTTTTGTGGGAAAAAAGTTTTTTTTGAGAAATGGTAGAAAATTCAAATGCATTGGGTGCCCTGCCATTATTATACTGTGTGGTAATGTGTTGGTCTGACGAATCTAGAATTTAACTCACCCCCAGTGACGTCAGGGGACAACCCCCCCCCCTCCCCTTCCCCCGAGATATCCGAAATTTAACCATAGGAAAATTATTTACCATGAAATTACTCATTTTCTCTATCTACAAATTGATAAATTAACTCGGACCGGTTCTCTTTAGTGATGCTTGAAATTTTGTAGCAGTTACTACAGCCATCTTATTCCGTAGAAAAAAATTCAGGTCTTACAAAATTTGTGAACTGCTTAGTACAAATATATAGGAAATTTAACGCGGGTACTTACTGTCTGGTTGAAAGATATCGACTTGAATGTGAATGAAATAAGGCCGTCAAAGCGTAGTACTGACACACTGCTACTGATTGCAGAATACCAATTGTAATGGGGAAATGAACGTGTCCGTATTTATACTTCAAAATTAAAGCTATTTAGAATGGGTTCACGGTGATAACGAATTCTGCGGAGAAGGTGAAGATCGTATGAACTTGATCTTAGAAGGTCAGAGATAGATCAGAGATCAGTTGACATTCATTTCAAAAAAATATATGGGATTAAATTGATAATAAGTTCTCGTGAACGACATTGACATCAGGCCCGTACTCAAGGTTCGCGGCCCTCCCCCTCCCCCCAAATTTGATCAAAAAAATAATAAATAATGAAAGAGTATTAGTTAAAACTACAAAAATTACTACGGATAGATCATTTATAAACATTTTTGTTCTTGCCGCCCCCCCCTAAAATAAAATCCTGGTTACAGGCCTCAGTGATATCACTGTTCATCAAGTTACACATTTATAAGGGAACCAATTTAATTTTTGTATTCTTTCGAAGATTCCGTTCTCTGAACGAAGTCCAATTTCTCAGAAAATATAGGTTTATAGTGGACCCGGCCACGCGTTGCTGTGGCTAAGTTTCTTGTTATATTATATTGTAGAGAACTATTCAAGGGTATGAATGAGGTAGGTAGGGCAGATAGTGGACCACACGAACTTCATACCGCCTAACAGTCAAGGAATGTCGTGTCAGGGATTCCGTCAATTTTCCACATTCTCCGTTGTCTGCATTACATTTTGCATTGGGCATGTATTACTTCCGCATTTTTCACCCATCTGCTCCGCAGCAGGGTTTTTGAAAATCGCGATGTCTTTTTACGTTTTTCATGTGTATTTGCGATTTTCCAACCATGTAATGCAGACAAATAATTTGCAATAAAATAATATTGCGACTATAAATTGAAATGTAAGCTATCCTATCTTTCAACATTCTCCGTTGTCTGCATTACATTTTTCATTGGGCATGTAATACTTCCGCATTTTTCACCCATCCCGACCCGTGTACTGCCCCGCAGCAGGGATTTTGAAAATCGCGATGTCTTTTTACGTTTTTCTTGTAAATTTGCGATTATGCAATCATGTAATGCAGACAAAATAAAAATAATATAAATAAAATGTAAATAAAATAATATTATGACTATAAATTGAAATGTAAGCTATCCTATCTTTCAAGGTTGGGTCGGATTGCACACGGTGTGCAAATCAAATTTAAAATCGGTTCAGTAGCTTAGGAGTCCATCGCGAGCAAACAACGTGACACGTAATTTTTATATGTACCAGCCAAGGGCGGGGGACGGGCGTTGGCTGAAGAAAAAGAAGCCGTTTAGACTGTCAATCTATAGGCTAAACATTATAAGCATTTCTATAATATAACACCAAGATGCAAGGACCGTTCTCACCAAATTGCAGAAAACTTTGTTTGAGCGAACTTTCAAAAACTAAACTTAGAGACTGATTGAATAAACTCAGAAAAAGTTCAAGAAGGTAAACATTGTGGTTAGTATTATTCAGAAGAATAATCATGTCATGGGGTGATATTTCCCCGATGATAAGTTATCTGGAAGTTATTGGAAACTTTCATTTGGTTCGAAACCTACCTGAAGAAATTATGATCAGTTCATATTACAATGTATTGTATTCACGAGAGCTTTCAGTCCGTTTAAATGTTTAAAAACATATACAGTACGATATGTTCCAAATATAAATATAAGTCGAATAAGCATTGATTAGTTAAAATATGAAAAATAAATACTCATTGAAATCTAGCCATAAAATACAAACAAATAATGGCACAATTAACTCTAAAAATTTAATTAATACTGTATTTGTATCTTCATGTATCTACCTACAAGCAATATTAAAAAAAAAAAAAAAAACAATTGCATACTTTAGCGTTGATTTATAGTTCGAATTATACAATAGATATGAAAAAAATTTCATTACGCTTTAGTTACTAAGTTATGAAAAGACGTAAGCAGTTTTATATAAATTTTTATGTCTCGGTAATAAAAGTGAGTGAAAATACGATTGTATGATTTGTATGAATAATAATAAATCATTAAGAGGACATGCTACGTAGAATATTAGCGCCCCAATATTTGTTGTTTTTATTGACTTTTCATTTTTTATTTAATTAACAATGCAAGTTATTAAAGATTTGGCCCATATAAAATGTAGACGACTGCTTCATGTATCCAATTTGTAGAATAGGAAATATTTAATTTATAGTACCTTCGTTTTTTCACAAAAACCATTGGGCACTAAAATTTCACATAACACATAATTTTTGGAAAAACTACAGAACCAAAAAGTATAACTACCCAATTACATGCTGTACGAGGTAGTCTTCCAAATTTTCTAAGTAAATTGCTTAGTTAATGAAATAAAAATTGAAAGTGTTTAATTTTGGTGTACCAATTTTCTCTACCTTATTGGAAAAAATATCGCCCAGGATTCTTTAGTGGAAACGCCATTCCAAAAACTACAAATGTTAAATGTAAGGACAAGAAGTTATGTACATATTTTTGAAAGTAAGTTATATTCTTACCTATCGTAATAGGCATCAATCGTCTAGGTGCAACGGTATAAATTCTTCTCAGTCAATATCTGGCTCAATTACGGTAGTTACCATGCTCATTTTTCAATGATACAATGATATAATGATTAAACAGATTAAACAGTACACACACAGAATATGAATAGTTTCAGTCGTTATTCCGTATTATTCCGCTTTTGATTCCCATTTTGATGCTTGGGAATTGGGAATAGCTGGGAATATTATGCATTTTATCGTGCTTGAGAGTGTACATCGCGTGGAGCCAACGGCTGGCACGTCCCCTCTACCCTCTCTCGCTGGCTTTATTTGAAAGAGACCGACACTTTAGAAAACTGTTCGCTCAGTGGCACATACCAATGGCCATATCTACATTGTATAGGCTTTGCCAAATTGGCAGTGCCAACAGCCAACGGCGACATGCATAGTGGGGACACCGCTTACTGTTCAAATTTTAGAAAATAATTCCTCGTGGCATAGATTCACTCATTAAATCACTCTTTTCTCATTTTTCCGAAGGTACATTCTTTGTTTCTTTCTTCTCCCGCTTGTTGCATCGTTTGGTCCACTGCCGACGGCTGGATGTGACTCTTCTGTGGTGACAATTACATCCTTGTTTTCATGTTCTGCTTTGAATTCAGCAACAATTATATCCTCCTGTGATTGAGCCTGATAGCTCTCTGTGATTACTAGACAGGTATCCCAGAAGAAGACCCCTCCAGTCATACTCGCTATACACTGAAAAATAAATGCAAAAAACATGTTTTTTTTATTTTATTTTTATAAAAAGATTAATCGCTTACAAACAATTTAATGAATGTATCCGATTTACCTTTTTTCAGTCTCCTCTGTAGGTTATTACCTGTGATGAGTACGACATGACTCCGATTGCATGGCGTGTAAAGACTCGCTCAAGTGCAAGCACGTTACCACCTGGCCATCGAAGTCGATCGTACTTTCCAATAATGTTATCTTTATTGAATATTCTGGATGCAAAAATGCTTGGCTCCATCAGTGGACTTGTATGGGTTGACTTGGACTGGGACCAGTATTATCAAACATCAGAAAAGCCGAAGGCCACCAAGGTCCTGCCATACTTATCTGGGTTCTCCGGGAAGAGAGGTCAAATAGTCAAATTACTGGCAGCATTCAAGCACGGGTCACTTTTATAACTGAGATAGACTCTTTCGAGTACACGATAGTAGGACAGTCTAGGTCACTGTTGAACAAGAACTACAAGGACAGTCTGCAAACACTCTTTTCTGCACGAGGGAGTTCATCTGATGAAGCTCCATTTGCATCTGAGCCGTCCTAACTGGATGGTATCTTTAGTGTGGATGGATTATTTTATTTAAAAAAATGCTTATATTTGCACAATACTTACTGCAACGATAAGAAACAATACGGTTTGCGCGTAGAAGCATAGAACACTCATTCCAATATATAGCAAAGAAGCGGCAAACAAGAAGCAGACACTAGTGAACGCTGGCATATCTTTATGCGAGAACAATAGTAACATGCTTACGCTAAGCCCAACTGACGCTATAAAACCAACGCAGAATGCACGGTCTTTATGACAATTGTCGGTGTAGTAGACATAAATGGCAATAGCCAAAATTACGAGGCAGAAACCCTGTAGAGAAAAAAATACGTTAGGACAAAGTCAGCTTGTCCATTGACGCTTGTAGGCGGTGTAGGTTGACATCGAGGACGCATACCAGTTTGTCAGTGGTCAAAAATTCATACGGAAAAAATACAAATACTATCCGAAATATATGGGATCATTGCCAATAGACAAGGGACAAATGGGTAAGCCTAGATCCTTTAAGAGTCCGGAAGCAATACCAATAATGTCCGAAATTTATAAAATCATTGGCAATAGACAAGGGACCAATGGGTTAACCTAGGTCGTATAAGAGTCCATCATACGGAATCAATACAAATAATGTCCGAAATCCATGGTATCATTGGCAATAGACAAGGGACCAATGAGTTAACCCAGGTCCTTTAAGAGTCCTAAGGGATCAATACAAATAATGTCCGAAATCCATGGAATCATTGGCAATATACAAGGGACCAATGGGTGGGCCTAGTTCCCTTATGAATCCGTCAGGACATTACTATTATAAAAAAGAAAGAAGAAGAAAGAAAACTGTCTTTATTTTCCATGTGAGCAAATTATAGGACGTAGTCAGACACCCCCACTAGGCAACAGTAACATTCATTGAGTTGCTCCCTGCATGTCAATTACGCCAGAAAAATCAAACCCCTTTATCGTTAGCCCCTGCAAGAAAAAGATTCCGAGGTTTTAATAAATCTACAATTCAAATTTCGTCGATAACCACTGAGTAGATATGTACACAAAGCAATGTACATATTGTACAAACCAACCAACAGAAAGACACACGCTCCCGTTTCTATTCCAGTCAACTATCTTTAAAAATATGTGAAAGCCCTTAACCCATTAAACCAAAAAATCGAACAATAGACAAAGGCAAACTGTTGTAGACAAAAACAATAGTGCACACCATACCAACCCCATTCAAAACCACAGCATTGCAACACATAAACATAAAACGCGTAAGCCCCAAAGGGCGTTGCGTTATGATTTAAAAAAAAAAAAAAAAAAAATTTCATTAAAACCAAATTCAGTTCTTGGGGCTTCACAACGTGAAATTCCATTGGAATCTCGAAATCAAATAGTTCTACATTCAAAAAGCTTTCCTTATAATAATCTATAATAAGAAAAGTAGTAATAATTTATTTACTACTGCATATAAATATAAGTTTTAACTTACGCCCTCAAGGAATTTATTGATTCTCCATGCAGTTGATTTCGGTATACGGTTTTGCAATGTGCACTTTGTGGCAAGTGCAATCCTCCACATTTTTGTGATTGTCTAAAGGAGTTCTGCTATATCTGAAAGTATATAAACTATTGGTGTAAATACAATAAATCATAAAATGTGTCGTAAATCAATAAATACAATACGAGTGTAATAGGTACCTAGTAGGAGGCTGTAGGTTGGACGGTCCACCGACTGAACCGACCGAGGACAGTGCTGCAAGTACTGTAAGTTGCTAACTGCCTTAACATGTTGAATCCATTAGGGCAGAGTATGTTTCAAACTGCAGCAAACTTGGTAGTGTGCACAGCGTTGGCAGGGGAACAAGGTGAGACATGATAACGCGCTGAGTCTACAACAGTCAGTCTACTTGTGTGTCAAGTCCTGGTCACCTCCGATTTAATCGTGTGACTTTACCATGTTCTCCAAGTGGTTCGGAATCCACTCTAATCAGGAGGTCCACCCTGTCAGTCAACTCCCCTTTCCCCCGAGGTGAAAGAGTCAAGTTAACAAACAGACTCACTCCCCCCGCCAGGCTGACTGAAATGCTGAAAGCAGGCTTTAGAAACAACAGTTCAATCTGGTTCGGTGCAGTTCAGTCCGTTTCGGCCCGGTTCGGTGCAACCGAAAATACGGACTGTGACAAATCCATCACTTATAGGTACTGATGTAATTATCGGACTAAGAGTAATTCAAAATACATGAAATGCTAAATTGGTTTAACCTGAAACGTTATACCCTGTAGCAACAATGTGAAGTACTGAATACCAATTAAATTAATTGGTAATCCGTCCAATTCTTATTAAAAACAACACGATTGAGATGTATTTTCTCGGTCCAGAGCCCCTATATGGACAAGAGGGTACCTATTAGAACAATAAATAAACATACTGAATGTATTTCTGTTGAATTATACAATCATGTAGCCAACAAGTAATAGGCAAGAAAGAATAAAGTAAAGTCGTGTAAATAGTGTCAAAATTAGGTAGTTTTATCATTGTCATTATGTTTGTGCCTCAGTTTTCTTTAAGAGATGGTCTCTAAGTAATTTAGGGAAGTTAGTAGCATTTCTCGCCGCTCTCAGTCCAATCAGGAGTGTTTTATGGTAGGCGAAACCTGATAGCATAGGATCCAGTCGCTTACACTTGGCTATGCGTGGTGCTGGCCTTACCAGGCCTCCCTTTGCCCCGTATTGTATAGGTGTAGGCTTAAATTTCCCCCAAACCTCAGACCTTAAGATATGTAAAATGCATACATGTAAAGACTTGATTAAGATAAAGTTATGTAGTGAGAGCGACAACTATCACGAGATCCCAGATCCCAGCAAGTAGTGGACTCCCCTCATTGGGAGCCTGAGTACTGCGTCCGTATTTTCTGCGGAGGTCCCAGGCCAATATAACGTAATTTATTTGGCTCATTACAAGTAATAAATACTATACTATACTAATAAAACATGTAAGTTATATAGGCCTATAGTATAAATATTGTCGATAAAATAAATGTTATTTATGGATATCGTTGTCTGCTTCTTCCTTTTAGATTATTATTTTTTGATAGATTAACAATAGTTCACATAAATAAATGTATTGTGTGTATTTCAAGAGGTATCTAAAGCGTGATTTTGGCAATATGGTCACCGTGGAACGAGAATTTAATAAAAAATTTAATCTGTTTATTTTCCCAAGATTTTTAAACATTTTCCAAAAACTACTTTGTGAATATTTATTTTTTTGCCCTCCAGAACCCAGCTATTAAGAGGAAAGTGATCTGTGGGGGTTTGGTTACATTGATAACGTCTGCAATGTACCTATGTGAATTAAAAAAAAAAAAAAAAACATGGAATGTTTTTGGGATTTTTTTTAGACATTTTTGGTCTTTAATGAGGGTAAACAAAACTTAAGTACTAAGGTAACAATCTCACATTGCTGCCACTAAGCTATACAATACTAGAGGCTGTGAAAAGAGTCTAATTAAATGCGACTAAGAGGAGTACTATGCAAAATAATAGAAATTGAAACTTACGGCAGTGGAATATTGTTCAAAGGTCCAAATTGTAATTAGATACTGTAATATCATACAAAAGTCAGATCTACAACTACAAAAATCAGGATTTGTTGAGAACTACTCCACCTGGTAATGGTTGCATTAACATGTTTTTCTCTTATAGTCCTTAGTTGTAACGAACTTCGTGTGGAAACGTGGCGTTCCATATCCCGCCAAAAGTATCGACTTGTTAAGTTGCAACATTTTATGAGTCAATTAATAGGTACCTACCTGACTCACTACAGGGACGTATCTTAATTAACTAATTACTAAAGGGACATCAAATTAGGCTCCTGAAGGGGTAGGTAAGTCGTATGAGGAGTAGACTGTGTAAGACATGACAATACTTTACTTTACTTTATCCGCGCCTTATCCCTTCGGAGGGGTCGGCGACTTGGATCTTCTTCTTCCACGCAATACGGTTTTTGGTGTCCTCTATGGTCAGGTTCAAGGTACTCAGGTCTTGTGCTACCTTCGCCTCCAGGGTCAGCTTGGGTCGGCCTCTCGGTCTCCTGCCCTCCATGACAATATTAATTTGAATAAGCCTACCGTACCCCACTTACGCTTACTCAGTGGAGGTGTAGTACAGAAGGTATTATACTCAGGGGTGGATTTGGCATTATGCGGATATAGGCACTGCCCTTGTCGCGGACATTAACAATTATTGAATGTACTTGTATAGTGGGGGGGGGGGGGGTGGTTCACTAATAAAACCACTTTTTTATGCTTATAATCAAAATAACCTACTTCCGTATCCTTAACTTAAATGTTATTTTTTTTACATAAAAAATACACTCCGCGCGCGCCGATATAGGCATTTGCTTCAGTGGCCTATTGGTAAATCCGCCACTGATCATACTAGTATGTACTGTTTGGCAGTGATGTAGCGTGGGTTAATTCAAAGGTGTAATGCTTGCAAATATTTAATGAAGTATAAAAAAAAGAAAACACGCTTCATTTTCTTCTTCTTCTTAAGAAATAAACAAAAAAGATAACATTTGAATTCTAACTTGACGAGATTCTTAATTTTCATAGACTGTGTTCATAAAATCCATTGGCGTAAATTCCCATAATTTCTGGGGGGGGGGGGCTTTAGGACCCCAAGACCTTGTTCCTCCGGAGAAAAAAAAAATCGATAAATGGGCCCAAATTAGCGAGGTCTTACACATACATACCCTGGAGAAATAAAAGTGATAATTGGGCCGAAATTAATGAGGTTTTACGAACATTCTAATCCGGAGAAAGGGGGGGCCGGGGGTCTTCCCCGAAGTAAATTTTTGAAAAAATCGGTCTAAAATATTGGGGTTTTAGGCATTTTGAGTAATACATTTTTTGTGAAAGTACTTGGTCAATATAGTGATTTTTTTTCATGTAAAATAAGCATACTAAGAATTAATTTCCCTTTCATTATTGTGGATACTATGCCTTTAGCCTCCACAGCGTCTTTGTCACCAGAAATCCTGGGGGGGGGGGAGGCTACGGGTGCTTCTGGGGGGACAGGACCCCCCTATTAACGCCAACGTTTGCAAGCAGTACAATTTGGATATTATAACGACGAATAAACCTACCATTGAGGGGGGCCCGGGGTCTCCCCCGGAGAAAAAATAGGAAAAAATAGCTCTAAAGTATTGAGGTTTTAAGTATTTTGAGTAATACATTGTTTGTGAAAGTACTTGGTCAATATGGTGATTTTTTTTCATGTAAAATAAGCATACTAAGAATTAATTTCCCTTTCATTATTGTGGATACTATGCCTTTAGCCTCCACAGCGTCTTTGTCACCAGAAATCCTGGGGGGGGGGCTACGGGTGGACCTGGAGGGGGGGGGGGCTAAGCCCCCCTCAGGACCCCCCTATTTACGCCAATGATAAAATCGTGCTCGTTTGATCTTATTTAATTCCTGGCGGCTTCCTATAGTTTTCAACGAAGCTCTTAATACTTATTTGTAAGGATTTGTTGAGTGTAATGCGGCATGGCCCGCTTTACATGCCTGAAGTAATATGGTCCGCATAATAAATAATTCACATATCTTCAAATACTGAACTTATGTATACACTCTTCGCTAACCCCCCGTACCGTGCAAGGTACCTCTACATATCCCTGCCTCTCTCACCTACTTGCAGTTCATAGACACTCTTAACAGTAAACACTCACACCGCACTACTCCATACTATACAATATACTATGCAATATTATACCACAGCACGCTCCGCCACTGCTGTTTAGTGAGGTGCAGTAAGGTGCAATGTCAATGTGTTTGTAGTGAATAGGCTACGCTACTTACTATCTACTGCTGGGAGTGATCAAACTGTTGTTTGCGCTCACATTTACCCCAATGAAAGTTTTCCGTGAGGTGGTGGGAACGGCCGTTTGGTTCCAAACCTACCTGAAGAATCGAACATTGGTTCATATTACAATGTATTGTTATTCACGACAGCTTTCTCTCATTTAAAATATTTAAAAACATACACAGTATGTTACGAATGAATAAATACGTATTGTCAGAGCTGTTAAAATTATTACATAAAATCTTAAAGTAAATACAGTCATACAAACAAATGTGACACAATTAACACTCGAAGCTCCTACTTTCACATAGATTGGCCCTTCTTTTCATTGTCTACAGCAATTTAATAAAAATAATAATTTAATCATGTTAATAATTAATACAAAATATAAAAAACGGTAAATTTTTGTTGCTGACTACTTTTAATAAATCCTTACCAAATTATTTTTAGTTGGAAACAGAGACGAAACAAATTAGTTAGGTTCGCGTTTTAAATAAGATACTGGTATTATTATTATATTAAATATAAGTTAGGCTATATAAATATTTTTGTACCGGTATAGGGAACAAAAGTGAGTAAAAATATGGAGGAATAATAAATTAGTAAAAAATCAGAAAAATCTCACACAGGAATCTTGTGTGGAATTATTCCAAAAAAGGAAAAATGTAAAATGTAAAGACATGAAGTTCTGTAAATATTTTAAGAATCATACCTAAGTATAACTAACTACATATCCTAAATAGACACGAATTGGCAAAGGCACGACAAGATTTTTTCAATATTAGGCTATAGTACAGTAAGTACAATGCTCAATTTTCGATCATAGAATGATTAAATAGTATGAATATGTAAGTAGTTTTAGTCGTTTTATGTGTTCTGCGGTCATTTTAAGCTATGAAAATGCCCTTTTTGCATGCGCATGATCAAGAGATATGCATCCACTTTGATACCAAATGACCCAAATTGAGAGGAAAGCATAAAAGCCCCTTCTAATAATGAGGGGTCAACTGAAAATATGTCCTTTTTTCCTTAAAGAATATGCCTTTACAATGCAAGTCAAATGTGCCCTTTTCATTCTAATAAACATTCACTTTATTGTGCAGTTAGATGAAGGGTCTTACTGCACAACATAGATGTATGTTAACATGTTCTTTGAATTGACGCTCCAGCTGGACTCAGGAGCGAAGTAGGGAGAAGACCACTCATCATCGGATGGGACTTCAAAGCGCACGTTTATTCTCAAATTCTCTTAAGCGACAGGCTTACCTGGGTTCTTTGGGGGTTAGTGTGGACAATCTACAATTTTTCCCATATATTCTTATACATGTGTATGTTTACAACAACGACGGCAGAATACTGAAATCGACTATACAACTCAGATTCTAGAAGTAGACAAAATCTACATGAAATAGATTCCTTCATATTGTGTCATTGCAGGAATATTATTTTACTCGAAGAAAAATTCTTTGACGTTTTCTCCTACCGGTTGCCGCACCAGTAGATCCACTGCTTCTACTATCTCAGGTGCATTATCATCCCCGACTTCTTCTTCTACTTGGAACTCAGGTAGTTCTATTTCTTCCCCTGGTGTTGCCTGCCTGAATCGTCCTCCAAGGTGTCCAACAACTTCATCTGCTTCTGGTTGAGTCCGAAATAACTCGATACATGATAGAAATGTATCCCACAAGAAAACTATCAAAGTCAAAATCCCTATACCCTGGGGGAAAAATCAAACCGAATAAAGATTATTAGTAAGCACACTTTCCAAAGCCTTATTGAATAGTTTGGACGTCAAAATGCTTGGATGCACAGGAATTATCTCATGAACTTGACTTGAGCCGTTGTTCTGCCGGTGACCACTAATTGTTCCTCAAAACAAATATGTCTGACATATTGCAGTATTGAGTGATATCTATAACACTGGCATTAAACTAAGTTTGCTTGAAGAGATAACCTCCTCGGTATAACAGAAATTAGAGGATTTAGAAAAAATTGGTCTTGGCGAAATTCGAACCCACGAGCTACGCTTAACCTGCCGCTGCCGACAGTTCAGTTCCCTCTAAATTCTTCTACTTATATGCTCTTATTGACAAGATTCGTGTTGCTAGACAGGTTGGGGTGAGGTAGGTTGGGTAAAACAGTACTGTTACATATTTTGTAATAAGATGCATAATAATGCAATTCTATCGTAAGTGTACCGCCTACTTAATGTTTGGAATTTTTTGTTGGCTAAGCTTGCAAGCTAACTTGAATTTGGTGGGTTGAATTAAAATAAGAAAGGGTATGTTGGAAAAAAATTGTATTACCAAAAAATTTACCTTAAGGTTTATGCATACCACATACCTCAATAAATTAAAAACCCCTTACAATTCAATTGCATATTCTGGAACCATTGGCGTAAGTAAGGGGTCCCCTCCCAGTATTTCTGGTCAAAAACACGTTATGGAGGCTAAAGGCATAGTATCCACAATAACGAAAGGGAAATCAATTCTAAGTATGTTTATTTTACATGAAAAAAATCAACATATTGACCAAGTACTTTCACAAAAAATATATTACTCAAAATGCGTAAAACCCCAATACTTCAGAGCTATTTTCTCCAAATTTTTCACCGGGGAGACCCCCGGGCCCCCCTCTATAGAAGGTTTATTTGTCGTTATAATATCTCAATTATTGTACTGCTTGCCAACATTGGCGTAAATAGTGGGGGTCCTGGGCTAAGCAGCCCCCCCCCCAGAAGCAACCGTAGCCCCTCCCCCAGGATTTCTGGTGATAAAGACGGTATGGAGGCGAAAGGCATAGTATCGACAATAACGAAAGGGAAATTAATTCATGGTATATGCTTATTTCAATTTTCAAATGAAAGACTTCATGAAAAAAAAATCAACATATTGACCAAGTACTTTCACAACAATATATTACTCAAAATGCTTAAAACCCAAGTATTTAAGATCAATTTTTTCAAAATTTTCTTTAGGGGACAGCCCCGGGCCCACCTCAGTTTATTCGTCTGTAAAATCTCAACTGTACTGCTTGCAAAATGCGTAAATCTTCACTAATTTGGGCCTATTCATCCATTTTTTTTTCTCCGAGGGAGACCCCCGGGCCCCCCTTTTTCCAGCTAAAAAACCACTCTTTTCGGTTTTTGCGGCCTCAAAACGTGTAAATCCGTTGAAATATCGGAATCGAATATTTTGACCATCACAAAGCTTTCCACGCATAAATTAGAAAGCAATAATAAGGAAACACGGCATTGATGGTTAAACATGCTTTTACTCTCCTCACTCACTATAACCCCACGTAAAAGCATCGGAATCAAGTTCAAGCTAACAGGCGCAACAGCCAACAGGTGACATCTGACCGAGCGGTCGCGAACGTTTCAGAGATTAGGCACTAGGCCATATTGGGTCCATAGGCCATATTCGGTACACTTACCTTATTATTACTTATTACTTATGACTTAGCCTATTGCTATATTATTAATTTGTCAGTTAATATAATTCCCCACTTTGATTATTGCAACAGTTTATACACTAATTTAACTATCAAGTTAAAAAGAGCTCAAAATAGTTACTTGCGGCTCTCTTGCAATATTATTATCATTCGCTGATAGAGTCACTCCATCATTTTATGTTCTTGTTCATTGCTGAAGTTAGATGACCGTATAGATTCCCCCATAAAGCCGTTCTAGTAAAAATTCTACATCAGATGCCCCCCCCCCCTCCATACCTTTCCTCTACTATAAGGCGCCCATTCCATTGACCGGCTCGGGCTATTTCCAACAACGGTGACGTGGTAGCAGACATTCAAGACATGGTTGCGTTTCCACCGACCCCGCATTGCAGAATGCAAATGACATTGACGGAAATTAGAATTTTTCTTTTTATAGAAATCTATTAAAATGTTTGTACTTAACATATCCCATGACGCCATTTTTTAATATTAGTTTATTTGTTTGTGATTTTACTGTATGATCATTGATCAATTTTAACTATGGCATAGAGGAAAATAAACATTTCCGTCAATTCTGCAATGCGAGGTCTGTGGAAACACCACCTAAGTCTTGAATGTCTGCTACCACGTCACCGTTGTTGGAAATAGCCCTAGCCGGTCAATGGAATGGGCACCTTAACAGGTTGTCTAATAGACGGTATAACACTAGAGGTGATATCATTGTTTGAAATCCCTCTCCACCGCTCTGACATGTTCCAACAAGTCTTTTACTGTCTCGTCTGACGTACTTTGGAACTCCATCCCAACTGAGATTAAGGTCGAGTTTAAGAGCTCACTTTATGACGGGTATGCGAGTATAATCTGTACCTTACTTTTTTTTCAGTGTTTATACTCCTGTCCTAAACTGACGCATGTGTGTGATTGCTTGTCATCCCTGTTGAGTGTAAGAGAGGTTTTTTGGCCCTAACTTCGCTGGAATAGCAGGTTTGTGTTGAGTTTTTAGGGAGATTCATCTACCTATTGAGATGGCGACCAATGTTCGACTTACGGAAAATTTCTTCACAACTTTTCATTTCATGACCCCTGAGCCTAAAACCACCCTTTGTTCAAAATGTTACATATATGTATTATTTAAAACAATAATAATAATAATAATAAAAATAAAATAAAATAAAATATATTTATGAATGCATGTAGAATGCACGGAGGTCTCCCCCTGGGGAAAAATGTGAAAACATAAGTTCAAAATAGTGGGGTTTTACGCATTTTAACAGCAGTAGCGTTTGGTTTTTTTTAAAGCTTACAAAGGAATGTTCAAATGCTTATTCATATTGGTGGAAATAGGGGGGCGCGGGGGTCTCCCCCGGAGAAAAAGTTCAAAATAGTGAGATTTTACGATTTTTACAGCAGTAAAATTTATAATTTAAACATGGAAGACATATTCATGTTACCATACTAAGGTTTTTGTTTAGATTGTCCTCTTTTATATAGTACATTCTAATTTTTCTCGGGAGGGGGGGCATGGCCCCCATGGCCCCCCTCTGGACCCGCCACTGAGCTAGATCCACTATTTAGTGCCAACAGCCTTACCATGTTGATTCCATTAGAGCAGAGCATGTTTCAAACTGCGGCAACTTGGTAGTGTGCACAGCGTTGGCAGGGGAACCTGGTGGGACATGATAACGCGCTTAGGCAGTATAAGTCGAGTCCTGGTCACCTCCGATCTAATCGTGTGACTTTACCATGTTCCCCAAGTGGTTCGGAGTCCACTATAATCAGGAGGTCCACCCTGTTAGTCAACTCCCCTTTCCCCGAGGTGATAGAGTCTGCCCTTTGGGTGCCTCAAGTTAACAAACAGACTCACTCCCCCCGCCAGGCTGACAGGGTTGCTTAAAGCAGAAATGCTCAAAGCAGGCGTTAGAAACAACAACAACAACACTATTTAGTTACATGATGGCGGCCGATTGAAACCTTATATAAGTCATATCTCAGGTAATCGACTTCGATGGCCAGGTGGTAACGTGCTTGCACTTGTGCGAGTCTTTACACGCCATGCAATCGGAGACGTGTCGTACTCGGGTAATAACCCACAGAGGCGACTGGAAAGGTCAATCGGATACATTCATTAAATTGTTTGCATGCGATTTATCTTTTTATAAAAAAAATAAGAAAAAATAAAATAATAATTTTGCTGAAGAGGAACGAATTAAAATTTGACTGAAAGCCCGTATTCATGGCCGTGCCCAGGGGGGTGGTCCATGGGGTCCGGTTCGGGCATAGCCGAAAGGGATTTTTATAATATACAGTCACTACATAAATAAATACAATTAATTAATAGTATTATGTATGTATTATGTACATACTAGTAGTATGTATGTATAAATTAGTTCAAATATTGCTTATGTTTGCTCAATACTTACAGCAGTGATGTCAAATAGAAAGTTATACGTGTAGAAGCAAAGTGTAACCATGACAATATACACGCAGCAGCAAGCATAAGAGAACACCATGTTTGCAGTACTGCAAAGCGAGGGGTTACCGAAGTATAACCCCATGCTAACGATCATTCCAGTAACTGCCATATAGCCAACTCCGATCGCCTGAATCGTATGGTGGACGTCCGTGAAGTAGATATAGATCGCAAACTCCAAAATTACGAGGCTCAAACCCTGTGCAGAAATACGTGAAGAACAAACCCAACACACACATAGCGGGAAAAAAAAAAATCACAGAAAGTTGACTGAAACTGGACGTTTTACGTGCCCATAACTGTCATCTTACAAATTATATATGCGATACAAGCTTTTGTATACACTATTATTGTAAGATGGCTGTTGATCGCTCAACAATTGCACAGTGTGCCTCCATCAACTTCAACTTCAATGAAGTGAAAACGACTTTATTGAAAAAAAGGCGAAGTCATTTTCATGCTAACTCTAAAATGATTGTATTGTATTATAAATGTAGTGCTTAAAAATTATTACACGATGAAATTAAAATAAACAGAAGAGAAAGAGAAAAAAGAATAAAAGTATATGCAGGGGGGCGGGGGTTCCGACTTATCGCGATTTGTTTTTGCTTGACGTTTGGCTCAATTTGGCGCAGTTTTGGTATCCATTTCTTTTTATAAAGTTAAATTTTCAATGAAAAATATCGTTTGTAGAGCCATAAACGAGAGTAACATAGCCCATAGGGCCTATAATTAGATTAAATGTTGCTCTACATTTTGAAACATGGTATTTACCGTTTTGCCAAAGAGTTTTTACTACTGGAGAAAAAGGACAAAAGGCGGTCAGTTTCATGCTTTCTGAAGCGCAGCATTTCTTCTCTTTTTTTATTTGTACTCTCGTTTTTTATTCCATAATCGAAATTTCATAGAAATTCGACTTTGACATCTCTGTTTTCGCAATGAATAACGGAAATTCCATTTAAGGTATCTAAGTAGGCCTATTATTGCATATTGTGCTATGTATTGTATTGAAAATTTGTCAATCCATTCTGGATTATGCCATGCCATGTTCATTACCTCAAGACTTGAAAAATGGTTGCTGCTTAAATTTACCACTGCAGCCCGATCATGGTGATTTGGGATTATCAGAATGACGGGGTTTATGTAGGCCTAATACCGTTGTTTTTAATACCCCAGTAGTAAGGTGTCACGTGACGTTGTTAATATATATATTATGCGCGGGAAATTTTATTTTATTATAATACCGGGGTTAAATAAATACCCTAGGATTATAACTGTAAACAAACATATTTTGAATAGCACTTTCCGTTATAAAATTATCTTGTATATATTTTTAATACCAGGGGATTAAATAGGCTAAATACCGGTATTATAATCGCCTCGATCAGGCTGCTGATGGGCAAAGCGAAACATGTTCATTTACGATACTAATATGGATCACTATAGAAACCTATATGATTATAAACTCGTACTGGTTTTTGCTTCTTTGATTTGTTTCGCTAGTTGGAGATACGATATTCTACAATATATCGTATGAATTAACCTGAGTCCAGAAGACACAAGAACGCTCTATCAACCAGTGCAGCAAGGAATGCATGGCACACTTCGGTAAAACATTGTTTACCACAACACCTACCAAGAGCCACTTTTGTCGCCCGTTTTCGCTGCAGAATTGGCCACGACTACCTGCAGGCTCACCTGTCTCACTTAGGCCTAGCTGCTTCAGACCAATGCCCATTCTGCTTCAGTGGACGCAAGGATGCTGATGCCCACCTTCTAACATGTCAAGCAATCCAGAGCCCTAACAAATACATCTCATCACTGTACTTGCAGGCGCGGCACCAAAAGGCGACCTAACGCCGCATGAGTGGGCGTTGGATAATGTAAATAAATATATATACATTATATATTTGTAACGTGACCTCTTATTTCAGACTAAGGTAAAATACTACCTATATAACTTTTACTATTGTATATTTAACTTACACTCTCAAGGAACTTCATAATTTTTATTGCAAGCGGATTCGGTACATTGTTAAACCACGTGCACCCAATGCTCCAACAAATCCTTTCCATTTTTTATTTTCGAAAATAGCTCTTAATCTGAAAAATAACTTAATAATAATAATGTATATATGTACGTATGTGACGAGGAACATGATGAATCCCCTTCTGCATGTAATATAATAATTGAAGGAAAGGCAGAAGGACAGAGGGCACCAGAAGATAATCATCCTGGTTGGGATACCTGAGTCAACTTTGAAGACAAACTCTTTCTATGTTGAGACTTTCTGGACGTAGCTTATATATAAATGCGTTCTTAGTTAAGTATATATTTGGTGTAGGTATATGTGTAAAATTACAATTATTATAAATTGTAAAACTTTAAATATTTGTGGAAATTGTGCCCCTTGGAAATGGAAGATAACATGACAGACATTAAAGAAAAAATAAATTACGGGCGATCTGAGTTCGGGAGGCTGGTAAAGTTGGTTTTTAAGGGTGAAATACGGTACATCTTCATTTCCAACAAAACTACAAGTCCTACCGAAAAACGCCAAATATCAAAAAGGTAGATAGTAAGACGATGTACAACTTTAGTGATTGCACTTTTTTCACATAACCTCAAATTTTATCAGAAAAATGCCGAAAACCAGGGTTTTGGTTTTTTTTTTTGAACTTTCACAAAAAAAAAAAAAAATTACTTGAAAATTTGGGAAAACTTACTTTTGTATGTTTTAAACACACTGTAATTTTTTTTAAATTAAAATATTAATTTATTCTATAACTTATTTTGACCTTAATTTTCAATAGCAAAATCTTACGTTAAAATGTCGATTTTTAAAAAAAAAAAATCATTTGGGCCTTCTGTTGGTTGAAAATTGAAATCTCTTTTTTCTAATGGTATAAAGAACAATATACACTACTGTGCAAAATTTTCTTAAAAAATGCAAAAAACCAAATCGAAAATTATGTCTCTAATATTGATAGCATAGTCCGGTCAATTTAGTTTATCTAAGCCCTATATATTCATATCAGTGTCAATCTGCTCTAAAATAAAAATAGTAATATTTTCGTTCTTAAATAGTATGTTTAACGTTACATAATCCAAAAGAATGATATCGAATGATATTTTAGTACAATATTAGATGCGAGTTATTGTAATTTTGGATGACTAAATTGACCTATTTTAAATATTAAAGACATCATTTTTCGGTTTGGGTTTTTGCATTTTGCACAGTAGTGTATATTGTTCTTTATATAATCGGAAAGTAGAGATTTCAACGAACAAAAGGTCCACCTAATTAAAAAAAAAAAAAAAAATGACATTTTGACGTGAGATTTTTCGATTGAAAATGAGGGTGCTTTTTCCATATATAGTCAAAATTATTTGGAAAACATTAATATTTTAAATCAAAATAATTACAGTGTATTTAAAACATACAAAAGTAAGATTTTCCCAATTTTCACGTAAACCAAAATCCTGGGTTTTTGGCATTTTTCTGATAAAATTTGAGGTAATGTGATAAAAGTGTCATCACTAAAGTTGTGCATCATCTTATGATCTACCTTTTTGCTATTTGACGTTTTTCCGTAGGACTTGTAGTTTTGTCGGAAATGAAGGTGTACCGTATTTCACCCTTAAAAACCACCCCTACCTGCCTCCCGAACTCAGATCGTCCGTAATTTATTTTTCCTTTAATGTCTGTCACATTATCTTCCATTTCCAATGGGTTTCATTCTACTATAATTTAATGTTTTTTCTTTTAACCATTTTTCAGGGGGCTATAGCGCTTATTTCGGGTCTAAAGGCTCATACAATGCTGCTAAACAAGGCTTAATCATTTATTTTTGTTATTTATTTATAATGTTTATTTTAATTTTATTTTTGCTTGTTATTTTAATAGTAATGGTCAGTTTTTATTGATAATATTAATAATATTAATAATTGTAATTTTACAGATTCACGAAGTCACGAGAGAAACCCAACATGGGATATGTAGACGAACGTATATATTGTAAACCGTTGTTAGAGGCAGCCCAAAAAACCTAATAAAATGTAATCTACGGTAATCTACAGTAGTTTTATAAAAAATAATAAAAAATGAACTTACTCGGTATAATATTGTCCACAAGTCCAAATTAAAGCTACTGTAAAATTACTGTATGAACAGTTAGGCAAAAAAAAAAATAGGAACCGTTGAAGTCTACTCAACCAGATTGTATTAACAAGTTCATCTTTTAGACTTTAAGTTTCAGTGAACGTCTTATTGTTAAAACATGTTCACAATTTCTTATCCCACCTATAGTTGCAACTTGTTTGTTAGCAATATAATTATTAGTTCAGTGAATGTGTAATATTAAATAAGCTATGAGAGAGGGAAAAGTCTGAAAACGTGTAAAAATCAATAATTAAATAACAATCGTAGAGCTGTCAAAAACGTCAGGATCAACTGAAGTAAATTTTCCCTGCATTTTTAGATAAGACATGTTCTTATTTCTGACACAATTTGGCCACAACTATGGAATTTGTTTTGTATAATAAACAATTATTGGTGTGATAGTCCCGACGATAAGAGTTCAAGAACTGTAGTACAAGAACTTAACAGAGGCGTAAAATTTTAGAATGATGGCGGGGGCAAAACTAAGACCCTATGACGTCATCAGGCAGGATTTAAGGAAAAAATTGAAAATATAAGAGCAAAATAGTACGGTTTTACGCATTTTAATAGTTGTAAAGTATAGCTGGAGATTTTACAAAGCTAAAAAAGGAATGCTTATATTCATATTGCTGCAAAGGGGACCATGAAGTATGAACCACGTCTTACCCCCCCCCCCTCCCAATAGGAGCTGGGGGGAGCAAGTTTGACCATGCTCCCCCCCCCAACGTTTCGCCCATGTTACTAAATTATTGTATGGTCTAAGTTATAGTCTAAGGGCTATTTGAACCGCATCGTTCTGTAGTGTTTTCGTTTCAAGTTTTCTGATTATTCCACGCTTTTCATTAATTTATATTTGTTTATTAACTTACACAGGTAATCAATCCATTGAAAAAACTAGATGTAAGCTTATAATGTACAATCTATTTGGACTGCTAGTTTATACTGTTTTGATTTGGTGTTTTCTCGCTATTCGACGTTTATAATTAATTATGGTTGCTTCTTGTGCTGCTTAGATTAGTAATGGGGCGATGCTGCTACTTGAGCTTGGCTCACTTTGACCTTAAAGATCTATTGTGAATCTTGTGCTGCTTATATAACTGTACTCAGTGATTCCAAGAAGGAATTAGATTCCACAGGTTGGCAATGATTTATTTGTTCAACAGTTACCTAGCAACTGAGACTTTGTTGCTAGATAACCTTGTCACCCGAGTGCTTTTGCCAGTGTGTGACGTCATGTTGGTCCCTTGGAAATTTTAACATGGCGTGTCTACCTACAGTATTATATATTATTTTATATAGTATATGCTCGAATCCAGGGATTAATAATGTAAACAAGATAATTTTTATAATGGAAAGTGTTATTCAAAATTGTTATGTTTGCATTTTTAACCCCAAGAATAATTGTATGAATGAACAAACTATATTAACTATTAATACAAAACGACATAGCAGGTCTGCCCGTATACGAAATCACTTAGCAGGCGTTTTTTTTGCAAGTACCACAAAATGGTGTTACAATTATCTTCCAATTCAATGACGATGAAGTTCATGATGGTCTATTTCGGCGACCAATATAATGGATTGCGCTCCATCTCCAGTTTACGGAGTAAAATTGCCGAAGCCATGTTTGTGCAAGTTTCTTGCGCTCATAAACAAACCGAGTCACATCTTCAGCCGCTTTCTATCCTTCCCTGGGCTTTTGACAACCTTGGTAAGTTTGATTTGATAAATATTTGGCATTAGGCATGGCTGTGGACTGAGGCTGGGGGAGGGGCAGTGCCCCCCCCCCCCCCCGGCCGGAATGTTAGTAATAAGGGTAAAAATGGCGGAAATACGTGATAGACTGCCTCGCCCTTTTTCCCGAAACGAACTCACATGCACGTTCCTGGCATTAAATTACTGTAAGCGAAGAAAAAAGAATATTTATTGCAATTATACACATATTTATAGCCTACTGTAGAATTACTGTTCAAAACAATTGATTTCATTTGATCACTTTCTTATTTTCATTAACTTTTTATTTATCTCTACAAAATACCCCGCCCCCCCCCCCCCCTATGATGGGGCACTACTGCTAGCAGTACTCGAAATAATGCATGCATGCTAATTGGATGCATACGAAAAATCGTACTGAAAAATATGGAGAAAACAACTAGGACAGTTTTTCCGTCAACCTACTTTTTGTGGTCAAGCGCGGTTTACCAAATACAGAGAAACTTTTGTTTTATCTGCTAAGTTTGCAATAACAGTTCAATACCAGTCAATATTTCCTGTAAAATTCTATTTCAGCGGTACAAAAATAGTAACAGTGACAGCAAAATTCTTTGTTTTAGAATGGGCTTGGTTTAAACAATGGACCGCTTGCATGCATTCTATCAAAATCTGAGCTTCAATGAGAGAATGGCTTGTGTTAAGATCCCGGAAACGGTAAGCTAAGCATGGATATTATTTTACGGTGTGCGTAGGCCTAGATGATAATATATAGGGCCCTACCTAAACTTACGTATCAGGCGACCATTGGCCCACCTGCACTGCTTATGGTGAAATAAGAGGATATAAAAAAAACTGGACTTGGCGGGATTCGAACCCACAGTTTTTTCCATAACATCTAATTTCGGTTAAAACGAGAAGGTTACCTCATCAACCAAAGTTAATGTCAGTTTAAACTAATTAATGCACGATTTTTTTTTTAGAAAATTTGACGCAGTGTTTTTTGATAGGCGGCCAATACATTTGATGTTTAAAGTTGAATAGAATAAAATATTGTAACCAGCGCCCAACAAGGCATCTCAGGTTTCGTTAGGTTCATCGTTCTTTACTCTGCCAACTACCGGATATAATTGGTATTGTTTTCGAAAGAATCGTCGTCAAACTGGTTCACTTCCTCGATGTCTCAATGCCTACTCAGCAGAATTTCCTCTCCTGTGGATCTTGTGCATTAATCCTGGCAAGCATAATTTTCTGAATTTTTATGTCAACCCACACGGACTACAAATGACAATTGGCCAGCTCATATATGCTTTCCATTGACAATTAATTTTAAAAACACACCTAGTGAGGGATTCCAAAGATCTTCGTTCGTTAACATATTATGCGGTATTGTAATTTTGGGAATTAAACGATTATTATTATTATTATTAACTGGCTTAGGTTGACCAAGTTCGGAACTAGTCAACAATGTTTTAGTAAATATTGTATTTACTTATTTAATTATTGTATTTTCAGATATTAGGCGGCTTGGTAATTATCTTATACGCATACCGCATGATCTCAGGCTTCCATGCTTACTCAGTACAGTTTCTTCTTCTGGGGGTTCTATGCGCATTTATTTTGGCAAGCGTGATTTTCAGCGTTTTCATGTTCTGCTTCTACACATTGGAATGGTGCAGTGCATTCACTCGAGGACCCCACTTAAGGGCAGCAGAAAGTACTTTCCTCATAATATTCGCGACAATTCACCTAATTATGGCACTAATCTGTGTGTTGGGTGATATAATTTTTAACGATTTTACGGCGGCTTACAGCGTAAGTATTGTATTACTCATTAGCATTGGAGAACTATAATATAAATTTATAAATGCATTGATCATGGCCGTCCTCAGCTATGGGCAGATGGGTCATCTGACCCACCTCGATTGGCCCGGAAAAAAAGGTACTAATTAGGTGCAAAACATAATTACTATGATTTTTTTTAAAATAAAAATCAAGAAATGAAAAAAAATGAAATAAAATAAACTTTTCTAGACTTTTAAACCAAATTGCGCGACAACTACAGCGAAACCTTTTAAACTGCCCAGCTGGCCTAACTTAATCCCATATCTTCCCCCCCCCCTAACAAAAACTTTGGAATTTTCAATTTTTTTTCATTTGCTCTTGACCCACCTCATATTTCATCCTGCTGGCGGCCATAGCATTGATTATATTACCATCAGCAGATTTAAGTCCAAATTTGACAGCACTTACAGTAAAATCACTTTTTTTTGTATTTTATAAAAGATTATTCGCATACAACAATTCAATGAATGTAACCGAATAACCTCGTCAGTCGCCACTGTAGATAATACCTCTTTTGAGTTACGACAGGTCACCGATCGCCTGATGTGTAGAGACTCCCTACATATATATAATTAAATATCAATTTGTGTAAAGCCCTTTTATTTCTGAGGGGGGGTCCAGACCCCTAGGCCACCCCCTGGGCACCGCCATGGCTCTGAGGTCCTCAGACTGAGGGTAGTCCAGTGACCATTCGGAACGCTGCCAGAGCGTGGTCTTAGCGCAAAGTACTGGGAGTGGTTGGGCTAAATACGAGTACATATGTTTTCATTTTCTGTTAGGTTTTTGGGTTTGCGGCTGCTTACGTCTACTGGCAAGACTATCGACGGACATATCGGGCTGGAGAAATTTGGAGAAGGGTACGCCAACTGGAACCAACTATAAGACTGGCTGAATTTAATCTGAATGGAGCGGCAATTCCACCCGCAGAAGGCGCTGACCAGGGCCAAGAAGAGCAGCAAGGAGTGCAACAACAGCAGGAAAATGTAGCCGATAATGAGGAAGAAGTATCTCGATAAGACCCTGAATGATTTAAAAAAACTAGAAGTTCTCATGAATGGTATATGTTATGGTACATGATATGGTAAATGATATGTTATGTATGATTATGTTATATATGACTATGGAGGAAAGGGGATGGGAAATTTTCCCAAAATTAATTTAAAATTTACAAAGTGTTAAAGTTATTGATTTATACATCTGGAAAAATTTAAAAGGATCGTAACTATAAACACCTACCTTTTTAAACTAATTAGAATAATAGGTAGAATAAGCTGTTCGGATATGGAATGGGAGCTGCAAAGATAAATTTGCTTACAATAATTATTTTGCATTTTGAGGTTTTTGTTGTGCAAAATATCATTGGTGTATTATTGATGCATTGTTGTTGGATTAAATGTAGAACGAACGTTCTGGCGCAAATACAAAACAGGCTATTTAACCCACTTTTTAATTCCTCTAATATTTTTTTCAATATACCACCACCTTCTTCTACCTGGCCAGTCAAATATGGATGTGAAAGCGTAGGACATGTAACACCTTCTACCGTGATGAAATTTTTTTAAATAATTCTTAACAGCTTCAGCCTATTGTTTTTTCTATTGTATATAATTTTTATACAAATCAATGTTTTTTTTTGAAATTCCTTGTTGTAGACTTAATTGAACGGTGTAGGGCCTAGTAGGGATATACATAACATTTTACTTTTGTACACTGTTAAAGATTTTAGGATTATTTTGTACAACTAACTCTTTTGGCATGAAATTTGTAGTTAATTGTAAACAGTTAAGTAGGTACCATAATGTACTGTTGATTTTGGAACAATAAAGAAATAATTAAAAAATAATAGTTATGATTTATTGTTCTATTACTAAGCCAACCTAGTGGAGTTAGGACTTTTAAGCTCCCTCTTTCACTCAACTAGGAAGGCCAGGGCCGGCTGCTTTACGTGCCATCCGAAGCATGGTCTCAAAATATAGGAAGTATGGGACTAGAACCAACAATCTTTTATGCTCTAGTATATGTTCTGACTATCCGATCATAATTTAACGATATGAATTTATTTAAAAGGCCCCCGTCCATATTACTTTAGCGTATAATAAGTAAAGTATTGCATGCTTTACTTGTAGTCCTAAAATTTAAATTGTAGCGCAAATTAAGGAGCGTGTCTGTGCATTATAAAATTCCCGATAGTACAAGTTTAAAAATGAAAATGACAAGCGCACTGTATGCAATGTTGATACGACCTCTTTAACGTTCTTTCCTTCGACATTAACTTTTAACAACCTTAGTAAGTAGTAATTTTTTAATTAATTCGCTTATCCTACAGCGTTTTTTAATCCTCTCATAGGACAGGTATTATATTACAAGTATTTGAAGTATTTCAATCATAGTATATTATATTACAGTACTCTATTATATTGTATTATAATCGTCAGTCACGGCAATTAAATTAGTTTTATTGACCTTGACCAAGTTTCCCCCTAGCAGGGACGGATGCAGCCTTTGGGGGGGGGGGGGTAGTGATCAGCTATCAGCATCATCTTCCCCTACTAATGCAGCTTAAGTGCCCATTTAGGAAGAGGGGGGGGGTAGTGATCAGCTATCAGCATCATCTTCCCCTACTAATGCAGGTTAAGTGCCCATTTAGGAAGAGCGGGCCCAAAATATTTACATATTTCCTTCTATTCTTCATCTTTTCTTTAAAAAGCTTCTTTTAGGCGGGGATTCCACAGACCTGCTAAATACAAATACGATGACGTGGTAACAGACAATCAAGACTTAGGCGGGGTTTCTACCGACCTCGCATTGCAGAATGCAAATGACATTGACGGAAATTTGAATTTTTCTTGTTATAGAAATCTATTAAACATATTATAACATATACCATGACGCCATTTTTTAATTTTAGTTTGTTTGCTTGTGATTTTACTCTATGATCATTGATCAATTTTAAATATGGCATAGAGTAAAACAAACATTTCCTTCAATGTCATTGGCATTCTGCAATGCGAGGTCGATGGAACCCCGCCTAAGTCTTGAATGTCTGTTACCACGTCACCGTATTTGTATTTAGCACTAGCAGGTCTGTGGAGTCCCCGCCTTATCGAAGATTGGTAATCGTTATGGCAACTGCAGTCACGGTGACTGTACTAGATGAATTGTAATGCAGTGGTTTGCAGTTGCCTTCTGCATCGTTATGCCGTTGACTCTCCATTGAGTTCTAATGTCATTGGGGCCAGTTTCCCAACCCCAAGATAAAAGAGTGACCTGCAGCACAGAAAAGACTGTGTTTTTTGCTTATCCCGGCTCAAATTGGGTCCCTAAGCTGTTCAATCGCGTTTCCACCTTCATCCCAAGGAGGTTCAGATTAGGAATTTTCGCGTCTTCACCTCTGAGACATTACTCAGAAGCTCAGCTACTTTAAAGACAAACTCCTTCTATGTTGAAACTCAAACCTTAACCTTTCGTTCCAGCTCTGTATCAACTGGTCTATTGGAGCAAAAGGCAATTTTAGACTAAATTTCGCATTATATACCGAGAAATCTGTTTTCTATTTCAGATTGGGCTACTGACTATCTTCCGAAATGCCAAATAACGAACAATTCCTCTACTATCGTACACGATTAATGCAACTCAAACAGGCACATGAGAAGCGAGAGGCTATTATCAGGACGTTGCAAGTAGTAAGCAGTCAAACATAATCCAAAGTTTAAAGCAGATAGAACAAAATAAAATGATAAAGGAAAACAAGACTTACTTCCTTTTTCTTAGTTAGCTTAGTAATATAGTAGTAGTAATAATGTCCTAACGGACTTTTTAAGGAGCTACAGAATCTGTAGGCCTAATAATAGTGGTCCATAGGTCCCTTGTCCAATGCCAACGACCCCAAGAATTTCGGACGTTATTTTTATTGTTTTCGTATGCATTTTTGGTCATTGGGAAATTGGTATACGTCCTCAATGTCAACCTACACTGGCTACAAGCGACAATGGACAAATTGAGACAAGCTTACTATTGACACAATGAAATAGGTGCATGCATGCGACTTAACCAATAATTACAGATACGGGTCAAAAACTAGCCTCGTAGTCTTACCTCTCCTTCTTCTTTAAATGCGTCTTCTAATTTTTCCCATAAAATGGGCCAAGACCATAGGGCAAAACGGTTTTTTAAAATTGTATATTGTTTTTGTAAAGTTGGAAATAAACTATTCATTATTTGTTCGTCATTCATCATGACAATTAATTTGGAACATGGAGACTACTGCTTCGAAAAGGGAAACGTGCTCTTGCCAAACCACTGCATCAAGACTTTTCAAAATTTCAACCAGGATATTCTTCTTCTGCTGGGAGCCCACCTTCTACCTATCTTCTTTTGGATTATAAGATGCAGAAGGCGATATTTTTCGTTCCTCACCCCTTGGCCGAAGTATATTAATTAGGCTCTTTATTCTAAGCTCTTTATTTAAATGGTACTAATGTAATTGTTTTAATTTTCAGGGGTTCCTGTTAACAATTTTAATAATGCTCAATTTCCGAACTTCGGTTATCTCTCGCAGAAAGTTTTCCATGGAATTCTTCTACCCTTCTTGTTTTTACATGCTGCTTATTCAATATTTGCTATTCAGCATTATTGCCAACCCTGCTTATTGCAGTTGGGTTACACAACGATTAACACGTATTGAAAGCAATTTTCTGTCTTGGATCGTCACTTCTTCTTTCACTTGGGCTCTTTTTTGTTTCTTGGATGATGTTTTATTTGATGACCATACTGCGGCAATTAGTGGACCGGTAAGTAAACTTACTCGTATATTAATTAAATATTTTAAAATATAATTAAAAAGATTTTCATGACCGGAGTTAAATAATGAAGCAGTAAGATGATGTACCGTAGTCGATTTGAAAGCGCAATTCAGTCTCTGTGGAACCTCCGAGTTGCAATCTTAGAAGTCAACGCATTGCTACTGAAGATGTCGACCGCAGATGTTGACGAAATGTTTGGAAGTACATTTTCAGATCGACCATGGCCTATCAGCCCGGATTATACCGTTTCATCATGTACACATATATGCATAGGTTACACACGTCAGTGTGCGAGGCTCTACAAACAATGCGATCGGAGACCTGTCATAACTACATCGACATACGTGCTTACGAATTACCTACTGAGGTGACGGCCTTCGATGGCATAGTGGTAGCTTGTTCGTACATGTGCGAGTCTCTACACACCATGCTATCGGAAACCTGTCGTTACTCAATACAGGTATTACCTACAGAGGCGGCTGGAGAGGTTATTCGGATACATTCATTAAATTGTTTGGATGCCAATAAAAGGTTTTTTGGACATATAGTTCATTTTATTAATAATTTATAAATAAATATTTTTAATATTTTTTTTATATTTAAAAATAAATAAATAACAGGAAATGTATTGTAGCATTGTATGGTACATATAATACCGGAATTTGGGATCCGAAAAAATGTAGACTTATGATATTTTAGCTGCGGAGGGGCTGCGATCCTAAAGTACAAATGTTGTGAAATGTTGCACGTCTAGAATATTCAATTCCGTCTAGTATAAAAGCAAAACATTTCGAAGGGAGGGGGGGGGGGGAGCTGCAAACTACGGACCTGGGGGGGGGATTGTCTGCGTTCTGCTTCCTCTTACAGCAGCCTGATCATGGCGATTGTAATACCGGTATTTATTTAATCCCCTGGCATTAAAAATGTAAACAAGATAATTTTACAATGGAAAGTGGAATTAAAAATTGGTTTGTTTACATTTTCAATACCAGGGGATTGAATAAATGCCGGTATTAAAATCGCTATGATCAGGCTGCAGGTGGGCATTTCTTTTATT
Organism: Psococerastis gibbosa; assembly: GCA_963971405.1. Classification (NCBI taxonomy): domain Eukaryota; kingdom Metazoa; phylum Arthropoda; class Insecta; order Psocodea; family Psocidae; genus Psococerastis; species Psococerastis gibbosa. The sequence continues at coordinate 46,427,349 of OZ020486.1, read as the reverse complement.
CACTAACTGCGCAATCGATTATTCTACACACTAACAGTTTCTATACACTTACAATCTTGTACATGGTATTTGTTGTCTTTTTGCAGTACTTGGGATTTATCATTTCACTCGTGTACCTGCGTGACCACATGAAACGCACTGAATTTCAATGGCACGCACGATTGCATAAAGGTATACTCAGACTGGCGAGATGGCCATGAAATCCATGTATTAATCGGATAAATATTTAGTATTTAAGCATAAGATTAACAATAAACATAACAATACATAACATAAAAAAATGTTCTAATGTTCAATTTGTTCATATCTAAGTATTTTAACAATGGTAAGGTTTATCTACAGTATTTACTATTATCCATGTACAATAGGTTTACGTATTTTCAAGCAAAAATACCCGTATTCCATGCACATGAAGAACACGTTTTACCGCACACACAGTAACATGCTGAAAGAAGATCCACCCAGACCCAAAATGCCTACAAGTGCCTATGTCTTCTAGGACTGTACGATTCGAAGTACCTTCGAGTGGTGTTTTTAATACATACTTCACTCCTGATTCTAGCTGTTGCGTGAATTCGAAGAACATGAACGCATATACCTGTATATGAGTGGTTTAGAAGCAAAACGGGCAAAGTCCATTTTAGTTAATATTTCAGGAAAGCCAAAAAACTGTAGCTAACTGCCCTGTGATTGCATCTAAACCCAATTTTTTAACTAGTTTTACGCTGAAGTATGCCAGAATTAGCTTCTGATAATTAATTTAATGGATAGATTTCAACCAGACGAATCTATTGGCGCCAAAAACTCAATTTCAGACATTTGTGGACTTTGCTTTGCTTCTATAACACTCATATGGTGTGCAAATGACCATTTTGTTTGTTTTGGATAAAAGCGACACATTATGCATAAATACATAGTAAACGATATATATTCCTTTTAGAAAAATACAAATTAAATTATACTCGAAGGGGCCCAGGGCCCATTGGCAGTTTCTCTCTTATCAGGGTATATATGTATCTGCGAGTCCTCTGCAGTCAGGATGGATCTACATATAATATTTAAATAAAAGGGAGAAAAGAGTTTTCTCTCTGTCCTCCATGTGCATGTAATACAATTAAATAGCTTGATAGGATGACAAGATGCGTAAATCTTCACAGACGATGATTTTTAATGTAAACTATTTTCTGTTTGCAAATTTTCATCTCATGTCCATGTCTTAATCTATCGAATTTTCATTTTATTTTTAACCTTTCCTTGAGAATTCAATTGTATCCTTTGCTCTTATCAGCAAATTTTTTAGTATTGTTCATATTGTAATCGTAATCGACAACGTTGACAATGGTAAAACTTAACAGCTATAGTGAACTATTTTGCTCTTTTGTAGATGATTATAATAATTTTTATTATAAATGTGTGTGTGTGTAAAGTTTCGTCTTAATCTCAATTTTTATATTTTACATTTTAAATTTCCTTAAAAGAGTTCATTGCCGTTTTTAGACCTTTTGCAACGGTTCAATCTTTAGTTAACATAGAAATTTTTAACAACTGAAGACGTCTGGGGAAAACCGGAAAGGTGATCAAAAGTGGATTTTTCAGAAATAGAATTTTAAAGTTTAAAGTAGCCATATCTTCCCATATATTCTGTTTTTTTCCCACGCCATTTGTGCAGAACCTTACTTGTTTTACTCCGGTTTTGTCAGGTCATTTAAAACTACGTTAGAAACTGAACAGAATGTCGTCATTTTCTCAATTTCAATTTCAAAAGTTTCCAGATTTTCCCCTGACGTTTTCAGCTGTAAGTTCAACACACTAAAGCCTAGTCTACTTACTCTGCAATGCACTGTGAACTATTTGTCTTCTTTGTAATCGACGCTATCGAAGTAATGTTTGTGTAGGTATATATATAGGTATATACTGTAAAGTATCGTCAGCTTACGATCATTTTCTTCAATTAAAATCTTCCTTTTTGAATTCATTTGCATTTCATTATTATTTTAATTAGTTTTTATGGCTTAAAATCGGTCGTCTGCAAAAAAAAAAAACGTACGAATGTTAGTTAATTTAAAAATTACAAGCATAATATTGCATTGGTCATAAATCCTGGAATAGTTCCGTTTATGGCTTTTCACACAAAAGTAGTTCACATATCAAACTTGATACATGATATCGTAGTATCGTGGGTAGGTACCACTCACTTTTACCAAAAAAATTTGAAATTGAATCAGTGGTTCCAAGAGGGTGAGCTGAAGACATTATTTACATGAAACGACTAAGATTTTGAATTTTGGCGGGAAAGCGTTGCTAGCGCCGCTGCGCTGTGAATCCATCCATGTAGCCTAAGACGGTAAGTAGGCGAGTATGATGGGCATCCTCAGCTGAGTCAATCAATAATTAGACAGTTGCGACCGAGATGAAGTACGGAAGGTTCGCGCCATAAGCCGAACATTTAAAGTTAATCACCAAGGGCATAAGTTCAACTGCGCCTGTAATTCTACCAACACCCCTGTCTAGTGTAATGTTCGTAATATACATTTGTTTTTCATTTTCCAATATTTTCTTTCTCTATGTTGCAACCCTACAACTGGGGTCACATTTCCTTTGAGCACCTTTGATATTTCCATTGGCATTTTCCCCCTACGTTTCACCTGTGTTGGCCACACTTGCCTTAGCCTATATCAATTCTATTTTATTTTATAACTATTTAAATACCTCCCCAGGCAGGAACGGATCCAGCCCATTATAAATAAATGAGGACTTTTTGTTCTATTACTAAGCCAACCTAGCGGGCTACCCCCTGCCCCCCTCCCCCCTGTATATCGTTCTATTACTCATTTCATTATCATAAATGTAAGGAGTAAATACATGTTCAAAGTCAGGCTGTTATGTTCTTCTTGCGCACACCTCACCTATTTTGTCGGGACATGTAGCGTAGTGGTACGGACTCTGACTTTCACCCGAAAGGTTGTTGGTTTGAGTCCCAGACTATCTACATTTTCTGCCATGCAGGCAAGTAAAGCAGGCGGTCTCGGGTCTTCCTAGTTGAGTGTAAGAGACGGCTTATAGCCCTAACTCCGCTAGGTTGGCTTAGTAATAAAACAAAAAAGTCAACATTTTATTTTGCTATCTGGCGGAATACACGGGAATATATAATAATATATTTAAAAGTACCGGCTGCGGGGAATTTCCTGTAGATCATTATTCTGTTGTACGTTTAACTCAGTTTTGAAAAAAACTTAGGGTTAGAAGGTTATTCGAGGGAGCTATTCATTTATAGTAACTAATGGACTGGTATGGTGAGTCTATATAATACTCAATCTTCTATGTAATAAGATGGGTGCGATACAAGTTACACAGTTAGGTATGCCGGTCTTAACAGGATCTGCAAATATTGCAGCATTGTAATATTGAGTTAGTTCTTGCTTTCTTCAGCGTGGGAGTTGTTGGACCTATTTTGAGAAACCATGTAAGTAGCCTTGGTTTATAAATTTTTACCGAATAAGGCTTTATTTAAAATATTGAATATGTAGGCTTCTGTATATACTGGGTGTTGTAATCTTTGTATATTAAACTAAGCTCAAAATACGATCGTACCACAAAGTGTACTGACCGAATACTGCTCGGCAACACACAAATTTTCGACAGTATTGGAGCCAACTTAGCTGAAATTTTGGTCTTCCTCAGATTTTAGCCTATTTTAGCTTAGAGATCTGTCTTAATATTGCCTGTGATGAGTTCTTTTTCAGTTTGATAAATATGACATTTTCCATAGAATCATGGGTTTATTCTATTTTTGGTCAAGATGGCGCATGATATGTGCTTGATAGAGCCGAACATGGAATTTAAACGGATCCTTCTTCTTCTAAGGTGATAATCTCAACGATTGGTTTGCAGCAAATCGCAACATATCGTCCTCTAGCTCTCTCCTCCAGCGCTCTCATCCATCTCTCACCTCCAACTCTCTCCTCTAGCTCTCTCCTTCAGCTCTCTCCGCCAGGTCTCTTCTCCAGCTCTCTTCTCCAGTTCTCTCCTCCCGTCTTCCCCTTCACTGCTTGCTTCAGGTCCTGCCTGGGTCCCCCTGCAGTTGATCCATGAAATCCTTCTTCAGCCACCCTCTTCTATTAGTCCCTTCCAATGTAGACCTCGTTGTAAGGGTTGTTGTTTCAGAGCTACCCATTAGGTGCCCATTCCATTGACCAGCTAGGGCTATTTCCAAAAACGGTGACGTACGTGGTAGCAGACATTCAAGACTTATGTGGCGTTTCCACCGACCTCGCATTGCAGAATTGACGGAAATGTTTATTTTCCTCTATGCCATAGTTAATATTGATCAATGATCATACAGTAAAATCACAAACAAACAAACTAAAATTAAAAAATGGCGTCATGGGATATGTTAATTACAAACATTTTAATAGATTTCTATAAAAAGAAAAATTCAAATTTCCGTCAATGTCATTTGCATTCTGCAATGTGAGATCGGTGGAAACGCAACCTAAGTCTTGAATGTCTGCTACCTGCTACTGTTTTTGGAAATAGCCCTAGCCGGTCAATGGAATGGGCGCCTAAGATCAAGTACGATTCTCGGAGTCGTGATTTGCTAGCAGATGATTTCTTCTCGATTTCTGAGGCTGGCGTTAAGCCGACCACCCCAGAGTGCGCAGTTTTCCCCTAGACACGCCAGAAATCTTCTGAATTACACTCTGTGGTTTCGCAAGGACTATTCCCCGCACCCTATCCCTACAATGGAAAAGATGTCGGGAAATCGTGATTAGGAGAATCATCCGCGTGTACCTCACCTTAACAAACTATACTATAAAAGTTGCAGATCGGGCTCCATTGTACAGTTTGCAACTAATACTACGACAGCAGAAAAAATAAGTTCGACTACGAAATACGATAAATTCAGCCTACGCAAATGGATTTTATTCACAAAGCCGTAGTCAGAGGTACGGCGTACATACGAGAAGAGTTGACGATCAGAATGCTATTTATGTTTAATCGTACATCAGTCCTACAAAGCGTCGTGCCACGAAGCCTGAAAGTCGCATATGGGAAATTACAAACCCACCATCGAAGAGCGTGGAATAAACTACCGGAACTAGTAAGTATAGAAAAAACAACAATGATTGTCTAAGGAAGAGCTAGTAGAATCCGATCTGATTGGCCGTGGTCGATATGAATGTGAACTTACAAAACGTTTCGCCAGCATCAGCAGTCGACATCTTCAGTGGTGCTGTGTAGACTTCGACGGTTTTACCTCTAGCCCGAGAGCTGGCACCAAATTTGGAGTAGTTACTTGAGGCAAGCTGAAAACTTGTCACATACCTCTCCTATTATACCCCAATACGGTAATGCAGACCTGGCTCGTGAGTAGTCGGGCTAAATCAACCCGTAAATTTTTTAACTTTTTTTTCGATCACAGAGCGGTCAAAAATATAAATTAAATTAGTATAATTGCTGCCCTACATTACGATACATGATATGTGGTCTTCACTTACACTAATTAGGCATAGTTCTTGAATTCCTCCCTTAGGACTGCCACATATATTTTTTTATTTTTTTTAACAAATCAATTATTGAAATTGTATGCAATCTGTATTAAAAAGAGTTAGGCTAACAAATTATACGATTTATTTATTTAATAAATATGTTTAAAATTAATATTTCAGGCATTAGCGGCCGCCATTTTCTACTTATTTCGACGTCGCGGTTATCATCACGGCATGCGCCACTGTTTTACAAAATGTACAATCACTGGACTTATGACCTGTGTATTCTTGGGCTTTATGCATAGCATGCTTCACCTAATTGTATATGTAGGCAAACTCAAATTGGACCGTCAGCAGGGGTATCGAAAATTTGACATAGCGTTCTCCTTGGTTATTGCTACAGCATATGCTTTAGCTTCATTTTGCTGTCTCATAGCTGATTTGGTGCTTAGCGACTACCGCGCGGGACCCTATGTTGTAAGTACGGTTGCAAAGGTAGGCCTACAGAATTTCAACAGTTAGTAATCATTTACTAAACAAAGTGGGTGATATAATGGCCATGGACATGAATGGTGATTTTTTTTTAAAAGTTAAATTAAACCATCAAGTAATCAAAAAGTAATCGCCAAGAAAGTATAAAGTAAAATTGTCAAAATATAGTCAAAATCAGGTATTTCTGTCATTGTCATTGTGCTAATGCCTCAGTGACAGTGTAGAAAGCTTTCTATAGGTATTATAATAGATGGTCTATATGGCTACAACCTATAGGTTAAAACCGAGATTGCCAAATGAAGACCACAGGGGAAGAATGATAAATGTCCATAAAAGTAAGTTTCGAGAAAAATGGATTTTTAGATTTCACACTTATCATTTTTTCCCAGACGACAGTTTGTTGAAATCTTTCTAGTTTTATTGTTTTTGTCAATTCTAAATGTACCATCGGATTCCTTAAGAATAAAACACACTAGAAAAGTGTTAAGTTGGCAAAAGTGACTTTTTTGGACATTCATTAAGTTATTCTCTTCCCCTGTGGTCTTGTAGCCAGCAGGTGCCCTCTAATTAATTTCTCGTCCTTCAATACAAGTAGTAAAGACATGGAAGTGGTCATAATAAGAAATTCGGAAAAAATGACATCTCTCTTAAATTTTGAAAATTTACCCGATTGAATTATTAATATTTTATTAAATTTTCTTAATCCGTTTCTAACCAACGGAAGTTTATCTTTTGAGATAACCTCCTCCTTTATGTAGAGACCGGATTCGTCGAAAAGGGGCCCAATAATTTAATAGGATTCATTGGCGTATATATGTAAAATATTTTGAAGGGGATGATTGCCCCTACCTATAGCAACTAACTTCTTTACGCGGGACATTGAATTCTAACTAAAAAATCGCTTACTCATTACCCAAACATGTCTTAAATTGTATACATAATATTTTTATATCTTTACTTATATATGTATCTTTATATATTTATATTGTGCGTTACAAATAATAGTAGTCAATTTTGTCTTACATTTTCCCATTTCGAGAGGGGCGGGAGGCGGGCTCCATTATCGTGTTTTTCGGTACTTCTTGATAAATTGTACCTTCTGTTATTCAGCTTCCGCACCCAAAAACTGTAAAAAAAATCCCTGTTTCAGTGAATATATCCTTTCATGCCATATTCCTGCAGTAAGTGAATTACAATACACATAAAGTACAATAGTTTTTATTGCAAATTACTAATATTACTTTTTCGTATCCAAGCGAACGTCCCAGAAACGGGCGAAGTTGTGGGCAGCGCTGTCGGTCTCCTACAGGTCGCCTTTCGTGCATTTGGCTGGACATAGACTGCACTCTCTGACCACATGAGCACAGGATGTTGTCTGCGTCTAACTAGCCGCATCTCACCCATATTTGCTAATAAATGATGTTTCTCTTTTAGACATTAGGGTTTATGGCCTCTTTCGTTAATGGATGGGATTTCTTACTGGCTTGGAATGATTACGACGATTGCTTTCGTAATGAACAGGAACAAGAAGAAGAAGAACTAGAGTCAGAGTCGGAGCCGGAGACTGAACTGGAGGCAGAACTTACGCAAGTCTTAGAACCTATATTGAACCTCGATATTGAGTCGGAGTCTGACACTAACCAGAGTAGTAAGGATAGTTAATTGGATGGCAAGAGTAAATTTATGAGTTAACGGAGGACCCAAAATTAGAAAATTATTGTAAGTTTTGTCTTCGGATTAAAAGACATAATATCTACATTTAGGTGTATAAAAAAGGACGCTACAGGTAGTTACTACTTTTAAATCAGAATTAATTTGGGCTAATGTTTTAATAAATTTACTACTAATTTGCATAAATTTTTAACATTTCTTTAACATTGTATTTTGTTAGTATTGTATAACTGTTTTAATTTGATATATCGATGCATTTAAATTGAAATTAGCTTACTAATTTTAGATAGCCGGTATGAAAAATTTTGAGCCACTACACATCACAATTTTATCTAATAAATTTAATTATGTACTGTAATGTGTTTTATTATTAATATTTAATTATTAAACACATAAATTGATTTTGGCCCGGTAGCAAAGAATCACATACTCTCAAAGTGGGGACTTGTTGACAGGGGAGTAGCTAAGGCATTATTGTGGGGGGGGGGAGGTGTGTAATAAAAGGGGGGGGGGGTCCCCCGGGGGAAAAATTTGAAAATTTAAGTAAAAAATAGTTGGGTTTTACGCATTTTCACAGCGGCAAAGTATAGTTTTTTTAAGCTTGTCAAGGCATGCTGAAATACATATTCATATTGCTGGAAACAGGGGGGCCGGGGGTCTCCCCCGGGGGAAAAATTTGAAAATTTAAGTGTAAATAGTTGGGTTTTACGCATTTTAACAGCAGTAACATTTATAATTTAAGGATGGAAGACATATTCATGTAAGGTTTTTGTTTAGAATGTTCTATTTTATATTTGTACGCTAATTTTTCTGAGGCCCCATGCCCCCCCCCCTCCCTATAGGGACCCACCCCTGGATTTTAAACGCCGTTCTTTTAAATCAACCCACAACTAAACTATCTTGTCCAAATTTAGTTCTGAAGCAAGTTCTTTTTCGCATTTCATAAGCATAAGATTTCCTAAAAATGAATCTGTTATTGTCGCTTTTAGATAGCTATTTACAATTTTTACAGTTTACGTAGCTGTATGAGTTGGATATTTGTGCCAATTAAAATTTGTATTTCTCGCGCCTTTTTCTATGTTTGACACACCGAGTTGGCAAGTTGGTTACATAAGAATAAAACATGTACACAATCTTTATTTAAAACAAACTTTATTTAGTTTTTTTCTTTGTATTTGTATTTGTTTTGGCCAACTGAGCAAAGGCAAACTAATTTCACCGATTATTGGGGGGAGGGGGAGCCTCCCCCCTATAGCTACTCCCCTGCTTGTAGAGTAGTGGAACGGACTCTGACTTTCACCCGAAAGGTTGTTGGTTCTGGTCCTACACTCGTTACATTTTCTGGCCATGCTTCAGAGGGCATGAAAAGCAGGCGGTCCCGGGCTTACCTAGTTGAAAGGAAGTGAGGGCTTTATGGCTAGCCCCAACTCCGCTAGGTTGGGTTAGTAATAGTAATAGGCATTAGGCTACTTAATTTAAAGCTAAATATAGCTACACTTTATCACGCACCTATACTACTAGTAGTATTGTTTTATTTGAAGGCTTTTGCAGACGTATGCCTACGTATAATATACATAAGTTCCATTGAACTTTGAACGGTCAATGACCCCCAGATTATCGGACTTAATTTCACTATAAACTCGATAACCCACTTAACCTCAACGTTGTGAATAACTTTACTATGTGTTTTCTTTTAAATCAGACTAGACTATAATTTAGTCCTTTTAATATAGTTTCATTGCTGCACTGTACTGTAGTATCGACATTTTCTGCTGTGTTAATACTAATTAGAGGCATGGGCCTCATAGTCATCGAACAATTAGGGTAGAGCCCATTGTCAGAGGAAGGGAGTGGTTGCTACCCCCCTCATCGGCCTAAGTTCTGCTGGTTTAGTCAAGATAAGGACTGATGGTTTCTGGACGATTACGATAACTCATTGCTGTTGTATTCTACTCGGAATGTCTGAATTATTTAGTAAATCTGATCCCCTACAGCAGCCCGCGGCTCTTTTTGATGCGGCTCTCGGCCTACTTCTAAATCTGCGATCTAATCTACTTCTAAATCTGCTGCGAGGAGAAGCCTAATATTGGGGCGATTGACCTATTGTTGAAGAAAATATTAAACAGTTTCATTATTAAATTAAAATATACCTTGACCATTTTCATACTTTCTCATTTTTTACACCTACGACCCGCGGAATTTGTGTGCACAGTTGCATAAGAAAGGAATTGTAGGAATTATTTATGTTTGCCAATAAATTGTGCTGCCATCTTTTGGAGAGTTACAAGTTCGGTATTTACTCGTACGTGTTTACACATAGCTGATTCCCAAAGTTTTGTTTAATTGTATCCACAAGGTTTGTTAAGTTTCAAGTTTAGGTTAATTATGAGCCAGTAGTTTGCTTGTCTGACAACAGAAGCATATAGGCTATACGTTTTATCAACAATATTCTGCTTCTAAAAAAATAACCTTAAGCCTAAGTCATAATTTCATTGGAAAATTGGTAAGATTTTAGCTTGATTTTAGTTCAATTAAGTTTATTTTATTATTATTATTATTATAAACATTACTCCTGGTCCTGGTGACTTCATCAATAATTTATTTGTTCAATTATGAAATTGATAGATAAGATACGATAAATTTCATAATTTATTGTATATAATTTCAGTTTGATATTTGGCCAGCATGGGTTGTCTTCATAAAATTTGGACGTACAGGACAAAAACGGCGCTTGTTAAGTTGACAGAAGTGGTAAGAATCAGCAATAGATAAAATAAGACAATACCTATGTGTGTACTAGTATAGTGTGTTAGGATGTCTCTAAGGGTGGAATATTTTATTAAAAAAATTTGTTTGTCATCATACTGCCTATATTTAACTACGAGTACAGTACAACCCCCCACCGGGTCGTCTCGATGTAGCCTAAAGTTCTTCTTTTTTCTCTTCTTCGTCTTCTTCTTCAACTCCTTCATTTTCTTCTTCTGAAGTTACAGCCAGGTGATGGCAGCACCACGAATTAGTGATGTTTTCGGTCAGAGACTCCAAGAAGATGCAAATAGTTTGTCAAATAAATTAAATTAAAAAATTAAAAAGTACAATATTATGGGGTGCAATTTTGTACGTTCCCTCATAATAAAGGCCTAAGTAGTGCAGCCTAAAGTAGTCCACTATTACGAAAGCAAATTAAGAAAGGTGGTGTTGTTGTTAGGCGCTTATTCCACCGACCGGCTAGGGCTAAATACAAATACGGTGGCGTGGTAACAGACATTCAAGACTTAGGTGGGGTTTCCACCGACCTCGCCTTGCAGAATGCAAATGACATTGAAGGAAATGTTTGTTTTACTCTATGCATAGTTAAAATTGATCAATGATCATAGAGTAAAGTCTCAAACAAACTAAAATTAAAAAATGGCGTCATGGGATATGTTAATTACAAACATTTTAATAGATTTCTATAAAAAGAAAAATTCAAATTTCCGTCAATGTCATTTGCATTCTGCAATGCGAGGTCGATGGAAACCCCGCCTAAGTCTTGAATGTCCGTTACCACGTCACCGTATTTGTATTTAGCCCTAGCCGGTCGGTGGAATATGCGCCTTACACCGTGATTGCATTATAGACGCATAGATACTATGAATTATGGCCCATTATTAACCATTGCCTGTTGATTATTGGCTGAGTATACTTTAGTATATATATATGAGCTTACCTTTAAATCCGTTTTTTTAGATAACAACAATAGTAGAATTATACTACCTACAGACATTTCAAAACGAATATTTAGTGGCGACAGTAATTCTTACTTTCTTTGGCGTTTTAAGCCTAGGAATGAATGGAACACCTCTAGTTATTTTATGTTTGGGAAGTGGTTATAGTGATGAACGTAATGGGCCAATGTATTATGCCGGTCTTTTTTCGTTTCTTAAGTCAATCTTCTGTGGTCAAGCTGGTTACAATTACCAAAAGACAGAATTTTATTATATTATGGTAAGTCTCTTATGTTTATAACAGACATTCTCTTACAAGGGTGGGTCGAGCTATCGCCCTGAGAAAGTCGCCTTTTCAACCTTCGAAGTAGGGGGAAACGCATAATTATTGGGATCACATCAGTTTAGCCTACCCAATCATTCATATTATGAGTATTGCTATGGCGCCCATTCCATTGACCGGCTAGGGCTATTTCCAACAATGGTGACGTGGTAGCAGACATTCAAGACTTAGGTGGCGTTTACACCGACCTCGCATTGCAGAATGCAAATGACATTGACGGAAATTAGAATTTTTCTTTTTATAGAAATCTATTAAAATGTTTGTACTTAACATATCCCATGACGCCATTTTTTAATATTAGTTTATTTGTTTGTGATTTTACTGTATGATCATTGATTAATTTTAACTATGGCATAGAGGAAAATAAACATTTCCGTCAATTCTGCAAGTCGAGGTCGGTGGAAACGCCACCTAAGTCTTGAATGTCTGCTACCACGTCACCGTTGTTGGAAATAGCCCTAGCCGGTCAATGGAATGGGCACCTAATTAATAAACAGCAGCTTACCCTTGTTAGCAAAGACAACCATGTCCTTCAATGGCAAGTCAATCAGATCGACCTGGTCGATGTAGGCAGCCCCAAAACAATCCAACCGCTCCTGCCACAGGGCTGGGCAGTAATCAACAACGTGTTCCGTGGTTTCCTCGGCCTCAGTGCCGGCTGGTGACAAGACCTCCATGACCCTGTTTGGCCAGACCTACTCTCGCAACCACCTTCTATAAAGTAGCCCTTAGGTTTATTACACTTTCTTTGTTTTAGGGGTGTTCCCTTGTAGCAACGTTGGCCTATTTGTATGAATCTTCTTTAACCGATGATGGTGCTGGGTGCTATAGAAGGCCCGTTGCACAGGAAGAGATTCCTATGGATGAAACCATGGAGCATATAGGAACTCCTATGGATGATACCATAACGCATATAGGAACTCCTCTGGATGAGACGATAGGGACGTATCTATCGCATGACGAGAATTCTCTGGACGAGACCACAGTATCTGTAACTATTAACATGGACGTCAATGTTGAGAACAACAACGACAAATCATGTAGTGTCCGCAACGACGATGTCCCATAGGACGATACAGGAAACAATATATTTTATGTAGTGTATGCACAAAAATGTATTATAGTCTGCTTTGAGGCGAAGCAAGGCCGTGCCCAGGAATTTAAAGGGGGTGGGGTTAGTCAATCTACAATACAAGTATGAAATGTAGTGAAATTATTGTATTATATTTTCAACTTCCAAGTGTAAGTAGGCTATCTAATACACTTGTTGTATCCTGTAATCCGGGGATTTTTTATTGGTAAAATAGGCGCGAAATAGTGGGGTTTTACACATGTCGACAGATTGGGATTATCAGACGATGATTTGCATAACTCAAAAAGGGAGACCCTGGGGGTTACTCCCGTGGAAAATATTTGAAAATATAGGCCAGAAATAGTGGGGGCTTACGCATTTCCTTAATACATTTTTTATTTTACGGATCAAGATTCACATAACTGATGCAATCATGAAGGACTCGGGGAAAAGAGTGCCAAAATGGGCTCGAAACTGGCGGTTCACTCACTTTTACTTTCCAAGCGAGAGAGTTGTTTCAAAAAATATATATATGTAAAATCAAAATTATTTTTTTACGCCTTTTGGTAGAAACGGTTACGGTCTTGCAGCGAAGAGTCAAAAACTCTAATAGCATACTAAATAGATTCAGTTAAACATGGACCTACTAGTAAGTACTTAATTAAGGGCCGCTCCCACCAACTTCCAGAACAATTTCTGCGTGCTTACTTTAAAAAGACGGCATTATTACCTAATACTACTATTAGAATTGAAATTACCGTAACTAAAAAACTTTCAAGAAAAGCTATGTGTTCACTAGCGATAGAGCGATACAGTTTCTGGTGTTCACATGTACTTGAAAGTAATTTTCTGGAAGGGGGTGTGGAAGATGGCCCTATATGTAATATATAATTTATATAATATTGTGTGTCATACAACTAATTTAGCTAGTGTGATAAAAAGTGCTTGAATATTGTCTTCATGTACCCAGCTATGCATCCGGATATAAACGTTAACGGGAGGTATATAACTTGTAGTAGTAAATTTGGCAAAGCCAAAAGCCACGGTGAACGCTGAACACAAGTTTTTAGGTATTGGGTATTTCGGCCCGAAAGGTCAAAAATTCGAAAAGGAAAATGAAGGCAATTTTCATTGTTTTTCTTCTTTCTTTAATTATGAGAGGTAATAAAATTTGTAATTGTTATTTATATTTATTTATTAAATGTATTTAATAAGTATCTCAAACTTTTAGTGAAGACACCAGCAGTGGCGAAGCGTGGGATAATTGTGAGAATAGAACAATTAATTAGGTCCCATATACTTAAGTAGGTATTTTACTAAGGCACTATGTTATTACGCTAATTTCAGATAGGTTTCACCCTAAATTTGTCCTACAGATTTACACAATATAGTTGTTTGGAATAGTAAACAATTTGACAATTCACTGTTAAATCACAAAAAACAAAAAAACAATTAATTGTTAATAAAACCGGCTGATAATGTACACATATAGTCAAAGAAGCACATAAGATGTTTATGTTGTCAACGTTTAAAATAAAGAAAACAAACATAATATATTAAAAAGCATATTATATTTTCTTAAAATAAAAAAAAAATATTATAACAGCAGGGACAGCGAATCAAACGTGACGATAAGATTCTTAATTTTCTAAGACAGCGTTGGTAACATCATGCTCATACAATCTTATTTGCGCGCGTCTTCCTATGGAACTCAACTAAGCGCATGTGTATTCTATAAGGTTTTGTAGCTACACATTTAGAGAATTACAATCCCAGTTTTTAGCACAATACAATCTTATTTGCGCGCGTCTTCCTATGGAACTCAACTAAGCGCATGTGTATTCTATAAGGTTTTGTAGCTACACATTTAGAGAATTACAATCCCAGTTTTTAGCACAATACAATCTTATTTGCGCGCGTCTTCCTATGGAACTTAACTAAGCGCATGTGTATTCTATAAGGTTTTGTAGCTACACATTTAGAGAATTACAATCCCAGTTTTTAGCCCGCACTTAGCTTACTTTTTCCTATGTTAAAGCCTTATAGCGTTTTTATTCGCCACAATTATTGTAATGCCTTACAAAAGTAGCTACATGATGTATTTCTGTATTACATGTGAGTCCGATGCGACCCATATCCATCCTTTTGTTTGTTGTGTGTATTATTTAAATTGTAATAATTGTATAGTTCCACTATTTTAGTTTCAGAAATTTTCTCTTCATCTAATTTGATTTAGTGTAATGCGGCATTACACGCTCCGCCACTGCCTACCAGTGTATTAAGTCATTGCATCCCTATTTTTTTTACATACTGTATATTACAACTAATTTAGGTTACCTTGCTACAGTGTAATGCAGTGCTTATTGTCTGCGTATACCTTCTACTGTATTATAAATTGTAGACGTTAATCTAATAATAATGTGTTTTGATGAAGTAGTAAAATCCTGGATGATATAGGCTGTGGTTGGTCTGAAAGCATACTTTTTCGTACGTTTTCTGCTCAACCACGGCCTATCATCCCAGATTGTACTGCTTTGTCATGTCACTCCGGCCGAGGAACTCTAGGCAATTATAATAAGTGTTTTCTTGTAAATTAGACTAGGCTTTATTTTATTCTCTTTTAGCTTTTACTCTCACCTCTACTATGCTATTTTAATAATTATACTAGTACATATGTAAATTTCTATTATGACTCAGTTGTTTTAAATTTTTGTATACTTCTAACATCTTAAGTTGCATGCATAAATAATTTTTTAAGGGTAGATAGGGAACCTCACAATTTTTTTTAAACTGCAAATCACTCGGTCTTCGACCCCATTGTATTCGTGTCTTGTATGTTCGTTGCTGACCCGCTGAGTTTGGCTTCTCTGGACTTCACCCATTTTCATACCAAGAGAAGTACTTCACTCTTCCGCACACGAGCCCTCACATCAGAAATTAAATATAACTATCGTATTATGACTATGTTACTTGAAGTTCAAAACATCCAGAGTTATTTGTTTCGCCTGCTAATTACTTCACATTACACGTACACTCCCCTATAAATAATAAATAAATATATTTCTGTTAAATTATGTAGTTGTACAATACAAGTAATCAACAAGTAATTGACAAGAAAGTGAAAAGTAAAATCGTCAAAATCATCAGATAGTCCTGTTATTGTCATTGTTCTAGTGTCTCAGTGACAGTGTAGAAAGCTTTCTCTAATAGATGGTCTCTAAGCAATTTAGGGAAGTTAGTAGCACTTCTCGCCACTCTCAGTTCAATCATGAGTTTTCTAAGGTAGGCGAAACCTTTTAGTGTAGGATCCAGTCGCTCACACTTGGCTGGTAGTTCTGTCATTGTAAAAGTAAGATCGTTTTTATTTTTAGGGAAGTTAGTAGCATTTCTCATTTAATTTGGGAGTCTTCTAAGGTTGGGGGTGCCACCTATGTTAATAAATATACCGAAAACTGCAAGCGTTGGCAGGTATGGATGTCCGTTTCATATTCCATACAAATACTTATAAAGTGGTGGTTGGGTCGAGCCTAAATTGAAATTTCCCTGGCATGCCATTTGCAGTTCAGACAAGTTTGAATAATGTTGAAACTTAACACAAGTTACCTTGATTTGTATTCAGTCTTCCCGCTTTTTTGTCCAAAGCTTAATTGTTAGTGGAACCTGGTAAGTCATCATTCAACTTTTATTAATTTTTAATTGTAATACTAGGTATGCCGAAAATTCTCAGAATAGAACTTTTATATGATCCTACTTGCATGTTCCATGACAATTTTTATGTACCATTTGAATTTATGCACACATTCTTCAGGTCATTTTAGTTCCTTTGTCTCTCTATTGTATACAACTACGTGCATAATATATACTGCTCCTGGTGCTGAAAGGGGGCTTACAAACGTTTCGTCAATATTTGCTGGAACGACATCATCAGTGGCACTGCATGGATTTCAAACATTCCCTCTCGCATGCTCAGTGACAACTGAAAAATCCTTTGGAATCAAATTTGATTTTATGACATAGAATTTAATTAGCCTCCGAGACACAATCTTAGAAGCTTACGTAGTTCCACTGAAGAGGTTGGCCGCTGATGTTGGTGAAGCCGCAAATGGTTACTTTGTTAAAGGAAGAATATAGAAGTTATAGCGACTAAAACATACCTTTCTCCTCCATTTCTTCGTGCGTTTGGACTTTGAATGAAATAAACTTTTTTAGAAAGTTCCTACGATAGAACTTAGTACACGCATGTAGAGTAGTTGTATATAAACCCTGATTTTCACCCAAAAAGTTGTTAGTTCGAGTCCCTCAATCGCTACATTTTTGAAGAGCATGTAAATCAGGCCGTCCCGACTCTTCCTAAGCTAAGTGTAAGAGAGGGCTTAGTAATAGAACAAAAAGTCCGTATTTACTCTATTTATTTATAAGAAATATTCTTCTGCTTCATAAACCATAAAACCAAAGGTTTTATATTATTTCAGCACAAAACAACATACTACAAATATTTTTTTGCATTCACAGACTGGAAAATTGTATAAAATATGGACAGCTTACGAAGACTTTTTGGAATTATGTCTGATTGTATGACATATATGAATAAAATAGTACTCTTAAAGACGGTAGAGGCGGTAAGTACTTTGTTAACCATGTATGCATGTTTGACCTATTTGTATATCAATTTTAATTGATTCTTCAGTGCTTAATTTTTAAGTAGTTTTTTTTTCATTTATTAATATTGACTTAGACTATTAATGTATTACATCTAAGGGGTAATGTCCTTTTCCTGTAGTAATATAATATAATAATAGGCCTATAATAATTCATGAGATGCTTGAAATTTGGCTTTCTTCCCTACAATGTCCAATTGTCTTGCATTTCATTTTTCCACGCATTTATCCCAAAGAGGGGTCAGTGATGCGGTATGCTGCCTTCCAGTCCTTGCGATTTTGTGCTTCGATTGCGGTTGCTCCTACAGTCCTGGGAGTCTTCGTCTTCTTTTTCCCTCGTCTTCACTTGAATGAATGAACGAATGAATGAATATTTGAATGAATATTTATTTGAAAAAAAAACTACAATTAACAAACACCATTAGTTATCCTGGCCCTAAGTTCTTCAGGAGGACTTGTGTTGCCGGGATACAATTAAAATATACAAACTAAAAATATTCAGTTGTGGCTAATGTGAAGGCCTACTTAAAATGTGAAAAGTTTCACTTATAAAACAAAAAAATTAAAAAAATTAAAAGGTTACATACAAAAAGGTGTGTTAAATAAAAAGCTAAAACAAAACAAAATTAAAAAGCTAAAACAATATGGCCAGCAGGTGTTGATCGGTAATTGTCTGTCTCTTAATTGTTTAATTTATTACACCTGTTTGATTATTTATTTAAATTTTCAGGTATTGTCTCTGACAGAAATTTTAATTACAAGTCTTGCCGATTTCAACACGCTTATATTCCTATATTTCTTATACAGCCTGATGAAAATTTTGTGGACTGATAGGTATGAACCTGATGGCTGCATTGAGAAAATTGTTTCCTTTATTTTAATTTGCAAGTTGTTAAACTGGGGTCTTTTTATACTTCTCTCACCTACCTGCTCTACAAGAGAACTAATCCAACTTGTAAGTGGTTTTTGCTTTCCAATTTATACGTAGTATAAGGAAAGATTTTCGATTCCGAGATTTCAACGGATTTACACGTTTTGGGGTCCCAGGAACCCAAAAAATTGTTTTTTACGAAATGTCTGTCTGTCGGTCGGTCTGTCGGTCTGTCTGTTCGTCAATTTCCGGGCAAACTACTCAGTGGATTTGAGTGAAATTTGGCATGTGGGTTGACAAAAATCATACCTCGGAACAATGTTTTTTATTTTGGGCTTACTCAATTTGGGGGGGTTTTATTCTCAAAAAACTCCAAAAAAACGTCTAAAAAAATTATTTCTCAAAAAACGGTTCCAACGATTTCTTCTTTTAAATTCACATATATTCTAGTCGTTTTTAATGTTGATAAAATGCGGGGGGTTGCTTACCCCTTGATAGTTTCCTTCTGGGGGTAAAAAAATAAAAATAACTTAATTTTAATGAAAAATGACTAAAAAATAATATTTCTGCGAAACTTTTCTATCGATGATTTCTACCTTCAGGCATGTTTTAGGTGTTAAGTTGAGTAACGAAACCGGACGGTTTGCTTTCCCAAAAACCTATTTGCTTTTGCGCAAAAAAAATTTTTTTTTTTAAAGAAATGATAGAAACTTCACGCTGAAATGCATTGCCTGCCCTGCCATTATTACTATGCTGTAATGTGTTTTAAATATATTGAGGCTACCTCACCTCCAGTGACGTCAGGTGGACGTCCCCCCCCCCCCCCCCGAGATATCCGAAATTTAACCATAGGAAAATTATTTACCATGAAATTATTTATTTTCTCTCCCTACTAATTGATAAATTGGAAAGCATGTTCGAGTGAACTCGGACCGGTTCTTTATTTTGGGGTACGTTTTTGATTAAGCACTTAAGAGGATATGCTGCGTAGAAAATTGGCACCCCAAAATTAAATACTTTTCATTTTTTATTTCATTAACTCTGCAAGTTATTAAAAATTTGGCTCATCTAATTTGTAGAAGACTACTTTGTGCATCATATAATTGGGTAGGTACTTTTACTTTTCGGTTTTGTAGTTCTTCCAAAAATCCTAGAATCCTGTCTGATATTTATGAAAAAAAAATTAAGGCACTAAAAATTTAATATTTCCTATTATATGATGCACGAAGTAGTTTTCTACAACTTCCACGAGCCAAATCTTTAATGACTTGCTTTGTCAATTAAATAAAAAAAATTAAAAGTCAATAAAAACAACATGTTAGTAAATTCAATTGATAGATTTTACCAGACGAATCCATCAAAAATTCAATTTCCGAAAATCTAGAGTCTTTCTTTAATGTTTTTATATGGCACTGCCCGTCTTCGCATAGGGGTCCACAGACTTCTTATTGCAAAAATTTCAAATAAAATATCCAATGTTGAATCATGACCGGTCATTTTATTTACTTGAACTAGCACATATTTGGAGCCATAATATTTTCTTCGAGCCTTAGCTTTAAAGCGCAGGTCCATTTTTATTATTTAAGTTTATATTTTTAGAATTAGGGAGAAATCCTTTGGGCCACCCCTACTTTATTATATTCTCACTTTGTATGTATTATTAACAACACGCAATATATTTAATTATTTTGTTTATTTCCGACCACTGTAGTAGTAGTAGTACTAGTAGTAGTAGTAGTAGTAGTGTTCGTCGGGTTAACAACGGCTTAGGCCTCATATTTGGGCCCATAGAGCGACCTCGACTTGACTGTCCTATGCCAGCCCATAGGACGGTGGACCTCCTGATTATAGTGGATTCCGAACCACTTGGAAAACACAGTGAAGTCACACGATTAGTTCGGAGGTGACCAGGACAAGTCCTACCATGTTTCCCTACCGGCACTGTGCACACGACCAAGTTGTCTGCAGCTTCGAACCTGCTCTGGTCCGCTGGATTCAACTTGGTATGGCGGCCGGCTTCTCCGACCATAGTAGTAGCTGTTGTTAAGGGCTATAGGGACTCAGG
Organism: Psococerastis gibbosa; assembly: GCA_963971405.1. Taxonomy (NCBI): domain Eukaryota; kingdom Metazoa; phylum Arthropoda; class Insecta; order Psocodea; family Psocidae; genus Psococerastis; species Psococerastis gibbosa. The sequence goes on along the minus strand of OZ020486.1, from coordinate 46,406,981 downwards.
CCGCTATTTGGGCCCATAAGTCCGCCCTGCTCTTCTACTGCAATTTTATCACATTGCTGAACTTTGACACTCTGCATCGGCGACCCCAAACTCCAAGTGTTCCAAACGTGAACGCCAGATTGCTGGACAGTCTGCCAGTATATGCCACCCTGTTTCGTTTTCACTCTCACAATAGCGACACTCCGGATTGATCGGCATTCCGATTCGTGATAGGTGTTGCCGAAAAGGTCCGTGCCCTGTGAGGAGGGCAATTACTCTCTGCGCGCCGTCCCAGCAGCTCTTCTGTCAGCTTCATCGAATGGCCGGCAATGCATAATCGCGAATGCCGGAACGTCTGCATACCCCACTCATGCGAAAACTTTTCCGCCATCCAGCTGTGTACATGTGCTCTGACGCGACTCCAGGCTATGGGGAGGAAAGGTTCTGGCCCAATGGGATTTAGTTCAGCACCATGCTTTGCCAATTCGTCAGCAGCCTCGTTGCCTGAGATTCCCTCATGTCCCGGCACCCACATCAACTTGATCTGGTTCTTGTTTATTGTCACCTTGCACTCTCTGACGATATGGGATGGGACGACTGGTTGAATTAAAGCCTTTATTGCTGCTTGGCTATCACTGCATGCGACAATGGTCCTATTTTCGATATTGGTGTCAGCACACAATCTCAGTGCCTGGTCAAATTTCCGACCATTATGGTGGGTCAAAAATTCCCATATATTCCGAGCGATACCAAATGCTAAGATGCATTCTAATCAGTAATCTAAGAAATTTACAAAAGGACTGAGCCGACTGTAATTATTATTTTTTACATAAGAGATATTTTACTAGAGATATTATAAGAGATACAAATGCAACTTTTTTGTTTTAGTATCTGTCCCTCATATATTCGGTACTTTATGCCATCGAATATCAACTAACTGATGATACTATAATGAGAAGAAATACAAAAACCACCCAAAGAAGCATCAATAGAAGCCGAAATTCGCCTATTTTTCTTGAAGAAAATTACAGTGGAGATACGTCAGAAACCGATGAAGGGGAAGAAAAATTATCAGGTGTGGAGGATGATGCACGAGCTCAAAATGTTGAACTAGTTAACGAGAGAAGGGTGCAAGTATTTGAAAAACCCAAAAGTAGTCCAATAGTATGGTCGAGTCTCCGACAAAGAAAAGTAGAACTGAATTTAGGCAAACCAACTTACAAAATAAATTATTCGTGGGAAAATACAAGAAGATGGAAGCGTCCAGAAAAGAAAATCAGGCAAAATTTGCCAGAAAATCAGAAAGGTTCCACAATTGAACAGAGTCAAGTTAAAAAATCAGGAAGAATTTTATGCCCAATACCGGAAGTCTAAAAGTTTCTAAGGGTTTTTTTTAAACTAAAAATAGTCAGAGAATTTTTCTCAAAGTAAACATAGGTATTTCCTTTCCACTTTGAGTCAATTTGACTTTTAACATCTCAAAATGATTCTTTTAATAATTTCTTCGCTTACTTTACTTTTATTAATTAGACATTAGTGAGTATTGCTTAACAATACTTTGGTTTAGGGACTGCATTATCTGCGTACTATAGCAGAATTCTTTTTAAAACTAGATGCAAATTTTTAAATTTTATAAAACTATTGTAATATATATTCTTCAAGTAACTAGGTACAAACGTATTTAATGAGACTGTTCCAATGAAATAGGTACGTAGGTACTCCACATTACACGTACTGTAAAACATACTGGACTGTATGTTATATTCGCTTTTTTCTCACTATGGTTTCATCTAAAAAATTATGAATTCGTTTATGGAACTGGTAGTTCTCACGTTTTGTGTTAAATTTAAACGGATTTTTTTGTTATAGAATCCCAATAAATCCTTAGTGTTTTTATCTTGACACATTTTAAATATTCTTCTTGTCAATTACCTGTTGTATTTGTGTGTTCTTATCTAATTGACATATTATTGGGAACTAGGTTAAATTAGACTTATTGTAGTAAAATAAGTAGTGTTTTTGTATGACTTAAATCAGTGTAACGTAAATTATTCTTGTAATACTTGAATTTTTAATTTAATTTGAACAAATTAATTGTTTTTAAATAAACTTATGATCGAGCTATGGATATTTTCGTAGCTTTCTGAATAATAAAGACTAAAATGTTATACTACAAATTTACGATACTTTTTTTTTGACCGGAATTTAGTTTTGAAGGGTCGGAATAGTCCAGATGGTAGAAAACTGCCCCATGAAATATGAATTGATTTATTACATGACATATTATAACATGACCTTTGACCTGTGTCGGGTTTGGTCATGTGGGGGACCATGGGCCGGAATTGTGTGGGGACGCTTCCTCGGACAGAAAAGTCTTGGACCTTTACACGAATATTCCAGTATCATTTATAAAATGAAGACGCAGAATGTAAAAAAGAATAGAGTAAGGCGATTTATCATAATGCCACGGCATGGCACAAGTTTATTTATTTGCTTTAGTTTTTTTTTAAATCTATTGCCATTTTGTTTTTTTGCGGCTATTTGTGGGGGCCCCTTTTTGTGGGGGCCCTGCGGTCATGGCCATCCTGGCCCGATAGCCAAACCTACCACTGCCCTTGACACCAAAAAATGTTGACTGTAATGATATTCAGAAGGGCAGCAAGCGCCAGCACTGCCGGTGGGGTGCGTTTAGTGGTCATTTTAATAACTGAAGATTATTTATTAAACTTTTATTTTTTTGGGCCCTGTGTTAGATTATTTATCCACCAAATTATGCCGTTCCTAAAATTTATCGTCCAAAGCGGGCGCGCAGTCGGGAATACATCACTGGTTTCTACGAGCTTCGGCAAATGGCGATGTAAATTTGCCAAAGAAGCTTGTATCAAGGCGGTAGTCAGAGAGGAGTCCAGAGAATCCGGACCTCCACCCCCCCCCCCCCGAAATATTCGCAGACTACAAGATAGAATGGAGTTTTAAATATATTGAGTTGAGATTACCTCACCTATGGTTATGTCAGACGGACTCGCCGAAAAAATATTTCTGGTGACGCCCCTGCTTGTGGTGACCCTGGAAAAAAGACCAGGTTGTGCAAAGTTTGAGCAAGTTTTGCCCTGCATAGCAGTAGAGCGGTTAACGCCATTAGTCGACCGGCTTTTCCAGCTACTACTTATTTCTGACTTTCTCAGGTACGTATAAGGATAATGTACGCATAGTATATATTTTATGAATTGAAGACCACATGGAATTAACGATTGGGGTCCAAAATTTCTACTTTCTCTGCCTTAACTACGGTTTAATGAGTTTTTTCGTAAAGAATTTGCCTGTCAAAATGGCCAAAAACGTTTATTGGTTACTGAATTATATAGGGGTTTGATTTTTTTCTATACCCGGGAAAAATGATCAAGAAAGAAAGAAAGAAAATTGCCTTTATTTTTCATATGGGCGAATTTTGGGCCTTTTGGTCCACTCTTACAATTAACCAATAATGTTAATCCAAATCTTAAAAGTAGTTTTTCTCGAAACATTTGTGGACCCTGATTGAGGGAATGATCCAGCCCATTTACAATAGATTTACTAAATTTGGGGGGGGGGGGGGGCTGGATCCATCTAGGCCCGATCGGTATTCCCGTTTAGTCTTCAAATAGTTCAGGTCCATTGCTGCAAGAGCATGGTTGGGCGTGTGGTTTGGTAAATTGCTGTGGGCAGTGCATACTGCTCAACTAATTTAAATAACTACAGCAAGCAGAAAAACAGTTTGCTACTGTCTGAACTAATTTTGATTTCCTATTTAAAAACGTTATTACCCATATAAGAAGAAAGTTGATTCCAGATTTTAACGGATATCCATCAGGAAAAAACGGGTTTTTACGTAATCTACTGGTGTAGGTTAAAATAAAATAAATAATTAATAATTTCCTGAAAGACTTTTTATAAGCTTAATCCTGTACATAGTGCCGCATTGGTCCCTTGTCCAATGTCAATGACCCCCTGGATTTCGGATATTATTGCTTTCCAGTTTATACGTAGTATAAGAAAAGTTTTGTGACGGTCGAAATTTTCGATTCCGAGATTTCAACGGATTTACACGTTTTGAGGTCCCAGGAACCCAAAAAAGTCGTTTTTACGAAATGTCTGTCTGTCTGTCACTCTGTCACTCTGTCTGTCTGTTCGTCGATTTCCGGGCAAACTACTCGGCCGATTTTGATGAAATTCGACATGTAGGTTCACAAAAATCATACCTCGGGACAATTTTTATTTTTATTTTGGGCTAACTCAAATTAGGGGGTTTTATTTTCAAAAAACTCATAGAAAACGTCTAAAAAAATTATTTCTCGAAAACGGCTCCAACGATTTCTTTTAAATTCACATATATTGTATTCTTTATTAATTTTGACAAAATGCCAGGGGTCGCTTGCCCCTTGATAGTTTGCTTCTGGGGATAAAAAAATAAAAATAACTAAATTTTAATTAAAAATGCCTAAAAAATAATTTTTCTGTGAAACCTTTCCATCGATGATTTCTACCTTCAGGCATATTTTCGGTGTTAAATTGAGTAACGAAACCGGACAGATTGCTTTCCCAAAAAACTATTTGGTTTTGTGCAAAAAAATTGTTTTTGAAAAAATGGTTGAAAATTCACGGTCAAATGCATTGCGTGCCCTGCCATTATTGCTGTGTGGTAATTTGTTGGTCTGACCTATCTAGAATTTACCTCACCGCCAATGACGTCAGATGGGTCACCCCCCCAACCCCCGAGATATCAGAAATTGAACTATAGGAAAATTATTTACCATGAAATTACTCATTTTCTCTAGCTACTACTTGATAAATTGGAAAGCATGTTCGAGTAAACTCGGACTGGTTCTTTCTATTGTTTTTGGCTATTTTCTAATTGGTATACGTCCTCAATGTCAACGTACACCGGCTACAAGCGATAATGAGACAAGCTCCTAATTAGCGGAACAGACGAAAGTATGACTTAACAAAAACTTACAGATATGAGCTTGGCAGAGGTTAATGGCAATGGTGTAATATTTTTTAACAAAGACTAAGTTGGACGTATTTTTCCTTTTTTGAATTAATAGCCATTAGGGGTATTCACTGTATAGATAGAATAGGAAAAGAGGGACAATGGGAAAATAGAGAAATAGCTCAGCCTGCGGATACCTCCGCTAACCATAGAAATTGAAAAACCTCACCTAACTTACCTCCAAAGTTCCTTTGCTTTTTGCTATTAACTTATGAACATCTGCTGTAGTCCACCTCTTGCCACATGTTTCTTTTTTTTCTGTCATTTTTCAAGATCAATAAAAATAAAAAGCAAAATTCAAATTCAAAACAACAACAAATATGGCCGTTTTCGATTACCCAAGTGCTGCTCCCCAACCTGCCGGAGGAGTAAATTGCGTGGGAAACGTAGAGAAACATGTTTCCATAGCATTATTGTTTTACAGAAAAACTGGAGTTCTGTTTTTCTATTTCCCCTCAGGTTCCTATTTTCCCTTAGGGTAAACCAAGCACAGTGAACTATTAGAGGTACTCACAGTCATAGAACAGTTAGGGCGGGGCCCGTTGTCAGGGGAAGGGGCGACGTTTCGGGAGTAGGTGCTACTCACAACATCAGGCTTAATCCTAGAAAAGACTGATGGTTTGGTCTTGAGAAGAAGTGAAGGCTCTGGACTCATTTTTTTTGTTCTTCTCTGACTTATTGTGTAATCACGATGATCTTGAGGGTATCAACGACTGTTCTCCCGATTGAAATGCTAACTCTATAATCACTGGACGATGGCCTTCGCCAGAGTATACCAGTTTGAAACTTTTTCTTGAACTTCACTTTTTCCACTCAGTAGGCAGAACGCCATCTAGCTACTTGCCGCCATTCAACTGTAATCAGGATCCCTGCCTTATCTCTCCACTTGGCCCAGCCAGAAATGAACCATGCTCTGACTTGCCATCCTCAAGTCTCCCTAGTATTTGAAAAACATGTACTGTATGCCGACGTTTATCGATCCATACTCTCGACTCAAGCAGATAGATAGCTCACGTTACCATTGTATTTGCCTTGTAACTACATTCATAGTGACGGCGAACAACAACCATACCTCAATGCTGACACCTCAAGCCAGTATCGTCCACATAAAAAAATCGGGGGGGGGGGGGAGTCAGGGACCGCGTTGAATTCTACCAACCAAACCGCTTACCGCCCACTGTTGACACAAACATCAATTAAATCATTCTAGAGTAGGGGTTCCCAAAGCAAACCACTAGATTATTTTATGATTTTCCATGAACCCCCATGGCTGTGGTAGGAAAATCTGAAAATTCTAGGACCAATTTCAAGTAGATTGTGCCTACAATTACGTGCGATTGCCATAATGATCACCAATCTTCGATGGAAGTGGCATTCGAAGAAGAAGATACAACTCATACTACTTTAGTTTTTCGTGCATTTCTCCCACTGCCACTGCCTGATGTAGTTCAAATGTCTCACCAACTGCAGCCGCACTGCTTTTCAAGTTCGACTTTGGTGGCAAGGTGGTAGTTTGCTTGTATATGTGTACTAGGATCTAAACACCTTGCGGTGGGAGAAGTGTCGTAACTCGACACAATGCACAAGTTAATCGGACACATTCATTAAATTGTTAGAATGCGATTTAACCTTTTTTAAAGAAAAAAAACTGTAACCACCCCTTCTTACCTTGTCCTCAAAATTATTTATTTATTTATTTATTTATTTACATAAGCCGAGTGTATATTTATTTAGACTTGCAGAACTCACCTTTCATCTAACGCAACCCAAATGAAACTAATTATTATCTATTTTTTTTTTTTAGATTTGCAAATATGGCTACGAGAATTCGAAGCACCGCCCGTAGCTATAACGTGGTGGAAAGTCGCGGCTGTTGTCCAATTGAGCGACAATTGCTTATAACTAAGTGTGCAGCGCTGGTAAGTAACTGTTAAGGAAAAGTCGTGGGGGAATGATTAAGTGTAAACATGAAGGATCCTTCGAAATATCGATCGTTGAGCTGTCAAAAATATCACTTGTGATGTATTTCCGAATATGGCGAACCATGCGCGCTTAGGGTGAAAAATTTTGGGGCTGCAAATTTTTGTAGGTAAATAACATATTTTTGGCTACATTAATGTTTAACAATCAATTTAGAGTTATCCTTGTCACTAGGCATACGCAGCACCATTATTATCCATGTGAATGCAACACAGGAATTTTCATAAAATGACTAAAAAATAACCAACTCAATTATCATTATTATGTGACGATGCAGATGAATCCTGCATGATGACCCGTGGTAGTTCTGAATCTAATTCCTAACTTTTCGTCAATATCGTTCGACACCTTCAGTGGAACTGCGTGGATTCAGCAGCAGCTTCGACTTCGATGGCCAGGTGGTAACGCGCTTGCACTTGTGCGAGTCTTTACACGCCATGCAATCGGAGACGTGTCGTACTCATCACGGGTAATAACCTACAGAGGCGACTGAAAAGGTCAATCGGATACATTCATTAAATTGTTTGTATGCAATTTATCTTATTCAAAAAAAAAAGAAAAAAAAAACTGAGCTGCTGAACCTCCAATGTTACAATCTATTATCTCGGATTATACTGCTTCGACCGTGAACGCCTTAGTCATTATAAAATTATTATTTTTTATTTTCAGGCGGTTGATGTCATAGGGATTGCGTTCATGGCCGGGACCATGTCGAAATTTGATAAAAAAAACATTGACGCATGGGGTCATATGTGCATGTTGTATGAGATTTTCTTTATTGGGGCAGGCTTTGCAACATTAGTAACAATTTTCAGTATGTGCATGAAAGAGCCACACATGAAATATTATCATGGAAAGACTTACTTCCTGATTGCAAATGTAGTCGTAGTGGCCGCAAATATTATTATATCCGGAGTTTCACAATATAATTTCGGTGAATTCTACGATTTCAGAATTCCATTTGTAAGTATAGTTGTATGTACATGGTATAAGATAATATAATATATTCTGATAATAACATATTTTATATGGTGTCTCAGATTCTGATCATTTACTACATTTCGAAATTGAGTAAGACTCGGAAGGATACTCGAATCGAATCAGATCGAAAGGAATTGATATCTTTGCAATATGGTCGAGTGCACTCCGATTGCAAGTGTACCCAGTAGGCGTCCGAGGTTGCCCGGTACCTTTGCAGGGACGGATCCATCCCATTTGAGGGTGGGGGGAGGGATAGTGGTGGGGGGGAGGGATAGTGGTGGGTCGAAATAGAATAAAAGTATTAAGTATTGATTACATTTTAAAACAATAAATTGAATTACAACAGACTTACTCAATTTGGAGGAGGGGCGTCAACTCAATATATAAAATTGTCTCTTTTTTTAACTGTGTAATATTTTGAATACCGGTACATATTTTTAAGCATGTCATTGTCAAGTGAGCCTAAAATTTAAATGAAAAAAGTAGGTAATTACAAGCTATAAAGAAACCAAACCAATATTATTCCTTAGCTGCCAAATCTAACAAGAGTGAACAAGAATGTCCAGTGTTAATTTTATGTTGGGCTTGCATCGAGTTTGTATCCGGCTTACCAATGGCATTGTGATGCTCATTTAGTCATATTTCAAATTCTCTTCCTGTTTGTCCCACATATGAACATTCACAGTCGTCACAACATATTTAATATACCCCTGACTTCCCTTCACTATCCATTTTTGCCTTACAATTCATTTTCTCCATGCCTAGTGAGTTGTAGGCCAGAGATCTCTCCACCCATTAACTTATAGACGATATTAGGGATCTTTTCAATTTTTTTTTATCTTTTTCGAATTTGGTTTTTGTTTCTTTCTGCTTGTGTATGCCATAGTGGCCCCCTGAAAAACGTAATAAAGCTATTTTAAGATATTTTATTACGCTGCTATGTAATTGATACTACCTATGGTTGCTCTAATTTAACCTACAACTACCCCCGAAAAAAATCCGTCCCTGCCCTATAGTGAGTGCACCTCCAGTTTTTATCAGTCTTGTACGCTATGTTATGAAATAATTTTACAATAATTAATAGTTCGGGATAAAGAAGAGGGGGGAGGAGCACCTGTTACCCGTTAGCGTATATTAAGCCGACAACAAGTAATATGAATTATTATTAGAAAAAAAATCATGACGCTGAATCCGGAATTATTAATTGTATGATTGTATGTGCTTCAATTTTAACAAGTACCAAGTACCATGTACTAAGTTTCGAATGAGATCCGTAATTCAAGTTCTATTCTAATATGAGGCATAATTAAAGATGATAAATTTAAAGCTAAAATAAAGTTTAATTTAATTGCACAATACGAAATTCGGCCAAATTCAGTCATAAACAGTAATAACTTCAGTTATCCATTATATATTATATATATTTATATATATTATATATCATATATTAACCATCGACAGTTTAAAATTTATAATTAGGCGGCTATTCCACCGACTAATTTACTTCACTAATCGTGGTGCCGACGTGGTAGCAGACATCATTAATAAGTCTCTACCATATTATAACTTAACTTATAATAGACAAGTTAAGTATCTACGTAATAGTCTCATTAAAATATGGCAGAGACTAATTAATCATGTCTGCTACCACATCGGCACCACGATTAGTGAAGCAAATTAGTCGGTGGAAAAGCCGCCTTATAAATCTTTCAGAAATAATGTCAGGGGTGTCTGATCCAGTTGTATTTTTGTAGATTTTCAAAACTGGAAGCCCGGTTAAGCCGGTTATACTATAAAAAAATCCAAGATAGCGGGATCTTTAGACAATATTAATTTCAGGGTTGCGCTGAGTAAATTTGCTTTTGTCTTAAACGTTCTGTATATCTGTTTTAGGCAAGCGCCATTTTGGCAGCGGGATTGCATTTCACAGATTACAGACTAGCGGGTACGAGGAGAAGCAGCAGAGTATTGCGCGGCCATGATCCATTAGATACGACGACTCCATTAATTCGGACTGACGCATTTCGCGTGGAAGTACCGCAGGAAAGGATAGATGAACCAGCCTGGCACTTTACGGGGGATACGCCTCCTCCTAATCCTACCCGGTACAGCAGCATAACAGGAAGACCGCCTATGCGAGAAATAGCTGAAGCTGGATATGGTGTACCTTACAGTATCCATGATGCTGAAGCTGGCAATATCCGACAGGGACCAGGATTGCCAGTCGTTGTTAGAGCGCATGTAGATGCAGAACCTCGCAATGTTCCTGGAGGAGTTGTTCATCCAGGGCCTAGCAATGTTCGTCAGGAAAGAGCTTATAGCGAAAGTGAAGGGGTCGAGCTGGTAGACCAATCGGGACCACGATTGAGACGAAGTTCTGCTGCAGGACAATTGCAACACCAATCGAGTCGAGATAGAGCTGACCCTTTGCCAGATGTTGATGAATCACACGTTTAAATTTTCATTTTATAGATTTTAACGAAGTATATTGTTTGGGGGTAATTTGATCAAAAACAATTGTTTTCCCATGGCTATTTATATCCATTTTATTACGAATTTCATATTTTCCAGTTACTTATACTTTTACTGCGCTTTATCCTCATGGAGGGTCGGTGGCACGACAGCAGCGTTACCACACAATCCTGTTCTGTACGTCTTCGGTTGAGAGCCCCAAACTTCTCCTATCTCCGGCGATGATCTTTTAACTCAGTGTAACTTTTGGCCTTCCTGGTGCTTTTCTTCCTTGTATGTCTCGGTTCATTAATCTTTTGATGAAGTGGTGGGAATTCACAATTTCTGCTTTCCTTTTCATATTTCACAATTTCTGACTTTACCATGCGATTTGACAGTACCCCAAAATAATGTACTAAGTTGATTTTTTTTACAAATTTGAACTATGTACTAGTATATAGTATAAATGCTATTTTAGCCGAATATCATACAAAAACCAAATAAATTTAATAATAATAGAAATCTTCATTGTCTTCTTTAAAATGACATATTGTACGGGGAATTCAGCCACTCCTGGTTTCGACCTCTTATACTACACTATTCATATTTTAATCACCTTTCTATGAAGTTTAGTAAAATTTAGTAAAAATTTCCTACTTTCGCTTGCAGTTTACCTACTTCAATAGATTTCCAATAATTATCATTTTAATGATAATGATGATGCTTGGGTTATTCAGGGGAGTACCTAATTTTTTTATAACTGAAATAGTGATTAAATATGCTGTAGATTTTTCAACTAAAATTTACTAATTTGAATTTGCAGGATTTACAAAATTCAGGTCTCCAATTTTTAGACATTTTCATCGCAGCTTTTAGCTATTTTTCAACGCAGTCCCTCTCTCTATTGATGAATTTTTTGATACTTAACACACCGGTAATTAAAATGTTATATCTCTGCATTATCACAAATAATATATAGTTAGCCAGAAGTTAATGAAGCAAATTTTTAATAAATTTCATAGCAAGTAACGTAGAAATTGGAGTGTGGGATTCGGGGTTAAGGCAGGGGGTCTACAGTCTACGACAATATTTGAGTGGCATAGAAGCAAAACGGACAAAGTCAATTTCAGATAATTTTTCAGGAGAGCCAAAAAATTATAGCTATGTGCCCTATGATTGCATCTAAACCCAATTTTTGAACTAGTTTTACTCTGGACTATGCCAGAACTTGCTTCTGATAGTTAATTCAATTGATGATTTCAACCAAACGAATCTATTGGCGCCAAAAACTAAATTTCAAAAATTTGTGGACTTAGCCCGTTTTGCTTCTATAACACTCATTTATTTCATAATGTGTCTGTTTGTAATAAGTGTTTCAGTTTCATATACATTTTTCTTAATAACTGCGTGTACCAATAATACAGTGGTAATAATCAAATGCATACATACAATTAATTTTACACAAATGTATTTGAATTAAATCAAATTAAAAATAATCATTGAAATAAAATTTTATCATTTAGTCATATAAGAACAGGTACCTACGAATTTTTATGTGTTTTAGTATAACGTGTAAATGTTTGACTTATTTACGTGTACTAAGAGCCCATCAGGCTGATATCAAAATGCAAAACACATGTATATAATAATAGGAACAACACGTTTTACAATTTATTGCAAGACTAAAATATGTTAGCTTGAATTTTAAATTCAATCCAGAGCGAACTCCCATACTATAAATATTGCAGTTAAGACATTAATAATGATTCTGCTGAATTATTAAAATCCGTTGACGCTATCTACTGCTATTAATGAAACGATTAATTAATTTTCCTTCTTCATTACTTGTATCTCTAATTACCTGTAATAGTCTGACATAAGAATACAGTATAACTTATCATATAAACTTAAATGCACTGTGTTTACTTGTATATCTTACACGTATATGTTTAATGTGTGCTTTAATAAATGAAAAATGCGCCTGCACTTAACAACACTAGGCCTATGCAGTACAATATTATTACTATAATATAGCTAAAAATACTTTAATTGTGTACTCCTAACATTCTCGTTCAATAAGTAAGCTTGTAGAATAGCCCTTCGTTGCTAAACCTCGCCTTATAAAAAGACGTTTTTCATTTCATTTCAAACAAAAACTTGTTATAACTATATTAGTATAACTAGAATTAGTAGAACCCAAATAATCGTTAAAAAAAATAACTTTGTCTAAGAGACCCACGGACAGTGTTAGTAAAACCCTTATATTTATACTAACACCAGTGGGTTTCTCAGACAAAGTTAATTTTTTAACGATTATTTATTTTGGGTTTTACTAAATCTAGTTATAGTTTTGCTAATAACAATTGTTTTTGGTTGTTTATTATAATGAAATAGTCATGAGTAATTTAATTTTTTCACTTACTTTACTTTTTCGTGTCCAAGCGCGTCCAAAACTGGGCGAAATTCATAGCCGCCACATTGGCCTCCCACAGGTCTTCAGATGTGCAGCGGTGGGGGCAAAGGCTGCACAGGAACAGATGTTCTAAATCTTGGCGCTGGCCGCATGCGCAGAGGGTGTCATTTTCATCGAGCTGACCCCATCTAACCCTGTTGGTCTTCGTACGGGCCGCACCAGAGCGTATTTGGTTTAGGGTCGCCCATGTCCGCCAGTCGAGATTGGTACCTGTCGTAGAGGGTACCAGGCTGGAGGCTTCAGAGGGACATTGCTAAGGAAACCTCTCCTGGACTGGAGACGAAGCTCTTCCTGAGGCACGGCCTCCTGTTCAAACATCACGTGCCTCTCGTCAAACGATTGTTTGAATTTTTCATCGCACTCGACTGATTTTCTGCGGAGATTTGGTCTGTCGTTTCCCGCGCACCGGTATATTTAATTTTTTCAGCTTGTTATAGTGTATAGTATATACTACAACTAGAATTAGTAAAACCCAAATAATCGTTTAAAAAAAAACACCATTCGGCATCTTAGACAAAGTGACTTTTTTTAACGATTATTTCGGTTCAACTAATTCGAGTTATATGGTTGTATAACAAGTTGTTATAGCAAGGTTTGATAAATAACTAAGTTTTTGTTGATCTATTCAAATGAAATAACACGAAGTCACGAGCGTTTTAATTTTTTCTACTTCGTTTCATTTCATTCTCCACTAGGTTTTTTTCAAGGGCGAAACCGGCTTTTTGTATCCCTCATTAAAGCATAAACAATAGCTTAGTAATTCTCTTATCCGACGCTGACGCAGGCCCTTATCAGACGCTGGCCTCTTCAACCACCATGCTTTACTCATATTTATTGAAGACCCGGTGGTGACTATACGAATGGTTCATGGCCGTGCCCAGGGGGGTGGTCCAAGGGGTCCGGACCACTGCCCCCGAAATAAATTTTTATATGTAAACCTGTATGGTTTGAAGAATTTATACATTAATTCATTAATAAATTACGTTAAAAAAACCCGTTTGGACCCCCCCCCCGAAATCCTGGGCACGGCCTTTACAATACAATATATATTTCCTTTAAATTATACAATACAGGTAAAGTATAAGATAAAATCGTCAGAGTGTCGTCAAAATCAGGTAGTTCTGTCATGGTCATTGTGCAAGTGCCTCAGTGACAGTGTAGAAAGCTTTCTCTAAGAGATGGTTTCTAAGCATTTTAGGGAAGTTAGAAAGTAACTGGACGTTTGAAGTGTGGATGAGACACCCATTCTAACCGTCCATTTCATGAGTGTAAGTAAAACATAGTGCCACAAGAGGAGAAGCAATACCAACGTCTGGCACTATGTTAACACTGTTAAAGCGTAACACTACGTCACACAATGTTAACACTGTTAAAACATGTGACACAATGTTAGCACCGGGGTTAAGTTCTGTTTCAGTTTCGCAACCAGTCATCCACATTTGATTAACAACCGTCTTACAAATTAGCCATTTTCTGTGCAAGTATGTGCGTTTCCTGACAGTTTTGTTTAGATGTACCTGTCATATACGCAGTCTGTTAGGTTGTCGAACATTGCAGTAGCAAATCATTCAGTATCAGATTAAGCACTTGGACAACTTAAGCGATGGAGCAATATATTCCGGGATAACAGGCCGTGGTCGATCTGAAAGCGTACTTCCAACATCGTCAACATCTTCAGTGGAACTGCGTTTAGCCTTCTAAGATTGTATCTCGGATACTCAGCACTTTTTATTGTTTCTATTACTAAGCCAACCTAGCGGAGTTAGGGCTATAAAGGCCTCTTTTACACTCAACTAGGAAGACCCGGGTCCGCGTGCTTTACACGCCCTCCGAAGCATGGCCAAAAAATATAGCCAGTGTGGGACTCGAACCATCAACCTTTCGGGTGAAAGTCAGAGTCTGTACCACTACGCTACGTGTCTTGACTTTGTAATTATACTTAGACAAGTTGCTGAAAGTCGGAGATTCCAACAAGAAACATTGCGTAAGTATTGCCGATAGCCTGGTACAACAGTATTTACAATATGATCATTATGATATTATTTTAGATTATATATTATGATATATGATTATCAATATGTCATTGAAGTAGGCCGTATTATTAAAAAAAACATCCGAATCAATTGAGATTCGGATAGTTGGAGAATAAGAAAATGGAAAGTTTTAACCCCAAATATTATAATATTGCTACTTTACATGCACTTTTTATTGAGTAAAGACTAACTTAACATCACGGTCATAATAAGCAGTTTGAAATTTCGAAAATTGTGAAATTTGTGATAATTCAGATAACTTGAATTCATAACATATTATAAATAAATAACAAATAATCATTTATTTGAATATGTACTGAAATGTCCAATAAAATGCAAATCTTATACAGAAGATTGAGGACAATTTAAATTCCTCCATGGTACAATTTTGTTTTACTAAGTTACGTAAAATATACAGTAGGCAGTAATCATCAAACTATCGAAACAAAAAATTGACAATAATAATCAAATTATTAAAAATAAAAACATAAGAAGAATGAAATGAAAAGTAATTTTCAATAAGCTCAGAGGTTTATGTAGTATTTTATAATATTCTCATTAAGTAATAGTAGCGGTATTATATTTTAATTTACTATATATTGTATATCCAACACATTATTAATATCCAACGAGTCCGCAGCACCAGCGGATTCTAAGTGTTCTACTCTTATGACAAAACCTGTTACGGTATACATATATACGAGTATGTTGTTTTCACAAGCTCAATCAACTACACAATAATAAAGCTGATTTCCTAGTTTTCTTTCGACTTTCGCATCTCTCTACTTCTTCTCTTAGGGACTCATTTACCTAATTTAGGTAATTTTTACATGTAAGTAACTACCTTTATTTGAAAGTAAATATTTTATTAGAGTATAGGTTTCCGTATGCTAGTGTAGAAATTAATCTTTAGTAAATATTTCATGCGCGTTAGGAAGTTACGTAACATCCAACTCGTAATTAAAAGGGATAAATGAGAAGACCTCCCTCATAATCTATATGATAAATAATGACTTTTCGGTTCTATTGCTAAGCCAACCTAGCGGAGTCAAGGCTTTAAAGCTCTTTGATCTACACAACTATAGGAAGACCCGGAACATACCGTCCGAAGCATGACGAAAAAATTCAGCATGACTGGGACTCGAACCGACAGCCTTGCAGGTAAAAGTCCGTACTGTTTTTTATGTTTTTTTTTGAAATACAATGCTTTTTTGAAACTTCAGGGACTGCTTTAACGGTCAATAAACATTGGCTTTTTGTTCTATTGCTAAGCCAACCTAGCGGAGTCAAGACTGTAAAGCTCTTTGATCCATTCAACAACTAGGAAGACCCGGAACCACCTGCTTAAAACATCCTCCGAAACATGACAAAAAAATTAACCATGTGTGGTACTCGAACCAACAGCCTTGCGAGTAAAACTTACCGCCCATACTATTTTTTTTTAGAAATACAATGCTTTTTTGAAACTTCAGGGACTGCTTTAGCGGTCAATAAATAAATATTGACTTTTTTGTTCTATCACTAAGCCAACCTGGCGGATTCATAAACTCAACTAGGAAGGTCCTGGACCGCCTGCTTTACATGCCATCTGAAGCATGGCCAGAAATGTAAGGGTAGGACTCTCAATAAGTATACTGTAACAACGAAATATAACAAGATGCTTTCCCAAGCATTTCTTTGCGAGAAAATAATTTTTAAATCAATTGTTTTCATTCTATGCCTTGAGGAAATGGCTTGGTTAAAGCTCAACTTCCCTTTAAGCCAGTGGTCTCCAAGGTCAAAATGGTCAAGTTGGTTACCAATCTTCGATGGAAGAGGCATTCATAGAAGGGAAAGTCGAGATAGCCGCGATACCAAATCAAAATAATCTATTACTGTATCTATAGACATATACTAATTCATTTTATGAGGTGACAAGCTCAATGATTGGTTGACAGCAACCCCCTGCATATCGTTCTCCAGATCTCTCGGTCCTCCGCCTTCTTCAACAGCTCTTGGTAGGTTCGAGCTCCTGCATCCTCCTTCAGTCATCTAATGGTTCCAACTAATTACTTCTTCTGCTTCTTCCCCCTTACCTTAATGCTGCACGCGCAGCGTCGGGGGGGGGGGGGGAGGGTCACCCCGAACTCATTTCCTGAACTAGCCCCGGTTGGATGGTAACGCCTTGAGCTCGGCCATTGTTTTCTTTCTTGCTCCGGCGAGTTGTTCTTTCCTTGTCCTCGGTCTGCCGATGGATCTTCTTCCTTGTGGCCTTGCTTACGCCAACCTCCAGGTGGCCGAACCAGCTGTTTGTTCTCTATTTTTCTCTTTATAAAATCCACCTGCAAGTCTTGTCTGATGCGTTCATTTCGGATTCGGCCCCACCTTGTTCGGTAATCCGTCTTAGGCACTTCATCTGAGTCGCATTTATTTTACTCAGGTTCCTATACTAATTACTAATAGATAAAAAGAAAACAAATACGGGCGACTCAATCATACTGTTTAATGTTTATTTATCCTTATATTTTATTGTACTCTACGTACTACCTACATATTTATATTTTTTTCTTTCAGATCGGGATACATCGTATAAATAACAAATATAATGGTTGTATTTAGTAACAGGATTAAAATGGCGGTATTGAAGGCAGCTTCGGCGGTAAGTGAAATATATACATCTAATGAACAAATCATAAATCAGTGTGCGAAGTTATGAGGTATGAGGTATATATAAAGAGGGTTATGTAAAAATAAAATGAGGTATGAAAAGTGTAAACTGATAGTGGTGGAAAACCTTCAAGATCTCGACTTACTCCTTGGCGCTACGGCCCGTACAGGGTGATCCGTGGTCCAAGCGGAAGCTTGAGTGTGATAATTATATATCTATATATATATATATATATATATATATATATATAACACATTGTTGTCAATATATTGCACCTTATAATTGTAGAAAGAATGAGACGCAACTGATCCACAATAAAATATATTAAACGTGACCGGTTTCGGTAAAATACCATCATCAGACATAAACAAATAAATGAAACACGCCTTTATATACATACCAAGGAGGGGTGGGGGATACAATATTAATTGGTAGGAGGTGGGCGGGGTTGGGAACATAACATTAGGAGTGGGGAGCAATTTTGGAAAATTATCTCGTTGGTTAGATTTTCGTTATTGTGTAAAGCTTTATTTATTTCTATACTCTCTAACCTATCGAGAATTTTTCCCTTGTTAGAACAGTGCATCAGCTGGAAGTTGTCAAAATCGCAAGTATGGCCATTGTCGTGTAAGTGATTGGCGAACACCGAATTGCAATCGTTTTTACCGATTGCCCTTCGGTGCTCGTTCAACCTATCTCTGAAGTTGCGTCCACATTGACCAATGTAGCTAGCGTCACAATCCTTACAGCTGAGTTTATACACACCCGACTTCCTAAACTTGTCAACTTTGTCCTTACAATTCATGAGCAGTTTACTTAGATTAGGGGGGCAAGTGTATGAAACCCTACTGTTAGTGATGCACTGTTCTAACAATCTACCTATCTTAATACTAATGTATTAAGTGTGTATAAACTCAGCTGTAAGGATTGTGACGCTAGCTACATTGGTCAATGTG
>OZ020486.1:46265336-46388252 GCA_963971405.1 Psococerastis gibbosa | reverse complement strand
ATATAAAGGCGTGTTTCATTTATTTGTTTATGTCTGATGATGGTATTTTACCGAAACCGGTCACGTTTAATATATTTTATTGTGGATCAGTTGCGTCTCATTCTTTCTACAATTATAAGTATGATGAAGTTCCACGAAGTCACTTTGGAGAATCTCACTATGATATTGCACCTTGTCCAAGGTTACTCGACAAGGAAAAAAGTTAAAAGTGAAAGTGATTATAATAATGATAACAATAATTTTTATGATGAACCAGTAGAATCCGGGCTGATGGGCCGTGGTCGAAATGAAAGCGAACTTCCAAGTTCTTCATTTGACTCCGGCCGTGAAAGCCTTTGCAATAATTATTATGTTTGTTATTGAATTTAAATTTTCAGTTGCTCTCCTTAACCGAGCTGGGTCTCCTGATAAAAGATGCTGCATTTATAACAACGCCCCAGATACCAAGGTCAATTCTGATAATCTGCGCCATTGTTTTTATTTATGGCCTATATACTACAATCGGCGTGATAAGAACTCGAAATTTTGATGACTTTCGAAAAAACACCTGTGGCCTGGAGGCCATCTCCTTCTCAATGTCTGTAACTATAGTATTTTGGGCCTTCGCGGTTTGGCTTCAAAATAGAAACTTAACACTTGAATTTGTAAGTATTCTCCATGCAGTGTAGGGTTTCTCTCGTGACTTCGTGGAAACGACACAGTGATAAAATAAAACAAATTTGCACAATTTCTACATAAATATAATTATGTATTATTAAAAGTTAAAAATTAGTTACAGCTGTTTCGGTGTTACACCATCATCAGAAACTTCAGCAGAAACTTGTTAGTCTGATGATGGTATAACACCGAAACAGCTGTAACTAATTTTTAACATTTAATAATATATATATTTATGTGGAAATTGTGCAAGATTGTTTAATTTTATTACTCTACACACTGTATTCTTCACCTCTAAGACCTGGTCCCAGGATAGCTAGAAAAGTATTGGTAAGAAAGAAAATAGTCATCGGACTTGACTTGCTACATTAGTGTCAATGGTAAGCTTGTCTAAGCTTGTTATTATCGCTTATATCTGATGTAGGTTGACATCAAGGGCTCGTACTGGTTTGCCAGTGGTAAAATATTCTTGCTGAAACAATACCTAGTGGCAAAGGCTAATGACAATGGCAAAATATTACTATTAAATAAAATGTTCGTTGGAATTAAATTGCCTGCTGTGTTCGATGACTGTGGAAGCATTTGGAAGCATTTCCCTGTAAAAAAATTCCTTTCGGTTCCGGCCGATAAGGTTTGGGGAGATTTCCGCAGACCCTGCTTTTCCTCTACGCTACCTACGCTATACTTATGTAATATAAAATAAAAAACACTTCATTATTTTCCCGACCACAACATCAACACACAAAACACTCTTGTATTCCAAATTTCGAAACACAATGACGACAGTGAACATTTACTTATGAAATTATTTTCACTTTGACTGGACTGTCATCTTAAAATGGGTGATTTGTCGTAAAAAATGATGATCACCATTATCATAGATAATATTACGGGCTTTCAGTCAGATTTTAGTTCATTCCTCCGCGACCAATATTAACTGAGAAATGAATTATACAAGGTTTCAATTGGCCACCATCTTGTAACTAAATAGTGGATCTGGCTGGTTAACGAACTCAATAAGATGTATAATCAATTTTTGTGCCAATTTTCTTCCAAATCGGATAATATTTACGGAAGTTAGAGTATATATCGATATAATATACACACATACAATATAGCATTTTGAACGGAGGGTGGTTTTAGGCTCAGGGGGTCATGAAATGAAAAATTGTGGGAAAACGTTCGGAAAGTCGAATATTGGTCGCCATCTCATTAGGTAGACGAATCTCCCTAAAAGGCGTCTACCCTCTCGCCCATGTATCCTGGGTCATAAGCCAAACTAGCCCACCTTGCGTATTGCTGCCTCATTCCCCCATTCCAGAAGACAGCTCAGAAAATGTTAATGCTTACTTGTTTCAGTATCTGTGGCTTGCGTTAATTGTCCTCTACAGTTTGGAAAGGCGGTTGATTGATACCTATGGGCAAGTTGGTCTTGCCGATGATGGCGAAGATGCTCCCATTCGCCTTATTCCTGAGACAGAAAGCTGGCCAGGACCTCCTCCCAGTTTCGCTGCAAGCCAAATTTTTCAGCAATCAGGCGGTCAAGAAATTCGCATTCTTCCCACGAGTGACCGAGTCGACTGGGTGACACGTCCTACCGGCGTTGCCACCGGTCAGGATGTACAGCAGCACAGAAGCGGCAAAAGAGAGGCGGCTTGTACCTTAGCAGAGGCTGCCTCTACACAGGCGGACAGACAGGTTGTGAGGCGTGAAGAAGTAGTAGATGTACAACCCCATGCTAATGAAGGGGTAGCTTGGGAAACAACGATTGACACGCGTGCAGAATGGGTTGAAACTGAAAATTCAGCTGCGGTTAGGGCAGAAGAAGTCAGGGCTGATGGTGGCGTTCGTCGCCAACTGCCAAATTTGCGGAAACATGTAATAAAAGGTAAACAAAAACCTTGGTAAACTGGATATCTGGATAACTGGATAGGTACTACACTAGATAAATACAGTACATGTATATTTAATGCTAGAACTAAGATGATCTTGATGCTGAAATTTCCCAATAATTTGTAAACAATGCAAGCTTGTGCATTTTCGACTGAATATTTCTCCTTCCGCAGTTACATGAGAGACATTAATGGTACTAGGCCTATGAGGAATTTGCAAACAATATCTACAAATTTCCAAAATGTATATACAGTATATCCGAATTCACAATACTCTATAAAATTTGTTTAATACGAAATCGCAAATTTAAAAATTAAAATATAAAAGCTTTTTAAGACTTTTTCAAGCGACTGCCTTCATTGCTTTTTATTACGGCTTTGAAACGAGGAATAGGTGTCTGTTTATTGCAGGCGATTTGCGGTAAAATAAACAGTGGATAAACCAGTCATTTCCTGTTTACGTCAGAACATTGAAACCTTTCTTAAAATAAGACTACGCTCGACATTATGTAAAGAAATTAACTGCAACATTTTCTTAAGCTTGCTTTACGCCACGCCCGCTGTCTAATCGTCTGCTATAAACCGGCCCGTATGTATTATGAGCCTGGTTTGTTTACAAAATATTTTTACGTGCCTTGCTTATGAATTATAGTCTGTATGTCGTTAGTCGTTAGTTAAGTCGTTATGATTAATAGCCTATTGACCCAAATGAAGTCATAAAAAACTGGATTTTGCTTCTTTTTATTAATTCAACTGACATGTTTTGAAACGTGACAAAGCATTAGGGTCGAAATAATTTAACATTTTGTTGCGGATAAGATATTCAGCGTATTGTATGACCACTTTTAAATTTTAATCTTAAAGACGAATACAATTAAACTCATTTAAAAACCTTTTAATTGTTGTACAACTCAGAATCTACTAAAGCTATCAAATTTTTGTAAAATTTCTCTTGTCCTGTATAATAATAATAATAATAATAATAATAATAATAATAATATTAATAATAATAATAATAATAATAATAATAATAATAATAATAATAATAATAATAATAATAATAATAACAATTCTTTATTTCCAACAAATTTAATAATTAGACAAAAATACAATTAGGGCTCCCATGCCTTCATAGAGGCGTGCGGGATACACCCTACAGAGTACAGTTTAAACATTATTCATTTTATTACAATCATGATATAATACTAGTATTAGTTACATTGCCATTAGTGTCTGTTTTATATATATATATATATATATCAATTTAACCTTTTATGCTCGTATTTGGCCTTGCGAACTTATTGTAACTACTAATGAATTCGTTATAGTAGTAATATGATTTGTACAAGAATGATGCTATGTACTATTTTAATTTGTAATTAACCTAGAAACATCAGGGTACAATGTACATTTTCATTTTCACATTAACCTGTATTTTATATCATTACATCCTTATTTTTTATGTGACAATATACATACGAATTATTATATTTTATTTTATTTATAATTTGTTCAGGATATGGATTATGGGTAATGGTAACAGAAGCCGAGTTCCTGCTGAGTGCTAAGAAACGGAAAATAACATACTCCAGTGATGTGGTGAGATACGAAAAGTATCACCTTCTGCCCTTGTGCCGGACATTACTGATTATTGTATGTATGTTTGTGGTGTGTTCACTAATAAAACCACTATTTTAAATTTAAAAGTAAGGTTCACAATCGAAATAACCTGCTTTGTTATCTTTAACTAAAATTATTACTTAATATCTGATAAATTTCTTTTTAAAAAGGATAATTATTTTTGTATTTTTGTACATTAGGCTATTTGCTCCCAAAAATCTACTGATATAGGCATTGGCCTCAGTTTATTGGGAAATCCGCTGCTGCTTATCATAAGAAAAACTACCAGGCTTTGGTCTCCAAAGGTGATAAAACTGAACAAATTGTACCGGTGAAAGTCGACTTTGCACAAAAAATGCCTAGTACACTCCGATTTACTATTCACCAATCTGAACAAATCACGTTACGTTTGGTAGCCTATGTTTAATTTTTAATCATTGGCAACGAAACGCCAAATCAAACAAATCAAATCATCAAAATCAATTATATTTGTTGTTGAAGAAAACGTAAAGGTATATACAAAGATAAACAAGATAAATGAAATGAAATGAAAACGACTTTATTGAAATTGATTGGACAAAAGGCGAACAATAAGACTATAAAGTTAAATAAAAATAAATAAACATTACAATTACCAAAGTAACCTATCATACGGGTCCAGATATCCTATCTACCAAGGAATATCGTAGTCGACTCGACAAGAAAAACCTGTCAGCACAATGTTTAAACAAGTTTAGTCTGCTGGTCGAATTTATGCACAGCATGTAGTTGCATCATTCGTCGCCTGGGAGCTCTATCCAGTACCTGCTTATTTTTTCGCCCCTCCCAATACTTTGGTAAGCTTTCTTTAATATTGTATTTTTAATTATTGTTAAGGTACTGCCCACCATCGCTTGAAAAGTCTCTATTACGGTCGCTGCACAGCACCACAATGCATTGGTGAATGGTGCTGCGTTTATTACTCCATATGGATGCTTTTCAAGCAATGGTGGACCCGACGAAAATGTGCAAGTTTGAAATTTTTATACAGTTGATGAATTAATAAATTCGCAAAACGATTGTTCTATGTACGTACATACAATTAACATAAAATAAAAAATAAAAATTATTTTTTCATTTTTTCTTTACTGTGGGTTTCCTTAGCATCCGGCGGCCTCTGCCAATGTCTTTTATTTTTTATTTTATTATTTATATTTTAGTTAGTGTTAGTGTTATATTAGTTAGTTAATATTCAATTTTTAGGCTACCGATACTGCCATCCAGTACGGTACGATAGGCCAGGCCTATTTGGAGGTTGCTCAGAACAATTTGCTAAAAACAAATCAAGGAAAATGAAGTTTGCCCTTTTTTGAAATTTTTCGGATCATTTTTCTTCTTCCAGATAAGAATTAAATCACTATGGCGCAGCCTTTACTGCCTCCTGACCTACAACAGCTGCACAGCAGTGTAAACAAAGATTTATTGATATTGAAGACATCTGAAATAGTAAGCATCTATTTATATACATATATTTATTAATGTATATATATTATATACCTTAATATATATATATTTCGATTGTCCGTGTGTATGTTCCGGGCCTCCTCTCAAACGACTGGACCTATTATGATGAATATTGTTGTGTGTGTTCAAGGAGATTCGGGAATGGTTTAGATTAACACTTTCGTCCACTGGAGAATGTTTTTATAATTTGATTTTGGAATATTTTACATTGGTGCGTGTACATGGCTGCTGGTACTGCCGACATAAACCGACATCTAGTGGCAGACCACGCTACTATTAATTTTCGTTTATCCCGACAGTTGGCGCTACCATCGCCAAACGACATCAACCGATATCAACTGACATCTAGCGCTACCATTAATTTTCGTTTATCCCGACAGTTGGCGCTGCGTGTGTGTTGTGTGTGACCACAATTAATTTACTTAATTTATTTATTTTTACTTAATTTACTTAATTTACTTAATTAATTACTTATTACTTATTACTTAATTAGCAGTGACTGCGAGGCCGTAGGCCGAGTTGCTGCTCGCGGCAGGCGCAAGTGGTGGAGGCAGCAGCCGAAGGCTGCGCCGGGAACCGCTTTTATACTTATAGTATTTATTATTATTTATATAGAATTAGATTAGCCGGACCAGTATATGGTTCTCTGAGACAGTCTAACCGTGTCGCAACAGTCCTGGACATAGGCCAAGTAGCCTGTGGTCGCCTCGGACTCCTTATAGTGCCGGAGATGACCTAGTTCGACCATGTTAGCATATAAGCTATTGTATTCTATCACAATACGAAGACACTTGGTGAGGATTATTCCTTGAATGTACTAGGTAATAACGCCTTCTTAACGTTCACCACATAAAAGGTTTGACTTACCTTCCAACCACTTTTGTCCAATCTTATCCAGAAACCTTTCAATAGGTTTTAGTACCTCGAGGATTCGTTATTGGTATATATTGGTATGCCTGTTTTATGCTATGGAATCATTCCATCGATCAAGCCAGTGCCTTGGGATACGGAAAGACGAGGCGACCGCAATTTCATTCTAAGACAATGGTTTGCAATGGAAGTAGCCTACTTATATATCGTAGTTATATTCATAAATATAAATATATTACATATCTCAGTACATATAATAATACATAAATAGAAAAGCATGTACGGGTTCACTCGCACCGGCTCTTTATAATTATATTTCAGAATATGAGAATAATCATGTTTATTTAACAACAAAGGCTTTCACGGCCGGAGGCGATTGAAGAACCAGCAGAATCCGGGCTGATGGGTCGTGGTCGAAATGAAGTTGCTGCTAATCCTCCAACTTCCAAGATACAATCTTAGAAGTCTACACAGTCTACTGTAGATGTTGACCGCAGATGTTGACGAAACGTCTGGAAGTTTACTTTCATTTCGACCACGGCCCATCAGCCCGGATTCTACTGGTTCTTCAATCATGTTTATTTCAATTTCCAGGTATGCGAAGTAATGCCATTCATCACAATGATTGTAACTGTTGTACAAGAACATAGTTTTGACCTACGATTCCTATTTTCCCTCATACCCTGCGCAGTAGCTCTTGTGTACAGTATTATTTCCCTATTCTATTCATGCCGTAAAAAAAATATACTATATTATCGAGCTACTAGAAATATACTTCACATGTATACCTTTTTTGTGTTCTGTGCTGCAATTCTCAACTTTGTTTTATCGGTCGTTACACATGAATTTATTATTGAAACGGTAAGTATCTGTATACTTTAATTCATTAAGAATGAATCCCACAATCTCTTATTTTCTTATATGTACGGTACTACGGAAAGTACATACCAATGGCCCAATGGGGGAGTTGACTGACAGGGTCGACTTCTTGATTATAGTGGATTCCGAACCACTTGGGGAATATGGTAAAGTCACACGATTAAATTGGAGGTGACCGGGACTCGACACGCACTTAGACTAACTGGTATAGTCTCAGCGACGTTATTATGTTCCACCATGTTCCCCTGCCAACGTTGTGCACACTACCAAGTTTCCCGCAGTTTGAAACATGTTCTGCTCTCATGGAATCAACATGGTAATGCGGTTTGAGGAATATAGAAAGGTGTTCAAGAGAACAATGTTCCCAGCAACTCAACGCTTGGAAAGAATCAGTGAAGAATATAAGATGGTTTTCCCATCTATCAATACACAGCGGCTTATGAGTTTTATTTATAAGCTTTAATACTTGACAGCAGAATGAGGAATTCCTCACTGAACTTTCCAAGCGTGGTGGACACGGACCTAGTTCCCCTCAAAAGGTTCGTTTTACAACATTTTACTGCCGGCGGAAAGTATTTACATTGAATTCCCCATTATATACCTTCCACCAGGGTCATATTGCATTTAACAGGAATGACGGTAATAAAGTGTATGAGAAGCTTAACCAAAATTAGAGGATACTGAAAAAATGGTTTGGAATTCGAATCCACGATCCACGCCTAAACGGGGCGTCGCTCTAACTGCTGGACCACAAGCCACGAGATTGTAGGTTCGAATCCCGTCAAGCCTAGTTTTTCTATATCCTCTAATTTTGGTTACAACGAGGAGGTTACCTGTTCGCCGAAAGTTAATTTATTATTTTTTATTATTTGTTATACATACCATGTAATACTGCAATATAGGCTTAATATGTATAAGGAGCATGTATGCAAAAGGGAATTTGTCACTTGAAACAGTTAATGCTGGAGAGACAAAAAACGTCTAAAATCTAAATGCTTCTACATTATGGATGAAATTATTGCTTTCCAATTTATACGTAGTATAAGGAAAGCATTGTGATGGTCAAAATTATTGATGCCGAGATTTCAACAGATTTACACATTTTGAGGTCCCAGGAACACAAAAAAATTGTATATACGAAATATCTGTCTGTCGCTCTGTCACTCTGTCGCTCTGTCGCTCGGTCTGTTCATCTATTTCTGGACAAACTACTCGGTCGATTTTGATGAAATTTGACATGTAGATTTACAAAAAAGATATGTCATTTCACCATTTAATAAATAAATTATTATTTTGTGACAAATTGCCTCTTGCATAGATGCATTAATTTATTTTTCACCGTTTTTATAAACATTATTTTTGTTTCAGGTATGTGTGTGCCTGCTTTTTATTTATTACATGTTTGATTTGCGTCTGGCCGGCAGCCGACGTGTCAAGCGGGTATATAGGAGTACCGACCGTCAGGAACGTGGTCTTGGGAGAGGTCGACGGGACCGACGAGATTTAATCCCGACCGCCAGAAACATTGATCGAAGAAATCAGCGACCAAATGACGAGCTTTTCGATACCGACAGCAGCAGCGATGAAGATTTGCGGGCCATTTATGTGAGTAGCTTAACCAACACATGATGCGTTTTCCACGCGTTGTATACGTTCAACGTCAGTGGTTGCTGTTGCTTGGTGATACTGCTGAGTATTTGGAATTGTTTAAGAAATGATTAGTTGGACATTGCCTGCCATGTTAACAGTCATTAGAGGCAGGTGCCTCGCAGGCATTGTCGTTTCGGAAGTGGGTGTTACTCCCATCATCAGGTGTTTTGGATTCCTAGTGGTATCGGTTTTTTATGAGTACTGTGTATTGTCACCATAGCTGATTACTTTCAATTGTACAACAAAGTGCTTATTTTTGTCTAAAATAATATCCCCTTTACTGTAAATTAAACTCGGTCGTTACGGTCTTAGTTTGTCCACAAGTCGATGAACAGACAGACAGACATACCGACAGAGAGACATACCTTTTGTAAAAACACTTTTTTGGGTTTCAGGGACTTCAAAACGTGTAAATCCGTCGAAATCTCGAAATCGAAAATTTTGACCATTACAAAACTTTCTTTACACTACGTATAAACAGGAAAGCAATAGTAAAATTCATGTACAATACACGAATTAATTATTATCAATACATTTTGTGTTCCATACTCATAGCTGTCTTCTTAAACTTTTTTGTAGTTAGAGGAATCGGGGATCGAAGGAGAACCTCCGCGTAGGATTTTGCCACCACAGTTGTTTCCTGGTGTGGCTCGAAGAGGAATTCTAATAGGTCTCCGACCTGAGCCCGTGCATTCAGGAAGACACGACCCTGGAGAGCATTTCGAAGAGGGGTACGATTATCCAGAAGGTGTCCCGATGCAGGAGTTACAGGCTCCACGCAGAGCAATTGCAGGCGGTTCTCAACCTGCACCCGTTCACGCAGGAAGACAAAGACATGGAGAAGAGCACTTCGAAGAGGAGTACGATGCACATGAAGATGATCGTAGGCTGCTGGAGCAGGGGCCACGCAGGCGCTCGTCAGCGCGTCTGCAAGAACGCGCGGAGAGTAGACTCTAAGCTACACACGGACGATTCAAATGCCAACGGTTCACAGGTGAATGGATGCAAACGGATTTTTGGATTTGTTGGTTTAAAAATAACCTAACTTCTGAATGCACTATAGACGATTTCTGACGCTTAGACGTGGTCCGGGAGTGCCCAGGGTAAAACGGTGCACTCTGCAGTGTCAGAAATCTTCCGAAGTCTTTCCACCAACCTATTTAATCCCGTGGTCTATTTTTCAATTAGTCGCAAACGTTGGAATTGTCCACGCGTGTACTTTGCGAAACAGACAATCGGACACTGCACTAAACGCTTCATTCGTACAATGTCAAAATTATCACAAAAATCGGTCGTAAATGAGTAATAACTATACAGAATAAGAAAAGCTTATGGATATATTAAGACAGGGATTTCAAATTATTTCGTAAACTAGAAATGTCTTTGTAACGAAAATAATTAATTCCGCATTCTATACGTATAGTTGCAAAGTAATGAATGAGGACGGATAAAACATCATTGAAAGCTTCCTCAAAAAGCGTAAATCCACCAGACTGATTTAATGTATATATAAGGTAAAACTACATAGAGTTGAGTTGAGCCACGTCATAAACTAGGAATGGCTTTGTCTTTTTAACGAAAATAATTAATTCTGCATTCTATAGCCGCAAAGTGATGAATGTGACACATAAAAACTTCATTGAAAGCTTCCTCCTAATCCGCCAATTCACCAGATTGATTTACTGTATTTGGTAAACTACACTGAGCTAACTCATACTTTATAGCAGAAAAATTACTGTAAGTTTACTAATAACCTACATACTGTACAAATGATATGTACATTCTTCTTCATCACTTTAATTTTAATTTATTTTAGCTCATTGCTGACTCAACAGTCAACATTACCTGTGAAGTTTGATTTTTTACAGAAAAAAGCGGTTGTGTGGTGTTCGAATAGGTACTTCTATATACTATTCTTCGATTTTAATGATTTAACGAAGAAACTAAACACATTTTTCTTAGACATCTGCGTGTTTGCAGTAAAATACCTGTATTTTTGTATTATCTAGCAACAGCAAATCAATCTTTAATATTCATATGTATATTCTTTTGTGTATCATTAATCATAATGTTACGTTTCTTTGTGTAATTTGTTTCCGCAAATTTGTACATTTTTTATGTAACTTAGTGTATAATAATCAATTCAGTAAATATGTTAGTTTTCTTATCAATTCAATTTCATGTATAGTAATTAGCACAAATCTCTCTGACGCCAAAACTTTAGTATCAGTTTAAGCGTTGAAATGCATTCTTCAGCAGAATAAAAACAGTTTGAATATGTTAAGTTTAGAACATTGGAAAATAGCTCGTTTACATTATTTCATTAAACAAATACTTAGCTATTGATTTTAGCCTCTTAGATGGCTTTAAATTTTTTAAGCCCAATTCTGAATGGATACTGTTTATTAATCATCCACAAGCAATGAAGATAGAACAATTATAATTTAAATTTGTATCAGCTCTTCACAGTCTTGTAATTTGATCTCAAAGTTACTAAAACTTCTCAATCATTTCTTCCTAAAATGTCTAATAGTCTATGTGTGCCAACTTCCTATTTTCACTCTGAACTAGGATTAGGTATACTACTTTTTAAATATCTCAAGCTGTATAAACTGTATTCTTATGTAATACCTTTGTAGAGAATGAAGACTGGACTATATTAGTCAGTATATTATATCTAATTGTATTTGTATGCAAGATATAGTGTTATCTTACTGTAAATATACACGTATTTTGCAATGTAACTTTTATTTCTTTCCCTATCCTATCCTTATCTTTAAAAAACGACTAAAAACTTAGGATAATAATTTTGGTAAACGACTTGTCGAATTTCGTCAAACTACGTGTATTCTTGGCGTAAATTTAGGTACAGACAAAAACGGTCTATAAAAACTGAAAACCATTTTTTTTTGTTCCTGAGACTGAAAATTTCGACCATAACAATTAAAGCTTTACTTAAGCACATAAATAAGTAATAACTCATTTGCCACAAAAAATCTCAGGGAATTCGGGAAGCGAAACATGGCAACGCATTGTGCAAGCAGGTTTAGACAGCTGATCAAGTTTTAGTAAGACGAGATAATTATGTCATTAGTCGCCGGACTGCAGTCTGCTTAGTTATTCTCATCTGCTGCTTAGGTAAGTTAACATGATTGAATTTATAATATTACTGTTAAATCGCATGGTAGGAATTTTTATACACACGATAAGTTGATATATAGCTCATAGAATATTTTTTTTGCGTGAAGCCGACTGCCACTCTACATCAAGGAATTTTTTTCCCTTTGGGGGGGGGGGGGGCACAAACGAAAATATTTAGACTCACCGAGAAATCCTTAGTAATTTAATTTACCTGTAAATGCGAAGACCATCCGACACAAGAGCATTATATTAAATAATTAAATAATTAAAATTAAATACAAAATATATCAGTCTACACTGGTTTTTCTGGGAGGGGGGGAGGCCGCCTTGGAGCCGCCACTGTTATTATCAAGATCACTGAAGGGTCCCCTTGATTTTTTACCCTTATGAATCAAAATGAAATTAAATGAATGTGAAGTGAAAACGTCTTTATTGACAAATGAAAAGGCTAACAGTAAGAGTATATAAAGTCTTGTTAGCATGGAAAATATAGACAATTTTCTATCTTTCTTTCTTTTTTATATTTAAAACAACTAGCACTCATCTAACTTTTTGGAACTTTGCTATATTATATCGGGCTAGGGCGTCCACAAAATATTCAATAGTCCATCTGCTTCTACTGTAAATGTCTCTTCAATCAAAGATTGACAACCATCATGGCATGTTGGTCCTAACTCCTAGTAAGCTGATGTTCTGAAAAGGGAAGCCCTGCTTTAGCCAAACCAATACCTTAGGTTTTTCAACCAGAATATTCTTATTTCTTCTCTGTCCTTCTATTTTCCTTTGAATTATTATATACAGAAGGCGATTAATATTAAACATGCATTGTTTCATATGATATCGCTTGACAATAAATCGAACTGACAGATTAGTTAGCTATACTACCATGTTTTCCAGCAAATCCGGGATAAAATCCTGACTAAGATCACAGCCAGAAGGGGGCCCAAGGGGTCCAGACTCCCCCCCCCCCTCCTGGTAATATTTGCAGCTACACTAGATAGAATGGAGTTTTAAATAACTTAAATTGAG
Organism: Psococerastis gibbosa; assembly: GCA_963971405.1. Lineage (NCBI taxonomy): Eukaryota > Metazoa > Arthropoda > Insecta > Psocodea > Psocidae > Psococerastis > Psococerastis gibbosa. Next base: position 46,375,011 of record OZ020486.1, on the reverse strand, counting down.
GTTACCTAACCTCAGCTAAGCCATGGCATCAGCAATAGGTCACTTATAGGGCCTAAGTGGTTAAATAAGGTAAAGGTAAAGATAAAGTTATTGTTATTAAATTATATTATTATTATTTTGTAAACTATTTATTGTGTTCCTTTCTTAAAATTTTCCGATTCATTGCTTTTCTTCTTTCAGATTTCAATTGAGGCACTTTGCCCCAAAAACGACCTTTTATGCCTCCAGACCCACCTCCAAGTCCTCACCATGCAGATAAAAGCCCTGTTATGTTTGAAAGGGTAAAATTCTTTGTGAAGATGTTCCAAATAGTAAGTACATTACAGTTTTAATTCCCCCTACGATCCCCCCCCCCTCCGATTTAAGTCCTTGTTCACATGTTGTTTATGTTTCTATTTCAGCATTTTAACATTTGATATTGGACGCATTTTATTTTTATGTTTAGATAGGTAACTAACACGTCAAAACCGCACACGTGCCTAGCGGTATTCGAATTGATTGTATTAAGCCAGAGTGTTCAAAATGGTTTGTAAACAAGAAATTATAATTTTTGGACGAAACTAATTAATTGCTCGTTCCACAGCCACAAAGATTTAAAAGGGAACAGATGAAAAAATCTTAAAAAATACGAGTTTTCTGTGAAAGCTGTCTATTTTCCCTACAGATTTACAACTGTTCTACAAAATGGGTTTAAGGCTCTTTGTCCCATTTTTCTAAGGTCATAATATTTCAGTTCAGAAAAATATAAACTTCCTGCGATAACTTGTATTTTTTTATCTGTCCACTATGTTATCTTTGTATCTCTGGAACGAGCAATAAATTAGTTTCGTCATAAAACCAGCAAAATTTCTTGTTTACAAAACATTTTGAACACTCAGCCTTAAATTTTAATTGCTCTTGGTGGCAATATATATTATAATATGTTTCAATTTCCAGGCATGCGCATTAGTACCAATGCTCGACTTGGCTTTTATGGCGATTCGGACTCAAGCGCAGACCGTTCCCACTGGACCTACTATTTCATTAATACCCAGCATGGCTATTCTGATGTATAGTATTACTTCAATTTATTATGCAACTAACCATGAAAGAAACATAAAGTATTATCCAACTTCAGCCATAGTTCTGGAAGTTTATATACTTATACTGTTTGCTATTGCGGTTACATTCATTGTAGCGTCGGGCGTAACAGAGGGATCTTATTTGAACACTGTAAGTGCCCTTTTAACATTAATTCACCATAGGTTTCCCCCACCCCTCCATCGCTGGTAAACTTAAATAAAATGAACGAAGGAAGCCGCCATGTTTTTTCCTACTCTTTTGCAGGACGGTCGTTTATTGTATTCATTCTGGTCTGGTCTAAGCAGGGCTGCCACATTCCGTGGTTTACCTACCTCAGAATTCAGTGGGAAATAATTCTATTCCGAGAAATTTCCGGGATCAACGATTTTGGAGGTTTTTCTGTGAATTTTGGGGAAATACTCATTTATTTGTGTGCCAATTTACGGAATCATGCCAATTTCTGATGGTTAAAGCCAAAGCTGATGGGTATTTTTTATCGGCTGTAATTTAAAGTTACAATTAAAATAACCAGGTAAGATTAGAAACCAGGAACATAGACATTGTGTTTCAAAAAAGCATAATATAAAATGTACCAACATTTTAAAAACTCCCGGGAATTCCGAGGAATTATTTAAAAAAAATTCTGAGGAATACAGCTGAAGTCGTTTGGCAGCCCTGGGTCTAAGCCGAGAACAGAAGATAGGAGGAACAAACCGATGACTTGAACGGACCAAATATAACAGCGGTTTGGTCTTCAGTTATCGTCCCGGACCTGGTATCACTAGGATGAACGTCTTGTTCTTCACACATATTTAATATGAATGAAAAAGTTTGGACAAAACATAATATAAATTTATTATTTCCATCAAAAGTCTTTACAATTACAATCATAAAAACAACAATATTACATTTATAATTAACAAATTATTCAACGTTTATATTTTTATTAGTTTTACACTTTTTCACGATTATAGAAAGGCAGTGGTAATTTTCTAGTCACTGGCGCTGTGGTATAAGCCATACGTAGTCAGTCATAATCTTGTAACAGTCCCTGGACCACTGGTACCCTAGCAAACGCTATACATAGGCAGTCTAAGTCTTCTAATAGTCCTTGGACCATGGGCGCTGTTGCGTAAGCTATACGTTGGCAGTCTTAACCTTGTAACAGTCCCTGGACCACTGGTACCCTAGCAAACGCTATACATAGGCAGTCTAAGTCTTCTAATAGTCCTTGGACCATGGGCGCTGTTGCGTAAGCTATACGTTGGCAGTCTTAATCTTGTAACAGTCTCTCGACCACTGGTGCCCTAGCAAACGCTATACATAGGCAGTCTAAGTCTTCTAATAGTTCTTGGACCATGGGCGCTGTTGCGTAAGCTATACGTTGGCAGTCTTAATCTTATAACAGTCCCTGGACCACTGGCACCCTAGCAAACGCTATACATAGGCAGTCTAAGTCTTCTAATAGTCCTTGGACCATGGGCTCTGTTGCGTAAGCTATAAATAGACAGTCTTAACCATGTAACAGTCCCTGGACGACTAGCGTTATGGCATAACCTCTATCCTACATAGGAAGTCGAAATCTTCTAAGAAAATAAGCGATAGTTCGCAGTTTGCGGTCGAGTGACATATGTTGAATTTTCGACCATTTTATAATAGCTGGGCCTTACCGCGACTGTAGGCCCAGTCGTGCACTATGAGGTCGACTGCAATAACAGTCCTGTCCGGTAACGTGCGGGGAAAATAATTTTACCCTCTTTCACCATGAACATGTAACAAAGGCAATTTTATGGCAAGAATTGACCCCAGAATGTACGATATAAACCAATATTAAACATCTGTTTATTTTCCAAAATCATTATTAAGATAAGGTCCGTAACCTTCCCTTTATGGGACTAGACTGCAGCTCGGAATTTCTCGGTTTTAGGTCTACACTATATGGAATCGATCTTTCCAGACCAGCGATCTTCTACTAGGCTATATACTATAGGATCGAAGTCTTCACTTATCCTAAAAATAAATCCTATGTCCGTGATTAAGATTTTGCTTTGTTTCAGACATGCGTGTGCCTGCTTGCAGTCTCATACGTGGTAGATCTAGGTCTCTCTTGCTTTGGAAAACGGTCCAAAGTTCGTAGGGACAACGAACGCACCGAACCAGACCGAGGGACTCCGGCCAGAATCAAGGACCCGAACTCGAACAACCAACTCGTCGATGAGCTCAACTCAACCGATGCCGAAAGCGAAGAAAACCATGTAAGTAACAGTAGTCTACGCCGGCCGCCTTATACCAAGTTGAATCCAGCGGACCAGAGATGGTTCAAAGATGCAGATAACTTGGTCGTGTGCACAGTACCGGTAGGGAAACATGGTAGGACTTGTCCTGGTCACTTCCGAACTAATCACTGTGTTTCCCAAGTGGTTCGGAATCCACTATAATCAGGAGGTCCCCTGTCCTATGGGCCCACACCGAGCCTGGGACTATGTCCAACCATACTACTACTAACAGTAGTCTACACTGGTATAGCCTGATGATGGGAGTAGCACCAACTCCCAAAACGGTTGCCCCCTTCCCCTGGCAATGGGCTGCGTCCAAATTGTTGAAATTGTTCGATGACTATGAGGTCTCTGCCTCTAATGACTAGGTACTAACACAGGTTGGCTTAGTAATAGAACATAAATAGTCAATATTTATTTATCTATTTATTTATTTATTTAACACAGGCCAACTTACCCTTTTTTTTAAAAGTAAAAGTAGGTAAACTGCGTTGGTTTGTTTTGTAACAGCAGAAAAGTAAGTTGACTGGGCATACTGTGCAAATGTTACACGATCAACAATCATCTTGCTAATAAAGAAACTTCTATCGTATATATATTGTACCTATGTCATGAATTCAGTTGAGTCGTACGTCACCAGTGGCGGATCTAGAGGGGGTGTACACTAGATCGAATGAGCCTTTGAAGGAAAGTTAGCATAGTTATTTTGAAAACAATAAACATTTACCATAATTTTAAATAAATTGCCATGAGACGTCCTCTAAACCCCCCCCCCCCCCCAGCCCCTCCCGCCAATGAAGGCAAATGAAGTCTGTAGCCGCGCCTGTTACCATATTTCCTTTTTTTTTCAACCAACTGCTATCACTAATTAAACCATTAAAGGACTGGGTCTTTGAGGTATTCACTTCTAGCTCTACATTGTTGTTGGTTACAGAGCGCGTTAATAAATTCTTCTTAGGCGGGGTATCCACCGATCTCTCATTGCAGAATGCAAATGACATTGACGTGGTAGCAGACATTCAAGACTTATTAACGATATCTACTACCACGTCAATGTCATTTGCATTCTGCAATGAGAGGTCGATGGAAACCCCTCCTTAGGAAGGCTTACTATCTTCTAAAACAAATGTTTTCTTTTTGCAATACAGGCAGAAGCAGATGCCCAGCATTCGCAACCAGAATTGATCCGAGATATGCTTCACAGAGGATATTTACAGGGCCGCCGCCTTGAACCGGTGCATACAGCAGGAGGTAGACAATCTGCAGAGCGAGAACACGCCCAGGAACGCGGGGCACGCAGACACGTGGCGACACGCTTGCGAGGCCACCGAAACTCAGAGACTATAGTCTAATGCTCCATATCGTTAAGAGACTTCAGGACACCCCACCAAACGTTTTTCGCACAAAATCAAAATTCTCAATTAAAAATCGATCGTAAATGAATAGCAGATGTAAGAGAAAAAATGCTCATCCACACATAGCCCTAAAGGGTTTATTTTCCATTTTTTTGCAGAGAAAAGCTGTTAGGAATGGTCATACATTCAAAGAAATATTCTACTACATTTTAATGCATAATATGTAACCGCCGTTAACATAGTTTGACCATAGTTTTTGAAGGCGTGGGCCCAACCATGAATGTTTTCAAAACTTTTCAGTATGTATTTATGTTAGGGACATCAATGAGAGGCTATATTATATTTGACGAAATGTTCCTCTACATTTTAATTTATTATATGTAGCCGGCGATAACATAGGTTGGCCATAGTCTCTGAAGGCGTGTACTTAGCCTTGCATTATTCAGGCCAATTCAGTAATTTTATGTATTGATGGTATGTTCGCCAATAAGAGGTTATACATAGCAAGAAATTATTTTCTTCATTTTTATATACAGTATATATATAAATTTTTGCTTGCGGATCCACATTTTGAACGTTGAGGACCGGGATTTTCAGTATTTTCAAGCTTTCAATGAGGAAAACAGTGCCGGTTATATACAATTGATAAAAATTTTGGGAATTTATTTTAGCTCATTGCTGGATCAGTAATACATATTTACTGCTGTGAGATTTGTTTTTGAACAAAAACGGGATGTGGGGTGCCCAATTTCTCTTTATACTTGGATTTTATTTGAATTGACGAAGAAGTGATAAATTTTTTTAAGTCGACATAACTTGACTGTAAGACTCGTTGCCGTAGTTGGTTAAATTGAGCTAATTACCCCTGCTACAGTGTCAATGGTAAGCATGTCTCAGCTTGTCCAATACAACTTGTAGTTGGAGTGAGTTGACTTCGAGGTTGTGAACCAGTCTGCCAACGTTAAGAATTGCATAGGAAACAAAAAATGTCGGAAAATTCGTTGGTAGGGCAAGGTTCAGTGAAACAATACAAATTAATTTTCATGAATAATAAAATTATCCATATTTATTTTAGAATACTGACGTCAAAATAATAGTTCCAGTTTATGTCCTTTTTTGTTTAGAAAAAATTACATTACTAACATTTTTTTTCCAGATTACTATTCATCATTGGAATGCCGGAAATTACAATAATTTTTGTACCTTGTTTTAAAATAAGTAGCATAGCTTACGAAAAACTGCTTTTACTATTGATAAATATGTTTACAGTTTTAGTTCTTTTTACCATATATGGTAAGGTGCGTTCTATTGAACCATCAGAGAATTTTACAAAATAACTCGGATTCTATGTGTTTTGCCTAAATGCCTCTACTGTCAAGTGTCTATGTTTATTTAAAACCTTTACTGTATCATTAGATATAATAACATGGAATAGGCATAGCCAACCATCACTCTTTAATAACTTCATCTGTATAAACTGTTTTCTTATTCTTTTGTTTTATTCTCTTGTTTTCTTAACTTCATCTGTATAAACTGTTTTCTTTTACCTCTGCATTAATTAATAAATAATGTACATTATTAGTATAAATAATATTATAGCCAATTATTATTGTATAGCTTATGCGAGACAACAATTTTATCTTACAGAAAATAAACGCATATTTTATTGTATAGTATAATGTAGCCTATAATTTTTTCAAAGTCTTGGGGACATTCAAATACCTCTACCCAAGGCGTCTTTGTAGGAGTGTGCGGTTTAAAAAAAGAAGATAAGAAGAAACTGGATTCTCCACTTTGACGAGGAGGTATACTAGATTGCTGGCCTCACATTTGCATGATGCATGCTGTTTCCGCTCGTACTCGGTGTACGGGGAAGGGTTGTGCTCTTGATGGAGAGAAGGAACCACACAGGTTGGATTCAAAAACTTGTCTCATATATTTTACAATTACATGGGCAGACGCCCCAATTACAGTACTGTGAGCCGATTGGTCCCTCACTCCAGTGCAACCCCAACCACTACGTCAGTGGAGAAGGCAGTGACGGATTAAGCCCACCACATTTACTAATCTGGTTCATATTGTATGACTTTGTATGTTAGGCCAATTCCTGCTGGAAGTTGGCCTTAACACATGCGTTAAGTAGCTCCAAAATAATGTATTTCTTTACCAAAACTGGTTAATACGATTTAATTCGCGTAGTTATTGTTTACAAAACTGAATATAGCCTACAATTTGATTTAAAATTTTAAAGAAAATGAAAATAAGTTCCCGCGCCAGTAAGCTGGCGTGAGAGCAGTAGCTCGACAGTAAAAACACTGCTGCGGGAATGTATTAACTGTAATATCAGTACAGTATTATATACCATATAATGCTGCAGTATATAGAGTCCAAGCAAGAGTTTCTCCAGTGACTTCGTGGAAGATTACTATGTACTTGTAGAAACTAGTCTGATGATGGTGTCCACTACCGAAACAGCTGTCACAGAGTAAATGTAGGTAATTTGTGCAAAGTTGTTTTATTTTTATTTTTATTATAAATAAATTACATGGAATCTACAAATCTAAATCAACCCATTCGCTGCAATGTATCTCGGCAGATCTGCTGCTTACTGTTTCCGTAGAATGGGCCTTTCTATATCAACTCATTCATTCGCTGTAATGCATCTTGACAGATCTGCTGTCTACAGTTTCCATAGAAAAATTTCCATAGAGGTAATTGGTGCAAAGTTGTTTTATTTTTATTTTTATTATAAATAAATTACATGGAATCTACAAATCTAAATCAACCCATTCGCTGCAATGTATCTCGGCAGATCTGCTGCTTACTGTTTCAGTAGGATTGGTCTTTCTACATCAACCCATTTGCTGCAATGTATCTCGACAGATCTGCTGCTTACTGTTTCCGTAGAATGGGCCTTTCTATATCAACTCATTCATTCGCTGTAATGCATCTTGACAGATCTGCTGTCTACAGTTTCCATAGAAAAATTTCCATAGAGGTAATTGGTGCAAAGTTGTTTTATTTTTATTTTTATTATAAATAAATTACATGGAATCTACAAATCTAAATCAACCCATTCGCTGCAATGTATCTCGGCAGATCTGCTGCTTACTGTTTCAGTAGGATTGGTCTTTCTACATCAACCCATTTGCTGCAATGTATCTCGATAGACCGGCTGCCTACTGTTTCCGTTGCATTGGCAGTTTCTACATCAACCCATGCAATGTATCTCGATACATCTGCTGCCTACTGTTTCCGTAGAATTGGTCTTTCAATATCATCCCATTCGCTGCAATACATCTCGACAGATCTGCTGCGTAACTTTGTCGTATAATCTGCCTTTGCGCACATTGCAGTAGCTTGTATGTGTCGTGTCAAGACAATGTCGTTTCAAGATTCTTCGACTGGAAGACAAATATCTATTTTAGGTAGTCTTCTCGTAGCTGCAATAACAGATAGTTAGTTGCAGAACTATTATTTTTAATAGTTTCCCGACAATATTCCCTGTAAGTATTAGTATAATTGTTTTTTACAGAAACTATAGAATCCACGTTTGACATAAATATAGGTACTTTGTTTAATGAAAGATTGTAACCCCGTGTGAACATTCATAAAATTTCACAGCGTCTTTGCGCACAACGAATATGTTTCAGGAACGATTTATAAAATCAGAATCATTTAAAAAGAAGACGAGCATACTTGGCGTTCTAAACCAAAGCTAAAACTCTGCTTGGGACACTAACGAAGGTTCAGCCCAAATGTGTATAGTTTTTGTAGGCATGATCTCATTTGTGGTGCAATTTTAATTGTTTTTTACCATGTATGCCCGTAAAAAAACAAATCAAAGCTTTCTTTGTTTCGTTGTTTTGAAACGAGCGGGTTACCCCACATTAAAATGTTCTCAATAATTCCCATGTAATTTCTTTAAGTTATTTATTTTGTGTTACGTTCTACTACTACAGCAATCAATCAATCAACCCTTGTCCATGTACCTGCTCATACACTTACGCATACCTGTATTTGTTTTAGATTGGAAATTAAATACAAAATGGAACGCCTGGGCTTACTGATAAATACTGGTATTTATTTTCTAGTTAATTCAAAGACTGAAGATAAAATTTTGTGCACTAAGATAATACAATTTGTAAGTATTAGACTTTTATTTCAGTTGTTTAAGCTATTCAGTTATTAGTGTTATTAAGTTATTATGCGTAGGTTGACGTCAATTTTGACATGATCAGCCCAATCCATTAAAATAATTTGTACCATATGCTTGCGCTTTTATTCATAAATATTGAGCAATGAGCATTTGCTTATGGACAAAAAAAAAATTCTTCAGTTCGAAGTCGGGCTATAAGATACTCATAAAACATTAAAAAAAACTTCCTTGCACGACGAGCTTTATGAATTTCGCGAGTCTGGAAGCGAACGCTAATAAGTAATTGTAATTGGTTATGAAGAAGAAAAAGAGGACATGCTCACACTATTACCTGTTACATCTAACTTTGGATTGATGTAAATACTTCTTTTGGTTAACTCTGATTAGTGTGAAAGAATACTAAATAAATAATTATTTACTTTTTGTTCTAATACTAAACCAACCTAGCGGAGTTAGGGCTATAAAGCTCTCTCATGTATGGGACTCGAACCAACAACCTTTCGGGTGAAAGTTGGAGCCTGTACCACTACTCCACATGTCCTGACATTATTTTAATTTATGCAGTTTTTTTTTGAGTGCCTGATCAGGTTTTAACAAATATTTTTTTGCATTCTCAGGTATTGTCCCTAGGAGAGATAAAAGCATCAGAAGAAGGTCTCCTGAAATACTTAACTATCAGCGATGCGTGTACTATTAACTCTGAGTTACAACTTTTTTCTGTCGCGATATTAAACTTGTGGATCATATTAGTCAACCGAGCTGCAAGATATTTTGGGATTGGATACCATGAACCCAACACCCTTTTCAAACTTCTTACCGTAATAGCCTTAAGTGAAATATTCCGAAGCATTTTTGAAAACATAGTCTGCGGAAGTTCACCCCTAACCGTAAGTAATGGAATGCGTTAGAACAACCTCTGAGAAAACGTCCGCTGCAGCAGTGGCGGAGCGTGGCATAATTGTGAGTGTAGAACAATTAGGCCATATACATATACAGTATATGTGTTTTAAAAAAACAAAAAACAAAGCAATTAATTGTTAATTACACCGGGTATAACGAAGACACGGTTAAATTAATGAATGAGGTGTTTAAATCAGTTAAGTTTAAAAAATAGAAAACACGCATCATGTATGCTATGTAACATGATGTCATGATGTTCAATCTTCTTAAAAAGTAAAAATATGAAAACATGGATAGCGCATCAAACCTGACGAGATTGTTAATAATCATAATATCATAACATCTTACTCATACAATCTTATTTGGTCACGGTTTCCTATGGATTTCAACGAAGCTCTTACACATTTTATGGATTTGTAACAATGTAGTTACACATATTGAGAATTACAATCCCAGTTTTTAGAGCGTACTAAGCTTACCTATTTTTTGGTTCCATGTTAAGGGCTCATAGGGTTCATTTACACACAAATTGAAATGCCTCACAGGAATAGCTTCATGGTCTATATCACCATGTAACGTCAGTCTGATGAGTCTCTTCTGTCCTATTCCAAACTTTTGTTCATAACTTTTAGATTGTTATAATTGCATAGTTTTACTATTTTAGTCTAAGAGTTTTATGAGGAGCTTGAAAGGCTATACGAGAACCTCCCCAGATATGACATAAAAATCATTGCGGGAGATCTTAATGCCAAGATAGGGAAGGAATCATTTTGGCAGCCAAATGTGGGTAAACACAGTCTACATGACGTAACCAATGACAATGGAACCAGGGCAGCTAACTTAGCATGCTCACGAGGGCTCTACATAAAAAGTACAATGTATGCTCACAAGAATATTCATAAGCAGACATGGAGATCCCCAGATGGCGCAACCTACAACCAAATTGATCACATCTTTATAGACAAGAGGCACCACAGCAACATAACAGATGTGAGAAGCTATAGAGGTGCAGACGGGGACAGTGACCATTTCTTAGTTGGCTTCAATATAAAGTACCGCATAGCTGTGAGAAACCAACAGCAGGTCCCCACACGACCTGGCTGGAATCTGGAGAAGTTGAAAACAGAAGAAGGCAAGAGAGATTTTCAGATTGAACTGAACAACCGTTTTAGCATACTTTCTCAACGAGATCCGGAAGACAGCTTAGAGTCCGACTGGCAAGAGGTAAAAGAGGCTGTAAAACAAACAGCAGACAAAGTACTAGGAAAAAGGCGGAAAAGAAAGAAAGCCTGGTTTAACCAAGTCTGTGAAAACGCTGTCACTCAGAGAAAGAGGGCATACCTAGTTTTCTTAGCGGACAGCGTAAAGCGAGAAGAGTATCTTGAAACTAGGAGAGTCACTGCATCTATCCTGAGAAGGGAGAAAAGAAGGTACCTCAACAATAAGGTCGATGAAATTGAAAGAAATAGGATCGCGAACAATGGCATGGAAATGTATAGAACCATACGGGTGATGCGGGGCCAATATCAATCAATCCCCACTATCCGAAACCAAGCAGGAGATCTGCTAAGCAACCCTACCGAGGCTCTCACCCAATGGCGAACATATTTTAACGAGCTACTGAATGGGGACGTGGGTACGGACAATCATGAGTCCGCCAGGTACCAGACTGCAGAACCTTTTACACCCGAACCATCTATAAATGAAGTAAGAGACGCCATGAATAGACTGAAAAACAATAAAGCGTCTGGAGTCGATAACATCCCGACAGAATTATTGAAGAACGGTGGAGAAACCCTAACCACGAGAATGCATTGCTTACTCCTAAAAATTTGGCACAAGGAAAAGATCCCAGACGAATGGAAAGAGTCCATAATCACTCCTGTCTTTAAAAAGGGGGACAAGTCCCAATGTTGTAACTATAGAGGGATATCACTCCTGGCGACAGGATACAAAGTACTATCCAACGTGCTGTTGTATCGCCTCACACCGTATGCTGAAGAAATCTTAGGAGATTATCAAACAGGTTTTCGACGAAACCGATCAACTACGGACCAACTTTTCACTATCAGACAGATTCTCGAAAAATCCTGGGAATACGGTGGTGAGGTACACAACCTATTCGTCGATTTTTGCAAGGCCTACGACTCCATACAACGTCAGAAGATGTGGGAAATCCTAGAGGAATTTGGCATCCCAAAAAAACTACGCACAATGGCGAAAATCTGTGTCGACGGATCACGAGCTAGGATCAAGGTGGATGGCAAGCTCTCAGACCCCTTCGAAGTACTCACGGGAGTAAAACAAGGAGATTTTTTTTTTTTTTTTTTTTTATATAAATTGGGGTACAGGTGTTACCTGTGTGCACTTAAGCCTATTGGCCTATTGTGCCCCCTACAACAAAGTATCTACCTCACTTCTACATCACTTTCTCGAGGCCTATATCTCCCTCACGAGAGCCAGGATCTTGAGGGGATTCAGAAGTGGTAGGTCTTTTACATGTAACTGCAAGCTTTCCGAGCATGCTGCTCTTCTTCGTGCGATTGCGATTGAATCGCATCGCATCGCAGGTCCTCCGCACCTTCATTGCAGAATCTGCAAGACTATAGTTGTCTCCCTAAGAGACTCCAGATATTTAACCCCAGGACCAAAGACGCCAAGGCCTGTTCTTGGTTTGGTACTTCCTAGCCTAGAGCCATCAGTATACCACTTGATTGTGTGACTATTGAGAATTCCTGCTGATTCGCAGCATTCTTTCATTGTCCCTAATATAGTTTCGAATTCCCTCCTAAAACAGTATTTTGGATGGATTCTATCGCTTGGCATATCCAGGCAGTGGTCAGACGTAGTCAGAGAGGCTGAGTCTCTCTTAATTGCCCTTCCACTCCTAGTAATGCCATTTCTGCTGAAGTTTCCACTGCAACATGGAGGGGTGGGAATTCCAGTACTATCTCCATTGCTGCAGTGGGACAGGATTACATAGCCCCTGTAAAGCATCATGTTAGAGAATACGGGCTTCTGAATGTAGCCATAATTTGGATTATTCAGAGAAAAATTCTCATGTGGTTTGATTTTGCCATGTCCATGAAGCCATGACCAATGGTATGGTTACAGCAGGAAAAGACAGGCAGTAAAACAAGGAGATGGCCTATCACCATTATTATTCAACCTGGTCCTAGAAAAGGCGGTAAGACGCGCTATACAAACACCGGGCGGGATCGACATGGGAGTAAAGATTAAATTTCTCGGGTATGCTGACGATCTGAACGTCATGGCAGAGGCAAAAGAAGAAGCCGAGACCACAGTGAAAGCCCTTGAAGAAGAAGCTCTGAAGCTAGGTCTAAAAATAAACGTTGAAAAAACCAAGTACCTATTAGTGGGAAGAGACCAAGATACCTGCACAGGTCGCTTTGAAAGAGTGCAAGATTTCAAATACCTTGGGTCCATCATCACGTCCGACAACAAGATCAGTCAAGACGTTCTTAACAGAATTAAATCAGCCAATGTAGCTTTCTTCCAAACAAGAGCACTATTCTCGACTCGGATTCTATCATGGACAACAAAGATCAGGCTTTACAAGACGCTAATCCTACCTGTCCTTATATATGGTGGTGAAGCATGGGCCCTGACAAAGAAAGAATCAAGAGCGTTGGCTGTTTTCGAGAACAAGATGTTACGGAGAATATTCGGAAGAGTTTTTGAAAACAACAGTTGGAGAATCCGAACGAACGAAGAAATCCACCAACTCTTCGGCTCGCCAGACGTCACACAAATACTACGAAGCAGAAGGCTCCAGTGGATGGGACACGTCGTCCGTATGCCAGCGGATAGAACAGCACAAGCAGTATGGATGGCATGTCCCAACAGAAGAAGACCTTTGGGGCGTCCGAGACGACGCTATGGCGACCAGCTAAACGAAGATATACAGGAAGTTGGCCTTCGGGCCGATAATTGGTGTGATCTGGCGAAGGACAGGATCCGGTGGCGTAGTGTTGTGAATGCGGCCAAAAGTCCCCCAGGGCTGACAGCGCCAACTTAAGTCAAGTAAGTCAAGTCTAAGACATTTTCTCTTCATTTCATTTTTAGTTACGCCTTACATGCACGGTCCACCACTGCGCTGCAGCCTAATGGACAATTTCCATGTTGCCACAGACAATATCAAACCAAAAAATTTCTTAATAATCTACAGCAGTGCCAGGTTTTAATTTCGGGGGGGGGGGGGTCCGAAAATATTTTTTACGTCATTTATTAATTAATTAATGAATGAATTCTTCAAACAACACAGGCTTACACAAGAAAATTTATTTCGGAGGGGGGGGTCCGGACCCCTTGAAACCCCCCCCCCCTGGGCACGGCCATGAGTGGTTGCCAACCTTTTTGCACAACGGTGCCATATTCTAAGTTCACAGCGACCAATGAAGCTTTTGTGGAGCTAGACGCACAAGAATCCAAAAATTATGTAGGTCTTCATAGAAAGGAGAAGCGGGAGTAGCGTAAAGTATCCTTTTATAGCTGTGTTAAATACTTTGACATACAGTAAGACTACATAAATATGTGGATTTGATATGATGCAACACAACTCTTTTTTTCCTCTTTGAATTTACATTTGAATTTCCATTTGATTTTCCATTTTTATGGGTTAATTGTAAGAGTAGGCCAAAAAACCTATTTGGAAATATGGAAAATAAAGAAAATTTTCTTTCTTTCATTGATGAATTAGATTTTGATTTTGTCTATATTAGTTTCAATGTTTATTCTACCGCGGTATTCTGATAGAGCCAGAACCAAAGGCTTTGGCGTAAATTCCCAAAATTTCTGGGGGGGGGGGGGGCTTTGGTCCAAAGCTGCTGCTCGGAGCCATAGTTGGCCGTAGGTTGACGACCACTGATCTAGGGAAATAAGGCATTAAGTACGATTTTTTTATAGTTAAATTTTATAATAGAAGAGTGAGGGGGTACACCCTAGACTTCCACATAGAAGAGATGAGACACTCGCTTCCCGTCAAAAATGTATGAATTTCTGGGATTGTCAGAACGCTTTAAATTTACCATCAGGTGGCCCCAGATTTAAGAAATATTTTTGGCACCTTGGAATATCCCATCACTTATATATACAACTAAAAAACCACCCTGGTCCCGTTCACGAGGAAGTTGAAGCTTAATATTAAAGCTCCCACCCTCAGCGGGGTGCGTTTAGCCCTCACAGATAGCACCAAATATCTTGGTGTTATCCTTGACCGGAAGCTCACATGGAGCCTGCATCTGGACCAGGCTGTAAGCAGGGCGCGAAACGCCTTATTTCTTACGAGCAGAATGGTGGGTAGAACGGGGGGGCTTAAGCCGAAAGTAACGGACTGGCTATATAAGTCCATTGTGCGACCTATAATTAGCTATGCGGCGCTAATTTGGTGGCCTAGACTGCATAAGAGCAAAAAGGGAGCAAAATCTCTCACAAAACTACAGAGGCTGGCTTGCCTCGCGATCACGGGAGCATCCCGTTCGTGCCCCACGGCTGCCATGGAGGTCCTATTGAACCTACCACCACTCCCGATTTTCATCGAGAGTGAGGCGGCTAAGTGGGCCTATCGCATTAAGAAAAGCCATGGACTAAAGCCTGGCGACCTTACCGGACACTTACGCATTCTTAATGAGTGCAAGGTTCCGGAGGTTATGTTCTCAGACTCCATGGAGACAACTTTTCAATTCTCAAAGAATTTCTCGGTTATATTGGAAAGCCGGAAAAAATGGACTGACGGAGAGGTAGTCTTTCCATACGGCTCATTAAGATTTTATACTGATGGGTCAAAAATAGAAAACGGAGGTACAGGGGCGGGGGTTTATGGGCCACGACTCAACTTAGTCATCCCCATGGGATCCCAACCCACAGTCTTCCAAGCCGAAATACATGCCATACGCGCATGTGCGGCGCACTGCATTAAACGTGCTTACCGCCACAGCAAGATATTCATTATCTCCGACAGCATGGCTTCCCTACTTGCGCTGGACTCGAGAAGCTACGAGTCCAAGCAGGTGTGGGAATGTATGCTTGCACTCAACGCATTGGGAGTGACGAATAAAGTCACCCTCATGTGGGTTCCAGGACACGCCGGGATCGAAGGCAATGAAAATGCCGACGCCTTGGCGAGAGAAGGGAGCGCGCTACCCTTCATTGGGCCTGAACCCTTCTGCGCCTTCCCGAGAAACCGCCAAACCCTAGAGATTGGCCTATGGGAAGATAAGAGAAAGGAAGCATACTGGAAGTCTGTCACAGGCCACAGACAATCCAAAATATTCCTCACTCACTCTAAGAGCTATACCGCCAAGGCACTGAACCTCAGCAAGCCTGAACTTAAGGTACTTACAGGTGCACTCACAGGACACTGCCACGTGAACTACCATTTAAAGAACATGGGTAAAGTCTTGAATGACACCTGCCGATTCTGCAAAGAAAAGGCTGAGACTGCTGAGCATATCATCTGCTCGTGTCCGGCAGTAAAGAACAGACGGCTGCTAGCAACGTCCTCTTGGTTTCTATCACCAAGGGAGGCTTGCCAGTTGGCCCCTGGGCAGTTGTGCAGGTTTTTACGGGACCTGCTGACTGACCAGGACTAAAAGTACGGGGATTCACAATAGATCTTTAAGGTCAAAGTGAGCCAAGCTCAAGTAGCAGCATCGCCCCATTACTAATCTAATCTAATATATACAACTTTAATACACCCCAACCTTTTGCATACACATGAAAAGTCCGGGAAGTTACTGCCAGTCGATATTTTGTTCACACATTTTGTACAACACGAGGCAAAGGGGGAACTTGTAATACCAGCACCACGCACACTCAAGTGGGAGCGACTGGATCCTATTCTACAAGGTTTCGCCTACCTTAGAAAACTCCCGATTGAACTGAGAGCAGCGAAAAATGGTACTAACTTCCCTAAATTGCTTAGAGACCATATATTGGAGAAATCATTCTGCACTGTCACTGAGGCACTAGCACACAAAGACAATGCGAGAACTATCTACCTGATTTTGACGATATTTTGAGGATTTTAATTCATACTGTCTTGCCGATTACTTGATTGTATAATTTGACAGAAACATAAATTTATTTATTTATGATGAAATTACATATAATTATTCTTATTTGTTTTAGACATACAGGATTTGTCTTGCACTGGCATACTTGTACGATTTCTGGCTAATAGATGGACCTACAGAGCGATTTGACAATGAAGTACCAAGGGAAAATTTACAAGAACACATCGTAAGAAGAAGACTCAACGAAACCACCCCTCCCCGACGCCGACCCCGTCCGAGATTTATCTAGAAAATTGAAAATCTAGAAAAACGCCAACCTAAAAGTTGATCCCACCGCTGCTACTATCTGTTAGGCTGGCGTTTTTCTAGGCTGCTGGCTCGTATAATTGACTATAAAATGTTCATACTATAGTATTTGACCCCAGGTCAACAGCCTGCTGTGGGGGGCCTAACCTAACCTATCTTTCGCAAGGACGGGGTAAATGTGCTTTTAGATTACTTTATGTACAATACATATAATAGACACTGACCGATTTAAATCATGTACACTTGATGATGAACGAAGAACCACAAGGTCTGAAGGGTCGGTCGAGTCTCACCTCTAGAAACTTAACTCTAAGAGCCCCGCACTTTCCGCGTCACTACTCATTTTTATAACCTCGCCTGGCTACGTCACATGAACAGGCTTTCACAGACTGTACCGAAGGCGCGCTGCTAATTCAGCACTCTTCTAGCACAGACCGTAGAAAGCAATTCAATGACAGCTGTACAGGGTGTTACAATAAATGATACAGATACACAGAATGTGCCAACAACTATACATTAATATACGGTGCCCGCTGATAGAAATAGTCGCAGGTCTGTTGATTTTGGTCTCCCATTGAATCATAACTTGGTTAGGTTATGTTATAGAAAGCTAATAAGACTACTCATTTCCACTTATATTTTGATTTTATTTTAAGGTGACGAAAATAATAACATATGTCCTATATTACTAGTAATTCATTTATTTAACCGATGAAAATATCTAAGAAGATGGCAGCATTGCACCAATGAAAACCAATAAATTGTGTGTAGAAAGTTTGTTTTGCCTAATTTTGTTCACTGTTTGTACAACATTATTGAAACAAACAACAAATTATGAAATTTTATTGTAACATTGATTTTTATTTTACCTACATAGAGTATAGTCTATTTTAAACATTATAATGAGAGTTAACTTTGTAAATTATCACATTGAAACATATAAAAATATCATCACGATCGGTTTCGACAGATTGTCATTCTCAAGTGAAAAGATAAAACTTAAAATCAAAACAAGTAATTGCAAGTTATAAATATTAAGTCACGTTATAAATATAAATACATTAGACTACATATACGATCCTGCTGCCAAGTCCAACAAAGGAGAATTGCTGATAAATGTTATATCATTTAATTTATGTGGTATTTTACAAAGTTAACTCTTATTATAATGTGTTCAAAACATTACAAAGTTACAAAGGAGACTATTTTATATATGTAGCCTAGTATATTTTAAACATAACAATTCATTACAACTATTTTATCCATTTTTTTACTATTTAAAATGTAGTGGTCCAAAATTAAAATTATCCTTATTGAATTAATTCAAGGGTTTTTTTTAATTTGACTTCAAAAAATGTATTTAACATAATTTCACTGTCTATCCGGAAATAGTTTTTTAATTTTTAAAAAGTGAGCAAAGCAACTTTTCAATTTTATTGTTATTGTTTATTGTTCTTCTAAAGCAAAATTATGTATCCTAGGTCTACGTTAAAATCTAAAATGAATAGGCTATGTTAGAAATAAAAATTGTAGAAAATGTTTTTTTGACATGATATGGCAGGATTATACTGTCCTGAGGAAAAAAATACTGTCCCGAGGAAAAAATACTGTCCTGAGGAAAAAATACTAATTTTTGTATGTTTTCCATTGCGTAATTTTTTGTGTGCTTTTAACTTACCTTTAATATAATGACGACTACTAAGGGCTGTACCCAGAAGCAAGTGAAAGGACTAGTCTTCCTTTCATATTTATTTTCTAACGTGGAGGAAACGGTCTATAAGAATGAACCTCGCTTGCTAAAAATTTCGAACAAACTTCACTTCATTAATGTAATTTCCATATGTACTGTATTGTACTTTGTATTATTCAGCCTATTTACCTATGCAGTATTGTAAACAGGAACGCTTGTCTGAATTGTATGCATACCCTATTTATACAGTATATATTAAACTGCAATACAATATCTACCGTACATTTCTTTCAATTTCATATATTTACTATGAAACTCAGCGAGCTTCGTATCGCATAACAGTTGAGGGCCAAAATATATAATATATTACAAGCTTATAACTGGGGGAGAAATGCGGCGCCGAGAGAAGAGTGTAGGATTGATGTGGGAGCGAGGTAACAAAATGAACTGTAGAGCTAGCTAAAGCACCTAAATTTAAGCCAAGGGCGACATAGGCGAATCTCGATTGATTTTTTCTTGGAAGGGGGGGGGGGGCACAAGTTGAAAAATAGGAATTGGTTTTGTGTTATAGGATATATATATATATTTTTTTTTTTTTTTTTTTTAAGTTCACTTTATCAAGTGCTTGATCATAAGGGGGGTAACCAGTAAACCTCAATATTATCAAATTTGGTAAATTAATATTGTTACTGCAAAGGCTTTCACGGCCGGAATCAAATGAAGAACCAGTAGAATCCGGGCTGATGGGCCGGATTCTACTGGTTCTTCATAAATTAATATGTCTCTATTGTCAATGTCTAGACTCCAGATGAAGTTGAAATTGATTTCTCGACTGAGACATGTTGAAACACTGTTGTCACAAGTGTAACAACGCGAAAACAACAAAATACGGGCTTTATAGTCTTCCAGCAGAACCTGTCCTTTACGAATCACATCGTACAGTACACACTGTATCTATTTATTTTTCTCACAGCCTTGGTAAGTTTTGTATTATATCCAATTACAGTTGATTATATTTAGCTGGGCAATATTCGGTATGAATGTAGATAATATTCAAATATATCTATAAACTTCGTATGTATACAGTCAGGTGTATAGGAGGGCCATTGGCCCTACTCTCGCTGTAGCTGTAGCCATATTTAATTTTTTTTCAATAAAGACTTCATTATTATTATTATTTGCATGAAGAGGGAACTGACCGTTTAAAATTTATTTATTTATTTATTTTTTGTTAAATTACCAAGTGGTCAAAAAAACTTCGGTAACATGTTATGTTAATTAACTCTAAGTTAGTTCAAAGGCGGTATTCATGAGCATTAAAATTCTTTATGAAGGTACAGAAGAAGGTTTTTAGTACATTTACATTATCTCACCTTAAACATGATTTCTTGTAAAAAACTAAAGGCCATATAATCGGATTTCGAAATATTGAACTACCTATAATGCTGTGAAAATGTTAATAAGCCCTACATAAGTGATATTTTATATTTTATGCATTTTTCATCGCCATTTACGTACATATCAGCTGTGAGCGAGGGATATATCTTTTTCGCGAAAATAACCAGAAGAAAATGAATGTAATTGCATATATTTTCATTAGATTGCATTTTGTAGCAAGTAATTTTGATTGGTAGGCTAGGTTTTTTGAAAAAAAGGAAATCTCCGTTACCAAAGAACATTTCAAAAAAGACAAGGTGCTAACATAAAACAAAATTACTGTTAATTTTCAGATTATACTGTACTTTATACCGCTAAATATTAAAAATGGAATACCTACGAACAAAAGGACGGGCAATTGCTAATGGAATAAGGAACAAGACAACAGCAAAATTTTTATGCCTGAAGATAATACTTGTGGTAAGAATAACGTTGATTAAAAAAAATATATGTATAGGTGCATAGGTAGCCTACACTACGCTGAGTGGAGCCAATAGTCTCAACAGGATAGTCAGGTTAAATTAACTGAGGCATACTGAGGTAATGTGCAAGTGTTACACGAATAAAAGTCTTCCCACAAATGATTCCAATGCGTTAGAAAAGGATGGAAATAAATATTACGTGTTTATTGCAACACACGGTTAAGAAACAGACACTAACATACTTCGGCTATGTGAGGATGAGCGGTAAGTTTCGCCTTCTGCATGTAATAACCGAAGGGAAGATAGAAGGACTGAAAAGAAGAGGAGAATTCTGGTTGAAAAACCTGACGCAGTAGTTTGGCAAGAGCATGACTTCCCTTTTCAGAGCAGCAGTTTCCAAGGTACAAATTACCATGGTGATCGCAAATCTTCGATAGTAGAGGCATTTAATGAAAAAGAAGAATTGGAACCCAGAGAGGCATCAGTGCAGTACATTGGGCAGAAATTACGTTTCATATGGTGGAGTCCATTAATTAAGTGAAGTAAAGTAAAGTAATTTTATTTCCTTCAAAATATAGATTTACAATTATTTTATAAGTATAATAACAGTAGGAGGGGACCCTTTAGGGCGAGCCTGTGCTGGGCCCCCTTTTAATATTGCTAGTAGCTAAAAAGTAAAAAGTAAAAAGTAAAAAGTAAAAAATAAAAATTGGAACCCAAAGAAGCATCAGTGCAGTACATTGGGCAGAAATTAAGTTTCATATGGTGGAGTCCATTAATTAAGTGAAGTAAAGTAAAGTAATTTTATTTCCTTTAAAATAAAGATTTAAAAAAATTTTTAGCTGTTTATTGTTAATTATTGTTAATTAAGGCCAAACCGGAGGGGGTCACGTGACTGGCCTGGAAATGACTTTGCAGGGGATTCGTAATATATGTTTTAAACCACATGGGTGTAGTAAAAGTCGATGGAAGGCGCCCATTCCATTGACCGGCTAGGGCTATTTCCGACAACGGTGACGTGGTAGCAGACTTTCAAGACTTAGGTAGCGTTTCCATCGACCTCGCATTGCAGAATGCAAATGACATTGAAGGAAATTAGAATTTTTCTTTTTATAGAAATCTATTAAAATGTTTGTACTTAACATATCCCATGACGCCAATTTTTTAATTTAATTTTTTTGTTTGTGATTTTACTGTATGATCATTGATCAATTTTAACTATAGCATAGAGGAAAATAAATATTTCCGTCAATTCTGCAATGCGAGGTCGGTGGAAACGCCACCTAAGTCTTGAATGTCTGCTACCACGTCACCGTTTTTGGAAATAGCCCTAGCCGGTCAATGGAATGGGCACCGAAGGGTATAGTATACGCGTAGACATGCTTACACTATTGACTGAACCAAAAATTACAATTACATTAGGTCTAAAATTTGTGCATGGAGCAATTAAAAACATACCTTTTAGAACATTTTTACGTGCCCCACAGGGAAGAAAAACCTCCAACTTTTGTAATGAAATGCACTTCAGTTAGAAGCTCAACACGTAATTTGACAGAAAAGGGCCAAAACTAGGTAAAACTGCAATTATTTGAAAAAATACAAGTCAAATACGGAACAGGTACATGACGTGGGGCTTTGTTTATAAAATGGATATTCAACCATCCCGTGGCTGGAGACCACAATCAATATGGCTGCTAATGTAGGCTGCACAAACTAAGTACCGAGTTTTTGACCGGGTCCAGGTATCCGCTTTACTACGCTGCAATGTGTAAGACTTCGATATTTTTTGCGTTGGTACTTATCTCTGATAGTTGGATTATGGTTAACGGGTGCCTCGTAAGGCATATTATGGCTCCCGCCGCTCCAGTACTATTATATTTCTATGTATTCAACACTCAACACTCAAGGTCACAACTCTCCGGCTTGGTCTTCATAAAAATGTTTTAATTTTTTAAAGTATTACAACAGGTCTACAGCATAATATATTAATTGGTGGTAGGGGGTTCGCATATTTTGTCTCTTATTAATTTTCTATTTCCATTTGCAGATTATGGACGTGGCAGAGATAACACTTACAATAACCTACTATGGTAAAAACTACCCCACCGTGTTACGATCCCTTGTTCTTTTTGTTACCATTTTTTGTATCGCTATTAATATTTTTCTATTCCTTTACCAATTTTGGAAACACATGGACAATGAGAATGTTATTCTTATCGAGCTTCTTCTTGCTGTTGTATCATGTTTTAAAGCAATGCTTTACTCCATCTTCACATTCCTCATATTCAAACGCGAAGATAGAAAATTGGGATACATGGCTGTAAGTATATGAATATAGGCTGTATATTTTCTAAAAAAAAATAATTCGTTTTAATTTATTGGTTTTTGCCCTTCTTTTGAACCTTAATTACTAATATATCAGGGGTATTCACTGTGTTGGGCTTACCCTATGGGAAAATAGGAAACAGAGGGGAAATGGAAATATAAAACTCCAGTTTGTCGATTAGTAAAATGATGCGGTAAGGAAACGTGTTTCCCAACATATTTATTGTTGTTTTGCTTTTGAACTTTGCTTTTTATTTTTATTTTATTTAAAAGCAGATGTTCATAAGTTAATAGCCAAAGGCAAAGAAATTTTTAGGTAAAATAGGTTTTTCTGTTTCTATTTAAATACTTTATGCATTTATGTTGTTTTAGGCACTTTCGTTCGCAGCAATGTGCCTGTATTTCGGTGAAATAAAGCTTGCAAGCACTAGGCCTACCGAAGATGAAGACGAAAATGAGTGGAGTCCCCCAAATCAGAGTACAACTCCACGAGCAGGACCAGTTTACGTGGAGGCAGGCAGAAGATTGCCCCCGTTGGAGGCATCACGTTCATTGCGTGGAGAGAATACCCAACATAAAAGGAAGCCTTCGGCATATCCACGAGAAGGTGAACGTGTGTTACAAAGAAACGAAGCTCAGCGAAGAGGTGAAAGAGGGACTCCGGCTTATGCTCCGAGGGCTTTACCGCAGTTAGTGCATGAAGACAATGCTCAACGAAGCGGGGGAACAGGGTCTCCCGGATACCCTCTGAAGGCTTTGCCGCAGTTAGTGCATGAAGACAATGCCCAACGAAGCGGTGGAAAAAGGTCTCCCGGATATCCTCTGAAGGCTTTGCCGCAGTTAGTGCATGAAGACCATGCCCAACGAAGTGGTGGAAAAAGGTCTCCCGGATATCCTCTGAAGGCTTTGCCGCAGTTAGTACATAAAGACAATGCTCAGCGAGGTGGTAGAAAAGGGTCTCCCGGATATCCTCTGAAGGCTTTGCCGCAGTTAGTGTATGAAGACAATGCCCAACGAAGCGGGGGAAAAGGGTCTCACGGATATCCTCAAAAGGCTTTGCCGCAGTTAGTACATAAAGACAATGCTCAACAAAGCGGTGGAAAAGGGTCTCCCGGATATCCCCTGAAGGCTTTGCCGCAGTTAGTGCCTAAAGACAATGCCCAACGAAGCGTTGGAAAAGGGTCTCCCGGTTATCCTCTGAAGGCTTTGCCGCAGTTAGTGCATGAAGACAATGCCCATCGAAACGGTGGAAAAGAGTCTCCTGGATATCCTCTGAAGACTATGCCAGAGTTAGTGCATGAAGAAAATGCCCCAGGAAGCGGTGGAAAAGAGTCTCCTGGATATCCTCTGAAGGCTTTGCCGGGGTTAGTGCATGAAGAAAATGCCCTACGAAGCCGTGGAAAAGTGTCTCCTGGATATCCTCTGAAGACTTTGCCGGAGTTAGTGCATGAAGAAAATGCCCTAGGAAGCGGTGGAAAAGAGTCTCCTGGATATCCTCTGAAGGCTTTGCCGGAGTTAGTGCATGAAGAAAATGCCCTACGAAGCCATGGAAAAGGGTCTCCCGGATATCCTCTGAAGGCTTTGCCGCAGTTAGTGCATAAAGAAAATGCCCTACGAAGCCGTGGAAAAGAGTCTCCTGGATATCCTCTGAGGGCCTTGCCGCGGTTAGTGAACGAAAACAATGCTCAAGAAAGGGGTGGAAGAGTGGTTTCTGCCCAAGAAAAAGGGAGAATGGTACCAACAGAGGCAGCTGACGAGATATTTCTGAATTTTAAGCAAAAACAAGCAATAAGAGATAAGTATCCATTGGGAGAAGAGGATTATTTTCAGACGATTCCGTTGGTACAACCAAGAGTTGAAGCGGAGGGAGCGGAAGAGGAACATCAGTTGTGACATCCTCGAGGAAGAGGACCAAAGGAAGTAAAATTACTGTAGCCTAACCCTAATTTATGAGTGATATTAAGCAACGCAAAAGCTGAACTCCATTTATGAAGAAGAAATAGTAGAATCCGGGCTGCTGGGCTGCGGTCAATCTGAAAGTGAACTATAAATCTCAGTGCATCCTGGGGTGCAACCGTCGAAATCTAAGCATCGCAACTGAAGATGTCGGTCACAGCTGCTGACGAAACGTTTGGAAATTCATTTAATATCGATTTCAGCCCGGATTCTACTGTTTCTTGATCTGTCTCTGTGTGAAAGCATTTGTAGTTAGATTTATTTTATAATGTAAGATTAATTTTAGATTAATGAATGAGAAGTCATAAATTAGAGGAAATGTTCCTGTACGCTTTAAAATGTAGATTCTGGCTGTCATATACCCCGTTTAGCCGCTGTGATAGAAGGCGTGGTTTTTTAACCAATTTTAGAAATTCTGTAATATTATTGTATTATTGTAATATAAGTGTTTTATTGTAATATTATTGTAATATTATTGTATTATTATGTATATTTATAACTTATTGTGGGGGGAAATTTCAAGTAATTTTTAATGTCTTATTGATATACGATACATAATTTCTCTGGAATTAGACTACGTGAAAATATATATTTTCCCTTAATTATGAATTTATAATAACTCAAGTAGGAGAAAAACACGTTGATAATGGTCGCAAACGTACGAACTTCACTTAACGAACAACATCGAACGCACTTAAGGCTTCTTTAAAAAAGAACCGAAGGTAAATTATATAATAGTGTAATGTTATTTTCCAACCATTAATTGAAAAAAATATGAAACACTTGGTTTCAATGTATTAATAAGCAGTCATTTAAAAAATCCATGAAACTCTGTGTTTCATCATTTTCAATTCCTGGTCGTATTTTAGCCTAAGTCAATACGTAATGTCATGCATAAATAACACGACAGTACCTAATTAGATTCAGCCATTTTAAAATACCAAATAAATTACATTTCTCTCTTGAGCCTAAAGAATATGTAGCTTAAATTATCTTTGAGTACACTTTTACGTTTTTGGATTCTGGCTATTCCTATCATAAACTTTTATCATTGTATTGCATTTTTAAGTCATAATTATAGTAGTGGTTACCTACATAACTTATTCAGTATATTATATAATACTAAAATAGAATAATCCGAATAAAATAATATAGAAAGCATTGAAAAACATGCCTATATTTTAGATTTTCTTTAATTTCTAAGCCGTATAGCTTCATTTTTTCATTCTAATTATACTCATGATATAAAAATATGAATCTAAACCGTCATATGGTTTTATTCTTAATAGACTGAAAACCTTGACTACTCATCTTGTTTATTTATTTATATATTTATTTATTGTCTGCGAAGTTATAAAGCGTATCATTCTAATATACCATTTTGTGGGGCCGACTACCACCAAGGTGAATCCACGAGAACTAGGCAGTGTGCACAGCGTTGGCAGGGAAACTTGGTGGGACATAATAACGCGCTGAGACTGCCAGTCAGTATAAGTGCGTGTAGATTACTGTCATCTCCGAATTTTTCGTGGGATGACTATGTCCCCCAAGTAGTTCGGAGTTCACTATAATCAGGAGGTCCACCTTTTCAGTAAAAGATTTATCCCTTAAGGTGCCTCAAGTTATGAAACAGATTCACCCCCCCCCCCCCCACCAGGGTTGCTTATAACTGAAATGATGGAAGCAGGCGTTGGAAAACAAACAAACATTTTTATTTATTTATGGTATTTTGATACACCTAGGAATTTTTGTAACCCCAAATGATGGGCTCAAATGATATGCTAGCTCGGTTAAATATAGGTATTATTAATACTAAGTTTATCACGTTAGAATATTCGTAAAAAAAAATCACGTTAATACAGGACTGCTACAAGTTCGGTCTATAACACGGATGATAATAATTCAGTCAGTCTTCCTCGAGCACTGCTGACGATTAATTTTGATAAGATAAGAGATTTCTTATTTAACTAGACCTATCTAGGTAAGTACCGCTTTTAATTTTTATATACTCAGCTCAGGGGTCGGCAACCTTTTTCAGCAGCTGGGTCTAATTTCAAAATTACCTGATTTAGATCTGTTAGAAGAGCAACACTTCCAAACCCAAAATAAAAACAATAAAATTTATTTACAAATTATATTTTATTTTTTGTTATATTTTATACTGCCTTAATTTTTGGATATGGAACCGGTAACGTAGGGAAGAGCCGCACCCAATGAGAAAAAGACCGCGAGCCTCCCGTTACCGACTACTGACTTAGCTGTATCGAAATTATGACTCCCGGCAACCAAGAAGACAGCGACCCAGGTGAGGGCACACCCAGGCGGCGCCACAGGTATAAAGAAGGGAATAAGGGATCCAACAGTTGCGCCCAAGAAAACGTCAGCAGTGTTCCAAGATGTTTAGTACAGAGTTTTTGAAAGGAAAGGTTTGGAAGATTTTGTACTGTATAGTAGAATCCAAGCTCCGGAATCTGAAAGAGTAGTTTCAAACACATCGACCACATCTGTTATCGACAAATACAGACGCACTTCGTCTACTTCTGCTGAGATTGTGTCTTGGAGCCTTAGCAGTTGCTACAGTTCCTACAGTAGCAGAAGCTGAGTATCTACAGCAAGTGATGCAGGATGTAGGGGCAAATACATATGTGGAGCATAAGAGGGCATGCCAGGATCGAGGGGTGTGGAGGCATCGATGCCACATGTTGCTGCCAACAAGCTGTATGTAGGTAAGTTGAAGAAGAAATAGAAGAAGAAGAAGATGATGACTCATATACGTCGGGCCGCAAAATAGCAGTGTTTACACAAAACGGTACATTACCCTTGTTTGGAATATAAATTGTACTATAAATTGTAGAATACGGGCTGATGGGCCGCGATCAATCGAACAACATATACGAGTGACCCCTTACATGCTTTCCTATATATCAATTAGGGTCCTTCTGACATTGCTACTCAAACCACATAAGAACCATTTCTCTATGTATGATGTATGATGTATGATGTATATGATGTATATGATGTATATGATGTATTTTCTATATGAAAAAATTCGGTAAAAACTATGTTAAAACAGGATTGCTCCAAGTTTCGTTTCAAATGTGGAGGTAATGATTTCAGTTGGTCATCTTCAGCTCTCTAAACGCTTGATTACTACAATACAATCGATTTATTATTTAACTTACCTATTTAGGTAATTAAAGCTTTAATATGTTATGTACTTATGTATATCGACATTTTTACTGTACAGACTGAATATGTTATCCACGAAGGCATTTTTTTTATATTAGTTCCATAAAATGAAAAAAATTCAAATATACCTGCCTAGTCTTAGTAGTCTTTCTTGTGGCAGATGCTTCTAGTACGTAGGATAAGTTAGTTTGCCTCAAAATGTATTTGCCCTCGAGAGGGATCGCCATTCAAGCGCTTTTGGCTGAAATTTTATTGCTTTTCGAAATATGTCATTTGTAAATGTGTCGATATTTGTAGGGGACAGTTTTGTGTGTACGAGCCCATAGGTAAACCCAGCGCTAGGTTGGTGGTAACTTAGAACATTGGAAATGTTAAAATAAATCAATGGGCACCGCAAGGTGTGTAGATGCCACCTAAGTCAATTTTGACCAGCCGTCTATTGCTGTCTAATATCCCGCCCTTTTTTTATATCTGTGTCAAAAATATCATAAGACGAACATTCTTGTTATTATTTTTTTAGGTTGAAATTCACTGGAAAAATATAGTAATATAACCAAAATGGACAACCTACGCAGAATGGGATGGACAGTTTGTCATTTTTTGGGGAGAAGGACCAACGACAGATTCAAATGTGTGAAGTTTTTGGAGTTTGTAAGTCACAAAATAGAGTTGCAAAATAGGCTAGCTTAGAGTTTTATAAAGGATATAAGATGTATGGAGCGTAGAGCCCTTCAAAAGTATTTTTGGAATTGTTGTTTTTTGGAATTCGACCAACATAACTAATTCGTAATATAAATAAACGAGAAGCTAGAAAAATTATGTATTGGTGACAAAAAAGAATACTAGAGCCTAGTTTCCCCTTTGGAAGATGTGCCTGAAATATTGGGGATTTACATATTTACAGACCAGTTAGGCTTATAATCTTCAGAGAATTAATTCAATTGCGAACCGGAAGTCTCCTCCGGTGAACATATTTGAGAATAGGACTGAAATAGACGATTAGTGGGGTTTTACGCCTTTTGGGAGCAGTAACACATAGATTTTAGTGGCAAAGAACATAACTACAAGCAGGGAGGCCCAGGAATTTCATCAAGAAAATTGACTTTCTACAAAATATATTGGGGCTTTAAGTGGTCCCTTTATTCACTTAATGGATGCAGCGCCCCTGGACATAAGAGAGTTCAGCTTCTCTTGGGGCATTGCAGTTCATCAAAAGTTCTTTCAATTAATTGTTAAACAGAGAAAGACTTCTCACGAGAGGCAACGATAGAGAAAATGTCAAAAAGGTTGATAAAACCAGCGTTATTACAGGTTAATTCTGCCTATAGAAACCCCCAATCGATAATGAAATCCAAATTACAATTACAGTATGTTCTGTTGCTTTTATTTTTAAATGTTTTACTAGTTTTATGCTGTACATTTTGGTTACATAATATGCATATTTAATAGGTTTTGTCCAATTTGGCGACCCCAGCCGATGTGGCGCCCGGGTGAACCCCCCCCCCCCTCGTTTCGCAACTGCCGTGGATGACTCTTGCAACCCTTTTTCATTAAAATAGGGACCCCCCCCCCAGGGACGGATGGTCAGCCGTCACCCCCCCCCCCCCCCCCCGAGTAAAATAGCTTTACACTTGTTAGAATAGACTTTTGAAGGGAATTAAAAGAAATTATTACTCAAGCAAAAGAATCGCAATATGTTTCAGGCCACCACCACCGGGGGGGCCCCCGAAAAGTTTTTCAGAAACCGTCCGTGCCCTCCACACACTTATAAATCTAACATCCAACGTTACCGACTGTGGTCAGATTCTTCATAATTTCATAATTTTAATTTTCAGGTAATAATGGTTACTGAGCTTTTGACTGCATATTTCCCGCTCTCTAAAGCCCTAGCTCCCGAAAAAGAAAGTATCCTAATTGCGATTTATAGCTCAAACCTAATTATTGTTACGCTGAACTGTTTCATTTGGGCCTCCATCATGTACGAAGGCGGTAGATGCAATTTTTGTTTTCAATTGGCCCTCGGTTTATTCTATTTAATTAAGTTCCTCGCCTTCCTCGTATCAGCCCCGCACGTCCCGGAAGGAAAAGCATTTCTTTTGTTTCTAATGGTAAGTATAATTTAAGTATATATATTTATATATTATATTAAGTATGTGTACTTAAGTATATAAGTATAATAAGTATAATTTTCTCTCTCATTTCCTCGCACAGTATTCCCTGGACAAGGAGCATGTATTAAACAATGCAATACATAATTTATTTACAAGTGTTTGTCATTACAATTAAAATGCAATTGCGTACTGTACAATAATTTAAATAATATTGTCAACGGCGTAGCGTGCCTTTGAGGGGCCCCGTAGAAAGATTTGTTTGGGGGGCCCATATGAAGGGCAATTTTTTCTCACAAACAAATAAAAAGAGTGTTTGCATATAAAATGAAAAGAAATATTTATTCATCATAATTATCTAACTGGCACTTTTTCCAAAATATTTACAAACAAATTAAATTAAATATACGCTCTCCTTGCCCTTTTTCGGCAAACTGATCCATTAAATCATTTATGGCTGATGATGACTTTAGTTCTTCTACAGTTTCTGCTCTATGGCAGATAGTGACAGGTCCTACAGCAGTCAGAAAATTTTTAGAGGTATTTATTAATTTTCTCTTACCCACGTCGTGTCGGGGGCCCCCGTGATACGGCTGATACGCCGGTAGTTACGCCTCTTAACATTGTCCGCATCCCCAAGCAGGCGCTTGATTGTGACAAAGGACTTAATACAGTGCTACAAAAAATGCATATTCAATATATTTTGTGGCCAATCTGCGTTACATATCAATACGCTAAGAGAAATTTCTTTGACAGTAAGTTCTTGATAATTATTTCATGGGATATTTCTTTTCCCTCTTTATACAGAATTCCCACCTCCAATAGTCCCTTAAAAAGTTCTAAAACACTAAAGTGGAAAATAACTTAATTAATGGGGGGTTTCACTGTTTTAGGGTCTTTCATTGTTGGGTATACTGTGCTGTTGCTATGAAATATGTCTGGACGTACGTGAATATCCTGGCGCCGCTGACGATGGCGAACAAATACCCCTAAGGGACTATGCTGTTCCTGACATTCAGCGTATTGCCCGCGAGGCAGACGCTGTCGCTGTAGAAGAATTTCGCGAGGAACCAATTATTCCTCATGCCGCAGAAGCTAGGCCTGCAGGTCCCCTCCCCGACATTGTACCAGGCGGCAGACTGGGGCATGGTGGCAACCATGGAGTGAACAACCAAGAGCACGGCACACCAAGGCGGCGCCATTAGCAACGACCATACAAATGTCAACATAATCTCTTAGTTGCTGTTTTTCAAAGAGTCATTGCACTATAAGGTGGCTGGCTCTTGTTTGGATGATATTATTCGGTATAGTAGAATCCGACCTTCGGAATCAGAAAAAGTCGTTTCAAACATTTCGTCAGCATTGTTATCGACAAGTACAGACGTACTAAGTCTACTTCTGTGATCGTGTCTTAGAAGTTGTTACAGTACCTACAGTAGCAGAGGGTGAGTTTCTACTGAATCTGTGAATTGCAATCTTTGAAGTCTACATATTGCTACTGAAAATGTCGAACGTAGATATTGACGGAGTGTTGGGAAGTAAGTTTTCAGATTGGAATATGTTATCATGTGACTCCGGCCGTAAAGGCTATGTATAATAACTGTACAACTATATATATGTATGTATGTATAAATGAGTATATACTGTGTCTCTGATTTTGTTAGATAATCAGTGTGATCTCAAATAACCCATTTACCCCTTATCTTCTTACACTGTCTGTAAGTCAGTCTATAAAATTGACAATTTCCTTGCACATTATTGTATGCGCAATTTACTATTGCATTACAATTAAAATTTTAATTTCAATTCTTAATTCTTTAGATCAACTTAGTTGTTTTGTTCACTTATTTGTAACATAATTGTTCATATCTATGTAATGACGTAAATCCTTTGTATACTTTATACTGATTATTATCATGTAGGTTACAATATTTAAGTGTAGCCTATACTTGCTTAACATATCAATAATCATTCTTGAGCTTAACATTACCTTAATTATTTCTTATTTCAATACTAATAGTAAGCTGTAAGTTTTCTTTTCTTAACATTCTGTTGATTTCCTGTGTGTTTGTGTTTTCTGATGAATAATGACGGGACTATAATTAAACTTTATTTGTATTATTTTAAATAAATACACTCGTCATACCATATAAAAACTGTTATAATAATTGACTTGAAAATCCTTACAAACTTACATACTTACTTACTTACTCAACGTGTCCGGGCCTAGGACACGTTGATCCAAAACATTGCGGCCTGGATGGCCTTGTCATTGGTGACAGAATGATCTATCTGGCGCACAGCTTCTCCTATAGTCTCGGGGAAACCAGAAGGTGACCTTTAGAAACTCATCGATTCTAACGATCCAATTCATAGGGGTGTCAGTATTCCCTGAAACAGAGACATTTTTAGCGATGGTGGGCACTGCCCTAAAAATGAAAATTTGAAATTGGGGAAAATTTGACTATTCAGCAGGTTAACATAACATATTAAAATATTAACATATTTCAGATAAAATAATTAGAACTTACTTCGACTACCTGACCTTAGAAAAGTGCAACCTAAAATGTATGCAATTCCTGAGAACCCTACATTAACGAAAATTCCGTCAGGAACATTGTCGTGGTAATTCATAATACTCAGCTGGGGCAGAATGGAGAATAAGGCTTAAGTGCTTACGTCACCCAAAATAAAAAGCCCAGTTACTCATATAATATAAAAAGAACCGGTACGAGTTTACTCGAACATGCTTTCCAATTTATCGATTAGTAGAGAGAGAAAATGATTATTTTCATGGTAAATAATTTTCCTATGGTTACATTTCGGGTATCACGGGGGGGGGGGGCCTTCCACCACCTTAAGGTGACTTAAATTCTAGATAGGTCAGGCCTACACATTACCACACAGGAATAATGGCAGGTCACGCAATGCATTTGAGCGTGAATTTGCTTTCATTTTTTCAAAAAAAAAATTTTTTTTGCACAAAACCCAATAGTTTTTTGGAAAACAAACTATCCGGTTTCATAACTCAATTTAACACCTAAAACATGCTTGAAGTTAGAAATCATCGATAGAGAGGTTTCGCAGAAACATAATTTTTTAGTCATTTTTCATTAAAATTTAGTCATTTTTATTTTTTACCCCCAGAAGCAAACAATCAAGGGGCAAGAGACCCCCCGCATTTTATCAACATTAATAACAACTACAAAATATGTGAATTTAAAAGAAATTGTTGGAGCCGTTTTTGAGAAATAACTTTTTTAGACGTTTTTTTGAAGTTTTTTGAAAATAAAAACCCCCCAAATTGAGTTAGCCTAAAATAAAAAAAAATAGTCCCGAGTTATGATTTTTGTGAACCTACATGCCAAATTTCATCAAAATCGACCGAGTAGTTTGCCCGGAAATCGACGCACAGACAGACAGACAGACATTTCGTAAAAACCACTATTTTGGGTTCCTGGGACCTCAAAACGTGTAAATCCGTTGAAATCTCGGAATCGAAAATTTCGACCGTCACAAAGCTTTCCTTATAGGCTACTACGTATAAATTGGAAAGCAAAAAATCCCTTTCGGCTCAGGCCGATCAGGTGAAGGGAAATTCCGCAGACCCTGCTTTTCCTCTATACGCTACCAACGCTATGTATGTAATAATAAAAAAATGGTTGTCTGTAAGTTTGTTGTAAAGTCGGTTTACGGATAATGCCTAAATTAACTTAAAATAATTAACTTAAATAATATATGGCTGGAAAGAGAAAGAAATGTGAAATAGCCCTTAAAAGCCCTTAAGTAGTTTGAATTTTTTAAATAGATAATACCGGGCCGAAAGAGGTCTATTTTTGTTGAAACATCGTACGCACCCCCTGACGTTTCACACCCCTAAAGCCAAACCCCTTGCTTGATCACCTTGATCACCACAAATATAGCAAATATATGAAAGAGGAAGAATAGACGAGATGTGGGTATAATTTAAATTAAGATAGGCCTTCCACATCGACTTCGATGACCAGGTGGTAACGTGCTTGCACTTGTGCGAGTCTTTACACGCCATGCAATCGGAGACGTGTCATACTCATCACGGGTAATAACCTACAGAGGCGACTGAAAAGGTCAATCGGATACATTCATTAAATTGTTTGTATGCGATTTATCTTTTTATAAAAAAAAAAAACCTCAGCCCAAAAAATTGCTCAAGAAATTGCAAAGAAGAGCTCACTGGATTTGACATTTGCTTCGACACGAGAGCTTCGTAAGCTGCATCATAGAGGGAAGCATAGATGGTTTCAACCGACCTCAACGTCCAAGAAAAGAGTATCTACAGCAAGTGATGTAGGATGTAGGGGCCCAATACATACGTGGAGCTGAAGAGGGCGTGCCAGGATCAAGGGGAGTGGAGATATCGATGCCACTTGTCGCTGCCAACCAGCCAGTCGGCTGTAACTTGAAAAAGAAGACTAATGATGTCATATATGAGGTGCATGTATGCAGAAACTGAGTTCACACTGCCCGTAAAGTTAATTTTTTTTCAATCGCGCCATAGCTTTAGGCTTCCGCCATCAGTTTTCTTGCAGCCCGATACAACACATAATTGGCTGAGCCTCTGTTTCTTGTTTCCCGACACATGGTCTTGAGCTGCTGGCAACGGTGTAGATAACTACCAATATATTTTATTATTGCTTTCCAATTTATACGTAGTAGGTCCCAGGAACCCAAAAAAGTGGTTTTTACGACATGTCTGTCTGTCGCTCTGTCTCTCTGTCTGTCTGTCTGTCTGTCTGTCTGTCTGTGCGTCGATTTCCGGGCAAACTACTCAGTCGATTTTGATGAAATTCGGCATGAGGGTGTATAAAAATCATACCTCGAGGCAATTTTTTATTTCTGGGCTATCTCAATTTGGGGGGGGGGGGTTTATTTTCGAAAAAAAAAATTATTTATCCAAAACAGCTACAACGATTTCTTTTAAATTCACATATTTTGTAGTCGTTATTAATTTTGACAAAATGCGGGGGGTCGCTTGCCCCTTCATAGTTTGCTCTGGGGGTTAAAAAAATAACTAAATTTTAATGAAAAATGACTAAAAAATAATTTTTCTGTGAAACCTTTCCATCGATGATTTTTACCTTCAGGCATGTTTTAGGTGTTAAATTGAGTAACGCAACCGGACAGATTGCTTTCCCAAAAAACTTTTTCGTTTGGTGAAAAAAAAAAGATAGATAATTCACGGTCAAATGCATTGCGTGCCCTGCCATTATTGCTGTGTGGTAATTTGTTGGTCCGGCCTATCTAGAATTTACCTCGCCTCCAGTGACGTCAGGTGGAAAACCCTCCCCCCCCCCTGAGATATCGGAAATGTAACAATAGGCAAATTATTTACCATGAAATTACTCACTTTCTCTATTTACTAATTTTGATAAATTGGAAAGCATGTTCGAGTAAACTCGGACCGGTTCTTTATTTATTACTTATGGCTTTATAATTTACACGTAGTATCAGGAAAGCTTTGTTATGGTCGAAATTATCGATTCCGTGCTTTCAACGGATTTACACGTTTTGAGGTCCATGGAACCCAATAAAGTGGTTTCTACGAAATGTCGGTCTGTCGCTCTGTCGCTCTGTCTGTCTGTTCATCGATTTCTGGGCAAACTACTCGGTCGATTTTGATGAAATTTACATGTGGGTTTAAAAAATCATACCTCAGGACCATTTTTTTTATTTTAGGCTAACTCAATTTTTAGGGGGGGGGGGGTTTATTCTAAAAAAAAACTCAAAAAAATGTCTAAAAAATTATTTATCAAAAACAGCTACAACGCTTTGTTTTTAATTCACATATGAGGAGGCTGTTTACAAACATGGCCAACTCCAAGTTGTAGAATTTTTCAGGAGAGTGGATTTTCTGTTGCAAATTGCATTAAGTTTATAGCTAACCCTAGACTTCTCAGCTCTTCTGTGCGCAATCTGGCTGCATTTGTCACTTTATATTACAACGTGCAGGTGGGCTTTACAATTTTCTGCAAGGTCGGATGAAAACCCCATTTTGTAAAAAAATGGAGTTGGCCACGTTTGTAACCAAGCTCCTCATATATTGTAGTCGTTATTAATGTTGACAAAATGTGAGGGGTCGCCTGCCCCTTGATAATAGTTGCTTCTTGGGGTAAAAAAATAATAAAAACTAAATTTGAATGAAAAATGAATAATAAATAATTTTTCTGCGAAACCATTCAATCGATCATTTCTACCTTCAAGCATTTTTTAGGTGTTCAATTGAGTAACGAAACCGGACAGGTCTCTTTTCCAAAATTCTATTTGGTTTTGTGCAAAAAATGTTAGATCTGACCCGTCTAGAATTTATCTCACCTCCAGTGACGTCAGGTGGACAATCCCCCCTGATGACGTTATAAGGTCTATTTAGTTTTGCCCCCGCCATCATTCTAAAACTTTACACCTCGGCATGTCAGTGTTGAGGCAGCGGGCTCCGAAATATTTCAACTTTACACTAAATGGAATGGAACTTTCCTGACGTGCGACATTGAACTGCACACTATAGGATCACAGCCTTCACCGACATAAAATCCAGGTTACTGGCCATAGTTAACCTACCTTAATCCAGGGTATATTGATAAATAAGTAACTGTGTAGCTTCTCCGTAATTGTTTAATTTGATTTTCGAGGCAACATGTGTAATTGAGTTGGTTATTATACTAGAGCTGATCCCAGGTAGAGTACATCGTTTAAGTTCGTCTTTGAAATTCCTCTCATTAAGTGTTGCGATGACGCTTGGAGCATGTGCAATCTTCGGGAGCGGGTCTAGCAACTATTATTTGGCTTTACTCCAGATCTGCAACGTTTTAATCTAAACTGCTAAGGCTGCACTGTGTTTGCTATTTGTCCAGACGGCCCCAGATGGAATCACCATTTTCGGGCATGGGTAATAACTTTATACGGCGTGTTTTTAATCGGGACTACGCTTGACCTCGACTGAAACGTAATAAAATATTATACTAAAAAATAAACAATTATTTATTTTATTTAAATTTGGTTAGGAAGTAATTCATATAAATAAGTTTAGAAAAAAAAATAGAAGTATTACCATTAATAACTTTAAAATGACACGAGTAGCCATAAGTATTATTAAATAGTTAGATGATGAATTATTGAAAATATATTAAGAAAAGTAAACAAATATAAATCAAATAAATATATTAAGTAAACGTAATAGTTATTAAAAATCCAAATTATTTAGAATTATACATTTAACAATAATTTATAAACTTTATACGGCTTGTTTCTGATCGGGACTACGGTTGACCTCGAATGATACCCAAAATAGTTAAACATTGCGCCCGCTCTGTCCTCTATCTTGAAATCGGTTCACGATACAAAACAATCGTTGAAACAAAAAACGTAGCAAATTTAATTGTCTACAATTTTTAACATAACTACAAATAGCATAAAACCCATAGGAAACGAGATATTTGCAATAAATGCGCAAAAAAATGAATTTTTTACCTTTGACCTCTCAAAATGTGTAGACGCGGACACCCTACCAGGAAGAGAGAAATTCTAGGGAACCCAAATAAAGATTTATGTAAATTTATAGCTTGTTATCTCACATTCCGAGGTTAATCCCTTATTTTCCTGGACTATAGGTTGACTAAGTAATAGAACAAAAAAGTCAATATTTATCTATTTATTTAAAGTATGTTCGTGTTTTTTTAACCAAAAATGACAGGACTAAATTTTTTTTGTATTATTTTAAATAAATACACGCGTCATACTTAATAAAGTCAGTTACAATAATTGTCTTGAGAACCCTCAGAAACGAATTTAACGTGTCCGGGCATGAAACAGAGACATTCTTAGTGATGGTGGGCGCTGGCCGCAAAATTTGAAATTAGAAATAGCTGAAAATTTGATTATTCGGTAGGTTAACATAATGTTTTTTAGATAAGATATGCTACCTGATCTAAGGAAAGTGCAACCGAAAATGGATAAAATTCTTGTGAGCCCTAGATTAACGAAAAAATTTCTTCAGGAACATAGTCGTCGTAATTCGTAATAATCAGCTGGGGCGCAATGGGCAATAAGGCATAAGTGCTTACGCCAAAACATACCCCAAAATAAAAAGAGTAGATGGTATTCGTAATGCCCAGGTACTCATATTTACTTAAGTTGAATGTTAGATTACAAGTGTTTTTAGTTTAGTTATTTTATTTTTTATTTATTATTGTATTGCATTGTTTTGTGTGTTTCAATATAATTATTCATTCATTCATATAATAAAAAATTTAAAAAAACTCGAAGCATTTGATATGTGGTGCTATCGTCGCATGCTACGAATATACCTTGGCACACCCATGTTACAAATGAGAAAGTTCTAACCAGAAGTTCTATGCGAAAGCAAAACTGTGGGTTCCTCGATAAGTACAAGAAGAGCTCACTGGAGTGGACATTTGCTTGGACACGAGAACTCCGTAAGCTGCATCTTAGAGGGCGTCAACCGTTAAAACCACTTTTTGGTTCCTACGACGTCAAAACGGGTAAATCCAATTAAATCCCGAAATGGAAAATATCGATTATCACGCGGCTTTCCTTATACTACGTTTAAATAGAAAAGCAACGACTTCCAAACAGTTCGTTAATATCTGCGGCTACATCTAAGATAATAACGGCCTTCGATGGCATAATAGCATGTAGTATGGCAGCTTGTTCGTACATGGCGAGTCTCTATACAACATGCGATCGGTGACCTGTCGTAACTCAACACAGGTATTACCTACAGAGGCGAGTGAAGAGGTTATTCGGATACATTCATTGAATTATTGGTATGCGAATAATCTTAATATATATACAATAATAATAATAATAATTCGTGCATTTCTCAAAAAAACATAACAAATTTTTCTGAACCGGTGCCACAAAGCCAAAAAGGCGCGTTGGGATCACCACACAATTTACTGTAGTAGGTTATTTACTAGTTCGTCACACTAACAATATTTTTTTAAATCTGTACCTGTGAGTAGACTTACAATATAGTTCCTAATGATAGACAAGGTAATATTTTCATTGTATCATTTCATTGATCATTTCATTTTAGTAACTCAAACCTCTATAGTCGACAGAATTTCTGCTGTGTGTTAATTTGTAATTAGGAACCGTGAGGAATCCACGTCCTGTTTGCCTAGTGCTTATGTTATTAGCAGAAATTCTGTCAACTTGGAAGTTACTCAAGTTACTTACAACCATTGTCAGTAAAAGTTTCTTGTATAATAGCTCAAATGACAAAATTCCTAACTCCTTAAATATTAACCTCGTACTAACATTGTGACCTGTTTTATTGAGCATCCTCATGGCAAATTTTTGGCAAGTAACCATTTTTTTAGTTCTTGTAACTCCAGCACCACCCCAAAAACCGATTCCATATTGCAATATACGTCTCGTAGATTGATAAAAAGCATAACAAATAGATACCATGTTTTTTGTAGACATGAATTTTCCCATGTTGTAAAAAAGTAAATTTATAGGTCTGAACTTTTTATAAACGTTATTAACATGTTGATCCCAAGAAAGATGGTTATCTACTAATGAGCCCAAGTATTTCCTACCCTTTACTATACTGATTAGAGGGCAAGAGCAAGAATATGTGTCTATAGTGCAGTTCATAGAAAGGTGACATTTAAATTCTCCGGAGCTACAGTATATATACTAGGCTTCATACGACGCTAATCCTGCCTATCCTTATATATAGTGGTGAAGCATTGGCCCTGACAACGAAAGAATCAAGAGTGCTGGCTGTTTTCGAGAACAAGATGTTACGATGAATATTAATTGGAAGAGTATTTGAAAACAACAGTTGGAGAATCCGAACGAACAAAGAAATTCACCAACTCTTCGGCTCGCCAGACGTCACACAAATACTACGAAGCAGAAGGCTCCAGTGGATGCGACATGTCGTCCGTATGCCTGCAGAAAGAACGGTACAAGCAGTATGGGTGGCATGTCCACTGTAGATGCCTACTGCAGATTACTCAAAAGAATGCAGGCCCGTAACCAGGGGGAGCTTGCCCCCCCCCCCCAAATGATTAATAACTAATAATTATATACCAGTATATACTGTATATTCATACATATTTTATAATACAAAATTATCCCATCTGACATTGCTACACAAACCTGTGTGAACCATTTCTCCGTAGCGCGCGAAAAAATTCAGTAAAAACCATGTTAATACAGGATTGCTACGAGTTTGGTTTCAAATACGGAGAAAATGATTTCAGTTGGTTATCTTCAGCTCTCAAAACGCTTGATTACTACAATACAAACGATTTATTATTTTACTATAGACCTATTTAGGTAAGTCAAGCTTTCATAAGTTATGTACTTAGCTATATCGACATTTTGACTGTACAGGCTGAATATATTACATATTTACAGTTGTGGGGCAAAATATTTATGGGGGCTCCTCTTCTAATGAACTATAAAAAAATCCACGAACGCATTTTTTTATATTAGTTCAATCAACCTGTTACCTGGCCTCGTAGCAGAACAAACAATGGACTCCCCCTTTCCCCCCCCTCCCATATTCTCCTTTTTTACCATCTTTTCCCCCTTTTAATATTCCATATACGATTAATTATAATATAATATATAAGTTAAAAGTTATAATTTACTATGTATACTGTTATTAAGATATGGTTAACATGAAAAAAGACTTTATAGTCTTATTGTTCGCCATTTCTATTGCAATAAAGTCGTTTATTCATTCATTCAAGAAATGAAATGAAAACATACAAATATACCTGCCTGGTGCACGAGCCCATAGGTAAATTCAGCGCTAGGTTGGTGGTAACTTAGAACATTGGAAATGTTAAAATAAATCAATGGGCACCGCAAGGTCTGTAGATGCTCGGACAAGTAAGACAAGCACGTTAACATCTTGTCACCTAAGTAAAAAAGCAAGCCGTCTATTGCTGTCTAATATCCCGTTCTCTGCCATTTTTTACATCTGTCTCAAGTATCTCATAAGGCGAACATTCTTGTTATTATTTTTTCAGGTTGAAATTCACTGGAAAAATATAGTAATATAACCAAAATGGACAGAATGCAGAATATACGCAGAATGGGATGGACAGTTTGTCATTTTTGGGGGAAAAGGTCCAATGAAAGATTTATGTGTGTGAAGCTTTGGGAGTTTGTAAGTCACAAAATAGAGTTGCAAAATAGGCTGGCTTAGAGTTTTATAAAGGATATAAGTCATATGGAGCGTTAGAGCCCTTCAACAGAATTTTTGGAATTGTTGTTTTTTGGAATTCGACCAACATAACTAATTTGTAATAAAAATAAACGAGAAGCTAATTATGTATTGGTGACAAAAAAGAATACTAGGGTTTCCTCTTTGGAAGATAAGCGTAATTTTTTTATTTTTTTTATTAATCATAACACAACCCCCTTTGGGGCTTACGCGTTGTATGTTTGTGTGTTGCAATGCTGTAGTTTTCAATGGGGATGGTGTTATGTGCACTATTGTTTTTCGGAAAACTGCTATAAGCGCGCTAGACAACGAGTTGCCCAGGTACCGTCTACAACAGTTTGCCCTTGTCTATTGCACGATGTTTTGGTTTAATGGGTTAAGGGTTTTCACAGATTTTTAAAGATAGTTGACGGGAATAGAAACGTGGGCGTGTGTCGGCGTAAAGTAGTTGTATCTGTGAGAATATTGCTCATAAAGGAGTTATTAGGGAAGGTTCGGTAGCAAGCATACGTAGGCCAGACAATGAGCAGGTGTTGAACATCCAGAAGTACCTGACAGGTTGGACAGATGGGGGGTGGGGAACCGTCATCAATTGCCTCGTGTACCCAATATGCAGTCGTGTTATTAATACTTCCTCCGTGCGGCTAAGGTGTATGTCAGCCGACTCTTTCCCTGTACATGAGGATTGATGGCCCTACGTTTATTATGTAAAAATTCCGGATTCCCCCAGTGATTTTGCCATCTTTGTATCATAATTTGGGTAGAGTTAGTTTTAAATTCACTAGGAGAAAAATACGGATAAGGTGGAGAAGGGATCGCAGCCGCTGCATGGGGTCTGCTCTGTTGTTGCCTGAGATTCCTGCATGTGACGGCACCCATAAAAATTTAATTTCGGACTTTGATGCTACCCGTGTGATGGAGTTCCGAATTGTTGTTATTAAAGGATGTTTGGGGTATATCTCTTGAATGGCAATAAGTGCTCAAAGACTATCAGATATTATGAGGGACTTGCAGTGTTTAGCCTTACTTATACTTATACTTATGTATGTATGATGCATTGGTGGATAGCGACCAGCTCGGTGGAAAAAATTGAAATCTGTGGTAGTAGAGGGAAAAGAAACTCATGGCTTTTTATACAAATAAAGCCAGAATAAATATATATGCCTGAAATATGGGGGATTTACATATTTTCAGACCAGTAAGGCTTATAATCTTTAGAGAATTAATTTAATTGCGAACTGGGAGTCTCCTTCCGTGAACATATTTGAAAAAATGGCTGAAATAGACAAATAGTGGGGATTTACGCATTTTGGGAGCAGTAACACTTGGATTTTAGTGGAAAAGAACATAACTACAAGCAGGGAGGCCCAGGAATTTCATAAAGAAAATTGACTTTCTACAAAATAGTGGGGATTAAAGTGGTCCCTTTATTCACTTAATGGATGTAGCGCCCCTGGACATAAGAGAGTTCAGCTTCTCGTGGGGCATTGCAGTTCATCAATAGTTCTTTCAATTAATATTGTTAAACAGAGAAGGACTTCTCACGAGAGGCAATGATAGAGAAAATGTCAAAAAGGTTGATAAAACCAGCATTATTACAGGTTAATTCTGCCTATAAAAACCCCCATTTCATAATGAAATCCAAGTTCCAATTATGCTGTAAAATTTTGTTAAATACAATAATATGCATGTTTATTCATTTTTTGTCCAATTTGGTGATCATCAAGCATCAAGTGGGATGCCGGTAAATTCAATTTATGTCATCAATTGTTCCTCGCTGCAGTGTATTTAATTAAGTTCTTTGCCATCCACGTAGGA
Source organism: Psococerastis gibbosa (assembly GCA_963971405.1). NCBI lineage: Eukaryota > Metazoa > Arthropoda > Insecta > Psocodea > Psocidae > Psococerastis > Psococerastis gibbosa. The sequence continues at coordinate 46,331,729 of OZ020486.1, read as the reverse complement.
GCCCCGGATGTCCCGGAAACAAAAATATGTTTTTTGTATCTGATGGTAAGTATAGTTTAAGTAAAACATGCTTTCCAATTTATCAAAATTAGTTGATAAAGAAAATGAGTAATTTTATGGTAAATAATTTTCCTATGGCTCAATTTCCGATATCTCGGGGGGGGGGGGGGGGGGTTTCCACCTGACGTCACTGGCGGTGAGGTAAATTCTAGATAGGTCAGACCAACACATTACCACACAGCAATACTGGCAGGGCACGCAATGCATTTAACCTTGAATTTTCTATCATTTTTTCAAAAAAACATTTTTTTTTTTACAAAACCAAATACTTTTCAGGGAAAGCAACCTGTCCGGTCTCGTTACTCAATTTAACACCTAAAACATACCTGATGGTGGAAATCATCGATAGAAAGGTGTCGCAGTAAAATTATTTTCTAGTCATTTTTCATTAAAATTTAGTATTTTTTTTTACCCCTAGAAGCAAACTATCAAGGGGCAAGCGACCCCCGCAGTTTATTAATATTAATAACAACTACAATCTATGTGAATTTAAAAGAAATCGTTGGAGCCGTTTTCGAGAAATAATATTTTTAGACGTTTTTTATGAGTTTTTTGAAAATAAAAACCCTCCAAATTGAGTTAGCCCAAAATAAAAATAAAATGTTCCCGAGGTATGATTTTTGTAAACCTACATGCCGAATTTCATCAAAATCGACCGAGTAGTTTGCCCGGAAATCGACGAACAGACAGACAGACAGACATTTCGAAAAAACCACTTCTTTGGGTTCCTGGGACCTTCAAACGTGTAAATCCGCTGAAATCTCGGAACCGAAAATTTCGACCGTCACAAAGCTTTCCTTATACGGTACTACGTATAATTTGGTAAGCAACAATGCAATACATAATACATTTACCTGTGTTTATTATTAGAAATAAAATGCTATTGCGTACTGTACAATAATGTAAATAAACTTGTCCGCATCCCCAAGCAGGCGCTTGATTGTGACAAATTACTTATCCAGTTATCCAGTGGAAGAAAAAAATTCATATGCAATATTTGTGGCCATTCTGTGTTACATATGAATACGCTAAGAGAAATTTCTTTGACAGCTCTTCATAATTATTTCATGGGATACTTCTTTTTCCACTTCATGCAGGATTTCCCCTTCCAATAGTCCCTTAGAAAGTTCTAAAACTTTAGAGTGAATCTATAATTAATTAACGGCGGTTTCACTGTTTTAGGGCCTTAATTTTTTCGGTTTCCTGTGCGTTTGCTATGAAATATGTCAAGGCAAACGTGAAAATGGCGCCGCTGACGATGGTCGACAAATGCACCTACGAGACTATGCTGTTCCTGACTCTCAGCGTATTGCCCGTGAGGCCGACGCTCAGCGTATTGCCCGCGAGGCAGACGCTGTCGCTGCAGAAGAACTGCGCGACGAACCAATTATTCCTCATGCCGCAGAAGCTAGGCTTGCAGGTCCCCTCCCCGATATTGTACCATTCGGCAAACAGGGGTATGGTGGCGACCAAGGGGTGGACAACCAAGAGCAGATCACACCAAGGCGGCGCTGGATCCAGGAGTTGCCATAAAAGTGTCAGCAGTATTCACATAATCTCATAATTTTTCAACGAGTCATTGCACTGTAAGGTGGCTAGCTCTTGTTTGGATGATATTATACTGTCTAGTAGAATCCGACCTCCAGAATCTGAAATAGTAGTCTCAAACATTTCGTCAACATCTGTTGTCGGCAAGCACAGACGCGTTACGCCTTCTACTTCTGAGATTGTGTCTTGTAGGCTTTGCAGTTGCTGCAGTACCTACAGTAGCAGAGGGTGAGTTTCTACTGAATCTGCGAGTTGCAATGTTCGAAGTCTACATAGTGCTACTGAAAATGTCAACTGTAGATATTGACGGAGCGTTTGGAAGTACCTAAGTTTTCAGATTGGAATATGCTATCTTGTGACTCTGGCCGTAAAGCCTATGTTGTATAATAACTGTACGAACAACCATGCATATGTATGCATGTATAAATGAGTAAATACTGTGTCTCTGATTTTGTACGATAATCAGTGTGATCCCAAATAACCCATTTACCACTTATCTTCTTACACTTTCTGCAAGTCAGTCTATAAAATTTCCTTGCTCATTATTATGTGCGCAATTTACTATTACATTACAATTATAATTTTAATTCTTAATTCTTTAAATCGACTTGTTCACTTATTTGTATCATAATATTGTCCATATCTATGTATGGACTTCAATGCTTGCGTATTCTTAAAACAGATTATTATCATGTAGGTTACAATATCTAAGTGTAGCCTATACTTCCTTAACACATATATATATATATATTAGTATATATATCAATAATCATTCTTGAGTTTAACATTACCTTAGTTATTTCTTATTTCAGTAAGCTGTAAGTTTTCTTTTCTTGACTTTCTGTGGACTGACTGTTTGTGTTTTCAGATGAAAATTGATGGGGCTATAGTTATAGGCTATATTATTTTAAATAAATATACGGGTCATACCTTATAAAAACTGTTATACTATAATAATTAACATGATAATTGTTTGCCTTTTGCTTTGTTTGTTTTCCATAAAGTTGTTTTCAATTCAATTCAATTCAATCATTACAAACTTACTTACTTAACTCGTCTGGGCTTAGTACACGTTGATTCAAATCATTGCGGTCTGGATGGCCTTGTCATTGGCGACTAAGAGATCTGTCTGGGGACATAGGTTGAAGGTTCTCATACAGTCTCGGGCAAACCAGAAGGTGACCTATAGAAACTCATCGATTTTAACGATCCAATGGGGGTCGGTGTTCCTTGAAGCAGGCATATTGTTGGTGATGGTGGGCCCACCGTAAAAATTCGAAATTGAAATAGGAAATAGGTGAAAATTTGACTATGTAGTAGGTTAACACAATGGTTTTTAGATAAAATAATTAGAACTTGCTTTGACTACCTGACCTAAGACAAGTGCAACCTAAAATGTATAAAATGCCTGAGGACCCTACATTAACGAGAATTCTCTCAGGATCATAGTCGTCGTAATTCGTAATACTCAGCTGGGGCAAAATGGATAAAAAAGCGCAAGTGCTTGCGCCAAAACATACCCCGACATAAGAAGAATCGTAATCGTAATTGAAATCGTAATGCCAGGTACCCATATAATAAAAAATAAAAAAACTCGCAGCATTTCAGATGTGGTGCTGTCGTCACATGCTACGAATACCTTGGCAAGCCCATATTAAAATGAGGAGGTTCTAACCACAATAAGTGAAAGCAAAACTCTGGTGGCATCAATAAGTACAAGAAGAGCTCACTAGAGGCGTCCACCGACCAGGGCATCCAAGAAAAGAGTATCTAAAGCAAGTGATGGAGGATGTATTGGCCAATACGTATGTGGAGCTGAAGAGGGCGTGCCAGGATCGAGGGGAGTGGAGGCAACGATGCCACTTGTTGATGCCAACCTGCCAGCCGGCTGTAACTTGAAGAAGAAGAAGACTCATATATTGATGTCATATATGAGGTGAATGTCTGCCTTCCCCCAACCGCAAAGAAACGGAATGTCGGTCTTGGGATGAGGAATGCTAAATATCACCCCCCCCCCCTTCAAAACATAGATAGAGGGCATCGCTTATTACATTCGCATATGATCCTCTTTGATTGGTGGGGCGCGTGATTTCAAAAATAATAAGTTAGTTGTGTGGATGCGCCGCGCCAATCAGTGGAGGTCATAACTCCATACTGAATTGCAATACGAAAGCTTTTCTTTGGCAAGACAGTCTGATGGTCCAATGAAGGGAGCTGGGATTTGGGAAAATTTTTCAAACCCTAACTTTCAATTTTATTTTATTTTTTATAAGGAATAAACTTCTCTGATTGGTGGGACGCAAGATTGCTAGAAAGCCATAAGTTATTTATTAATTTTTTATTTGTTTAGACACTAATTTTACTTTTACTTTTATATTTTTAAAGGGGGCTCCCCTTCCATTTGTAATGTAATATTGTAAGTTATGTAATTGTTGTTTTCATTTAATTAATTTGATTTTGATTTGATTGGAAGTATGAGGATGCGCTGCGCCAATCAGTGAAGGGCATGTCGAATTGCTATACGAAACTTTTCAATGGCGAGATAGCCTTATGAGACCCAAAAAATCCGATTTGCTGCCATTTAGTCTAGGCGTACAAGTATGGAATTTGTGTGAATGATATAGTTATGACTTATGCCTTGATTGAACGGTCTCCAACCACGGGATGTCTGTGGCAAACAACCTCGGACCACAAAATGGCAGTTTTTAACCATCCTTGTTTGGGTGATATCAGAGGGGTAAAGTTTCAGAATGATGGCGGGGGCAAAACTAAGTAGACCTTATGACGTCATCAGGCAGGATAAGGAAAAATTGAAAATATAAGAGTAAAATAGTAGGATTTTACGCATTTTAATAGTAGCCTAGTAAAGTTTAGCTGTAGATTTTACAAAGCTAAAAAAGGAACGCCTACATTCATATTGCTGCAAAGGGGACCATGAAGTATGAACCACGTCCTACAATTCTCAAGGCTAGAGGGGGGCAAGTTGGACCGTGCCCTCCCCCCCTGGGTGATATACTGAACATTTTAGAATACAGGCTGATGGGTCGCGATCAATAAAACAACAGATAGGTTAAAGTACGAGTGACCCCGTCCATGCTTTCCTATTTATCAATTTTTGGACCCATCACCGGCCACGGCCTACCGGGTCCACGGTATTTTTGTATCACAAATGTATATTATTGTATGTATTTATATTGATTGATTGATTGGTTCATTGAATTAAGATATGTACAGTTATAGTTCCATGGTAAATAATTGTATTAGTGTACTGCCGTAAATTCGGTAAAAATCATGCCAATACAGGATTGCTACAAGTTTGGTTTCAAATACAGAGGATATGATGCCAGTTCGTCACCTTCAAGCCGCCTAAGTAGGCCTACTTGATACCGATAATATAATTGATTTATTATTTGACTAAACCTTTCTTGGTAAGTAAAGATTTAAATTCATGGATGTGTACATAGCTGTATGAATATTTTTATTGTAAGAAGAAATATTTGCAGTGACGGATTTACAGTTGTGGGGGCATGATATTTATGGGGCTTCTCTGCTTTTTTTTGATTTAAGTTTTGCTAATGAACCACAAAAAAAAATCAACGAACGCATTTATTATATTTTTTTACATAAAATGAAAAGTATCGAGTATATTGAGTATTAAATCAGAAGAAAGAATTTGAAATATAATAAAATTGGAATGAAGGATTCGATTTTACTTGGAACCAGAGTTGATAGCCATTGACTCTTCGTTTCAACGAAGACTTTTGTAACTAATGATGTCATGATACATGTTCAACCTTAGAGATGTTTTTTATGAAGTCCTGGGTCTGTGAGGCATTCTCTACGATAATAAGACTAACTTATCATAAAATATCCTAAATTAATATAAGGGTCAGCATAAGCAACAAACAAAACCTTTTAGAAGAAAGTTTTAGAAAAGGTCTTAAGTTTTTTTTTTGTTTATTAATATGAAATACCACCAAGTCACGAGTAACATAATTTTTTTCTATTTTTTTAATTCTGTCTCAAAAATCTCATAAGACGAATATTCCTGTTATTATTTTTTTTTAGATTGAAATCCACTGAAAATAATCTAACCGACAATGGACAATCTATGCAGAATGGGATGGACAGTTCTTGATTTTTTTAGGATAAGGACCTACAAAAAATTTAAATGCCTGAAGTTTATTGAGTTTGTAAGTCACAAAATAGTGTTGAATAATAGGCTAACTCAGAGTTTTATATAGAAAATAAAATAAAATAGATGAAGCGTTTGGAGGGGTCCGTATCTCCAGCGGTGCAGTCAGTCAGTAGTCAGTCACTTGTGCGGCGTCTGCCGTAAAGGGAGTGGATTGGCGCTATACACGTAGTTTCCATGTGCGTTGTGCCGCGCTAGCCAAACACCCCTATGACGTTCCGCTATTGTGCATGCTGGCGACTTCATTCACTTGCTCTCATCCCTCCTTAAAGCTGCTGTGTATAAGTGCACCTCTGCCGCCAGCTCGCGATCAGCTAGCCCGACTGGACATTCTCAGGTTATCTCCATCCCACGACCCAGTGTTAGGAACTCTTTAACCGACAAGCAGATTGACCATTCTGGATCTCGGACGTCACTGAGCGGTAGCAGGACATCGCTGCGGGTGCCAACAGCAAGCCCGTATAGCGCTGCCCCCAATGGCAAAGGTTCCATGCTCGACAAATTCAAGCTGTTCAATGGCAGAGAGAAAGAAGGCAGTTGTAAACCGGGTGTAGGCGCGTCCAAACGAACGTCCAGCTCCAGTGGATTCAGCAGCGCACGTTCGGAGCACTCGGATTCGTCAACGAGTCTGTCTAGCGACGCTCGGCATTCGGGGATTATCACACACGAGAGGGTCGAAGCCGTAATCCCTGCTCCCACGTCTTCCGTAACTGCTCCATCGAGTGCAGATCCTAATAGTCCGCGCTTCCGTGGTCTACGTCCGAAACTTGCCAAAAGTACAGAGAAAAAGACTGGCTTGCCGAGACTGAGACGCAGCTCCGACATCAAAACTGAGAAGGTTAGAGGAATTGCTGACGGTGAACGAAAAGACGTAGGTGGCGTTGAAGAGCAGCAGCGACAATCGAAGGCTGTGATGGAGACACCGACGTTCCCGCGACCACCGAGCTCCTCACTGTTGGACGACAGGACCAAGGTGCCCAGCCCCGCCCCCGCACTCAGCCCCGGCAGCAGCATCCCCAAGCCCATGGCGGCCGTTAAGGGCACCAGCAAACTGCTCCCGCCCCCCGAACACCCTAGCCCCTACAAGGGCAACTGCCCCTCGATGCCTCAGCTTCCGAATTCTGACGTGAAGAGGGACATCGCACTGGTGTCTCCCATGCGGTCTTCCGTAAATGAGGCTGATGTTATTCGGAATAACGAGCAGGACGAGAAAAAGGGTAAAGAAGAAGATGGGGAGATGGAAGTAAAGCCGATGTCGCCTCTGTTGAACGGATATCGACTAGGAGGCCATCTCACGCACCCTGGTTATATCAACAACAACCCGAAAGTCTACTACAGTCAATACAAGGATCCTAGAATTATTAGCTTGAATAGTATCGACCTAGCAGGATATCTCTCGGATGGCGACCTCCTGAGGAAGATGAACCAATCAAATCTTGCAATGAACCATTGTGATGGCTACATATCGGAGAGTGGAGTTGGACTGATGGATCGGAAAGGAGGACAGAACAATCCACACCAGAAGGGACCTTCAGTACGTCCTGTTGGGGGGAAAGACATCATTTTGGACCGTCAGCAGCATCAGGTAACCGACCTGTCGGGGGACGAATATCACCAAAGAAAGGTACATCTTGTTTGCGTTCTTAATCCAGCTGGCCATCTTTTTATTTAACTAATTAATCAAGCATACGCGGCCATCCCTTCTTTACAACATAATTGCAATCTCTCCCTTAGAGCGTTTCAGCATATTATGTATCTCAGATGCGTATAATGTTGCATAAGCTGCGCTGTGAATATAAAAGAGTTATCACATCTTGTGGAATGTTTACTGCTGCAGAGAAGTGTAGTGTAGGCTATAAAAGACTTTTTAATTTTATTCGAATGAGGTAGAAATGAAAATGATCGTATTGTATAGACTGGAATAAATTAGAAACCTTTGTCATGCGTAAGCCCATTCCTGTGAGTTATAACTGTCGTAAAGGAAAGCTTATATGTGGCAACAATGTTGTGCTGTAGGGTTTGGCACCTCCGCCTCCCGTCAAATACATTATGTTCCCCTATTGTTGCGGCGAGCCTCAGCTACTACTCGGGTCGCAGGTGGCGGATAGCGGATGGTGTGCATGATGTGCTTGGATAGTGTCTTGCTTTTGCTTTGCCTTGCATGATAATCTCTCCTAGCTACACTGTGCGGGCCTGCCCCTTATGGGGTCCCGGACCGAGGCGGCGGGCAGGGGAAGCGTCTCAGTGGACCCTCCCGTGACGAGCCTTGTCAACAGGGTGGAGGACACCTCCCTCGTCCCTAGTAAATAGCGAAGCCTCAAGACTTCACGAAACAAGGCTCCTAGGCTGTCTCTGGGTGGAGGTCCCCTTCCTCGTCCCAGAGAAGTAGGAGTGGTCTTATACCGCTCTGAAACAGTCCTAGACAATACAAGGAGCCCACCTCCCAAAGCCAGCGAACCCGAACGCTGCGAGGGGTAACCCCCCAGAGGGTTGGCGCGGGGCTAACCACCCATCCCGTAAAACGACCCCGGTTACGAATCACGCTACTACAATGCCTCGGATATCCAACGATTTTATGACGACAACCGCTAAACGTTTTGGGACATGGAATGTTCGGAGTTTAAGAAAGACTGGCTCTTTCGAAACCGTGACGAAGGTCCTACAGGACTACAACATTGGACTCTGTGCAATCCAGGAAGCTAGATGGCCCGGTCAAGGGTCCTATCGTAACCTCGGGTTTAGCCTATTTTATAGTGGTGACGACCAAGGAAGACAAATCCTTGGAACTGCATTTTTGATTAGCGACAAACTTTTGTGCAATGTGTTGAACTTTTATCCTGTTAACAGTAGGCTATGTGTTTTGAGGCTGAAAGGTCGCTTTCAGAATGTCACAATTATAAACTGTCACGCTCCTACCGAAGACAGCGCAGAGGAGGACAAGGACGCCTTCTACGACGTGTTAGAGCAATCCATAGCTAATGTACCAAGTTTTGATGTGAAGTTGGTAATCGGGGATTTTAATGCCAAACTGGGAAGAGAAACAATATGGCAACCCAATCTTGGTAGATACAGCCTCCACGACAACACAAACAACAATGGGACCCGACTGGCAAGTTTCGCTGTATCAGCGGGGTTGTACGTCAAGAGCACTATGTTTAATCACAAGGATGTACATAAGGAGACATGGATTTCCCCAGACGGTAATACCAAGAATCAAATTGACCACATATTAGCATGCCGAAGACATCAACGCTCAATTACTGATGTTAGAAGTTTCCGCGGGGCTGACGGAGACAGTGACCACCACCTGGTAGGTTTCGACTTCAGGCATCGTATAGCAGCACCGGTTGCTAACCGTGGAACCAAAACTCCAACATGGGACCTAGATAAACTAAAAACCAATCAAGATAAGTCAGCCTTTCAGATTGAGCTTCTAAACCGCTTCGAAGCCCTCTCCAATGAGGCCAACTGTGATAAACTCTGGGAAGACATAAAAGAAGCTGTGGCAAAATCGGCAGATAGAATACTTGGACGGCGACCAAGAAGAAAGAAAGCCTGGTTTAACGCTCGGTGCCAAACGGCCATAGAGAATAGAAGGATCGCTCGCCAAGCTTTCCTCTCAGACAACTCAAAACGCATAGATTATCTTAACGTGAGACGGCAAACCTGCACCTGCTTAAAAAGGGAAAAAAGGCGTTTTCTCAATGACAAAATGCGAAGTATTGAGACCAACAGAGTTGCAAACAATGGTCGGGAAATGTACAGAACTATCGGTGGCATGCAGGGCAAAAGACAAAGACTCAGTGCCATCAGAGACGTAGATGGTAATTTACTGAACAACCCACACGAAGCTTTGGAGCAGTGGCGCTACTATTTCCAGACCCTTCTAAATGTGGAACACGAGGAGGAGGAGGAGGGTGAACCCCCCATTTACCAGACAGCCGAAATTCAAATTAACCCACCTACCAGAGAAGAAATTGTGCTGGCCCTAGCGATGCTTAAAAATAACAAGTCACCTGGGGTAGATGGTATCCCAGCAGAGCTCTTAAAACAAGGAGGGGAGGCAATTGTTGACCGAATACACCAGCTAATCCTTCAAATCTGGCATGAAGAGAGAATACCTCAGGAGTGGAATGTTTCAGTTATAACCCCTGTTTTCAAGAAGGGTGATAGAACGCTGTGCAATAATTACCGAGGCATATCACTGTTAACCACGGGATACAAGGTTTTCTCAAACATCCTACTGCTGAGACTGCGCCCGTACGCGGAAGAAGTCATAGGAGACTATCAGGCGGGTTTCAGAAGAAACCGATCAACTACTGACCAACTCTTCACTCTCAGACAAATTCTGGAAAAATGCTGGGAGCACAACTTGAAAGTGCACAATGTTTTCATTGACTTCTCAAAGGCCTACGACTCCATAGCTAGAGATAAAATGTGGACTATCCTAGATGAGTTTGGGGTGCCCAGAAAGCTACGAAAAATGGCACAGGTGTGTGTTGAAGGCTCCCGAGCTCGAGTCAAAGCGGATGGAGGCCTCTCAGCCCCTTTCGACGTGGCAACCGGCGTTAAGCAAGGAGACGGCCTTTCTCCACTTCTTTTCAACCTGGTCTTGGAAAAATGCACGAGGAAGGCAAGAGAAATGAGAGGAGGAGTGACGGTGGGCAACAATATAAAGATACTGGGCTACGCAGATGACCTCAACGTCATATCCCACACAAAAACGGAAGTGGATGCATTGGTGGTCTCGATTGAGGAGGAGGCAAGGAAGGTTGGCCTCAAGATAAACGTGGAGAAAACAAAGTATTTACAAGTGTCTCGCCACCCCTGTCCCCCCCAACAAGGCCGTTTTGAGGAAGTTGAAGAGTTCCGGTATCTGGGATCGGTAATGACGAGAGACAACCGAGTAAGAGCAGACGTCATCAGCCGTATAAAAGCTGCCAATGTGGCTTACTTTCAAACGAGACCCCTTTTCAACTCCAGGCTTCTATCATGGACCACCAAAACTCGGCTCTATAAAACCCTCGTACTACCGGTTCTGCTATATGGCGCGGAAGCTTGGACGCTAACATCCAGGGAATGCGACGCACTGCGAGTGTTCGAGAACAAGATGCTCAGGCGGATTTTTGGTGGGATCATTGAGGACGGCAACTACAGAGCTAGAACCAACGCAGAAATTCACGCCCTATACAAATCAGCTAGTGTCTTGGATCGTCTCAGGGGGCAGCGACTCCAATGGATAGGTCATGTAGCGAGAATGGACCCCTCCAGAGCAGCACGCGCTGTATGGGAGGCTCACTTGACCGAACCCAGACCCCTGGGAAGGCCAAGGAAGAGGTACCGGGACCAGATGGCGGATGACGTCCAAAAAATGGGCTTGCACCCAGAAACGTGGCGGACGGTGGCTTGTGATCGAGCGGAATGGAGAGGCATAGTACGTGCGGCCAAAAGTCCCCATGGGCTGTTAGCGCCACCCTAAGTCAAGTAAGTCAAGAAGCGTTTGCACCCTTCAACCGTATTTTTGGAATTGTTGTTTTTGGATTTCCATCAACATAACCAATTTGTTATAAAAATAAAGGAAAAGCGAGGAAACTATGTATTGCGACAGAAAAGGATACTAGTCTCCTCGTCTTTTTCTTTGAATGCCTCTTCTATAGAAGATCTCATTATTACAATCGTGTTGTAGATTGTAGCGTTGTTCCTCAAAAAGAAGTCAAGCATGTAGAGTATCGAATATACTTATTCATTATGACTGTACTAGGGAATTGTAATCCAGTGGTTTCCCATTTGCCTTTAACATCCTTATGCCGTTGACTCTTCAAAAAGTTCCTTCACCTAAGGATAAAAGAGTGTCATAGTAGTGGTTGTTTATTGAGTGGCGGCAAAAGAACTTATATAATAAACTAGAAGAACCATTGGCGCTAGGGTCACATGGAAATTTGACTTCCGCCATTCTTGGGCTCACAGCAGGGGGTATTCTGTATTTTATTTAACAACTAAAGGAAAATGCCTTTTTGTTCTCCTGTTATTAATTAATTTAATTAATATTAAGTGGCGGCACTACTATGGCTTTTGCTAGACAAGCCTGCACCAGCTTTTGCCCAGTGGCGTGATCTTTATGAAATATAGTTTTACAAAATTGTTATAAACATTGTACTTTGCGTTCCTCAATATATTCATTCATTCATTCATTCATTCACCACCTGACTTGCCACCAGACCCTCCTCCGATTATGTCGCTGCTTGGTCGGGGTCTGCTTGCTTGTTCGCTATATTCACTATTTGACTATTTTATGTCTATACTTGTATTTTAATTTTACCCCTTAACGGATGTCCACTGCTATTGGTGTTCCTAATCGTATGTTACCATATTCCGTTTTTAGTTAGCAAAATCGAAAAAAATTTCACTCATAAAATTAGCTGAACGGAAGAAATTGAAATTTCAAGTTACCTTATATTGGTGCAGCGGTAAATGTTAAATTTAAGAGACGGCTGGAAGTTTAATTAAAGGCAAAGTCAGCAGCTGTGATTTCGGGTCCAAGTGATAGACTAATCATGGCCTCTACTTGCTTAAGCATGGGCGGAAGACCATCACAACTGTAATAGCGTTCTTAATCGAGCACAGGTCCAGTACGCCCCCCCCCCCTCCTCGGCTCCCGAGAAATATCAGCGGTACCTAACTGGATAAAATTAGGTTTTAAACGAAACTTGGCAACTTTAATTACAAAGGGTTCACAGCCGGAGTTACGTGACGAAGCAGATGATAGGCCGAGGTCGTTCTGAAAAAAGTACTTTTCGCTTCGTTTCGTCAACATCTGTGGTCAACAACATCAGTGGAACTGGGTCGACTTCTAAGATTGCATCAGCAGCAAATTTTCTTTTAAAACGACCACGGCCGATCCCTCCAGATTCTATTTCATCGTCACTTGGCAATTTTGTTTTTGAATTTCTTTTTGTATAAATAAATACACTATTTACCTGTGTTTATTAAAAAAAAAAAAAACACAACCTGGGAATAGGAACGTACTTATTCCCCTACTATTTGAGTGAATAAAATCGTCTCATTTTTAACTTTGTAATATTTTGAATTACCTTTAAACAAGAATATCTTAGGAATTAACACATAATATTTCCTGTGATATAATCTGCTATTTCAGACCTACTTTTTCACATTTTCCCACGAGAAGGGGGGGAGGAGTCCCCCGAACCCTGTGAAGTGTGAAATCAAAAAACGGTGAAACCCCAAATTATATTGCTGTATTACATGGTATGTTATACACTGACAACAAATTAATTAATGTTGAAAACACAATTTTCAAAGTTTTGAAATAATTTTTTTTTTACTGCAATGTTTTACTGGCAATGATGTAATGTTGAGAAGAGTTTGCAACCACGGCCACCACATATCATGTGCCCACGGCCTCCACAGGGGGCACTGAGGTCGTGGGTTCGAATCCCGTCAAGCCCAGCTTTTCTACTGTGTATTCCCTGATTTTCGGTGAAACCCGAATATTGCAAAAGGTTTTTTTCAAACATTTCCCCAATGGGAAAACCTTGTGGGAAATTTTAATGAAAATAGGGGGCCCAAACGAAAGGTAATCCACCGCCCACTTATAAACCTACCGTTATCCCACTGTAGTCTGATTGCCAGCACTAATGTCTTAATTTTATTTTTCAGGTAATAATCTTTCTTGACGTTATTATTGCACTTTACCCACTCTCTGACGCACAATACCCGCACAAAAATATAATCCTACCCTTAATTTATGTCTCCGACGTATTTAGTTTTATCCTGAACATTCTTATTTTGCTGGCCATCAAGTTTAGGGGCCAAGGATCCAGTAAAGGTTTACGATTCTTGCTAAGTGTATGTCATATTTGTAAAATCATCCTCTTCAGCGTATCTGCCGTAATCGAGCCGGAAGGATATGCATTTTTTTGGTTCCTAGGGGTAAGTGTAATTATAGTTATAGAGTCAGGCTGCTGACTACGTGTCACCTCAGTATGTCTCGAACATCCGGAGTTGTCACTACCTACCTACCTTACTACAATAGGGTAATAATATTTTTTGCTTTCCAATTTATACGTAGTATAAGGAAAGCTTTGTGATGGTCGAAATTTTCGATTCCGAGATTTCAACGATTTACACGTTTTGAGGTCCCGCCAACCCAAAAAAGTGGCTTTTACGAAATGTCTGTCTGCCTGTCTGCCTGTCTGTCTGTCTGTGAGTAGATATACGGGCAAACTACTCGATGGATTTGGCTGAAATTTGGCATGTAGGTTCACCAAAATCTTACCTCGGGGCATTTTTTGTTATTTTGGGCTAATTCAATTTTGGGTGGGTTTTATTCACAAAAACTCCAAACAAATAAAAAAATTATTTCTCAAAAATGGCTTAACGATTTCTTTTAAATTCACATGTATTGTTGTCGATATTAATGTTACTAAAATGCGTGGGGTCGCTTGCCCCTTAGTTTGCTTCCGGGGGTAAAAAAATGAAAAGAATTAAATTTTAATGAAAAATGAATAAAATATAATTTTTCTGCCATTTCTACCTTCAAACATGTTTTAGGTGTTAAGTTGACTAACAAAACCGGGGAGGTTGCTTTCCCAAAAAATATTTGGTGCAAAAATTTTTTTTTAAAAGAATGATAGAAAATTCACCCTCAAATATATTGCGTGCCCTGCCATTATTACTGTGTGGTAATGTGTTGGTCTGACCTATCTACAATTTACCTCTCCTCTAGGGTCGTCAGGTGGACAACCCTTCCCCTCCCCCCCCCCCCCCCACCCGAGAGGTATCCGAAATTTAGCCATAGGGAAATTATTTGCCATGAAATTACTCATTTTCACTATCTACTTATTGATAAAATGGAAAGCATGTTCGAGCACACTCGGACCGGTTCTTTTTGTTTTGTATTACTACGTCCTTACCCTACACGTCACAGATGAATAATTTAAGAAAAATTGCGGTACAGATCAATTTTTCTTTAAGTCTAGAAGCCCGTTTGGGTTTGTCTGGTGCATTCTTTTTTTTATAGTAATAATTATAATATCTTTAATATTTTTCATAATAATAATAATATCAACTTCACTTCAAGTTTTTCCTTGTTCAGTAACCCCGAACAAGGTGCAATAATGCATTGAATATTGAAAAACAATGTATATACATATATAAATAGCACTTGCCACTTGCCACTTGCTTCTGCGCCCCGATCATGGCGATTTTAATACCGGGGGTAATATAATACCATGCCTCAATTTGTCTCTAGGCCGATATGATTAGATTTTGCAATTTTTATTTACATTTGCTACGGCCCCGTCACATCAGTTCAATTCTTCAGTATTGCCAACATGAATTTTACGGTTCATTTACTTCAAGCAATTGAATTAATAACTTCACGTGACATATAGTATTATATTACCCCCGGTATTAAAATCGCCATGATTGGGCCGCAGTCAACTTAATGTAGCTAAGTTCTAAAACTTAAGAGTGGAAGACTTATTTAATTAACGGGGGTTTCAATGTTTTAGGGCCTTAACTTTTTCGGTATGCAGTGCTATATGTACGAAATGTATCTGGACGTACCTGAACTTGGCATTTTTGACGATGATGAACGCATGCCTCTGCATAACTTAGCTGCCCCAGACATCATACGTGTTGTCCGAGGGGTGGACGCTCTCGCTGCAGTAGAACGTGGTGGCGGACCTGTGGTGGCCGCACAAGCTGGGCCTGCAGGTCCACTCCCCGACATTGTACCAGGCGCCAGATGGGGGTATGGCGGCAACAATGGGGTGAACAACCAAGAACAGGGCGCACCAAGGCGGTACCATTAGCAACGGCCATACAAATGTCAATATAATCTCTTAGTTACTGTTTTTCAAAGAGTCATTGCACTGTTAGGTGGCTGGCTCTTTTTTTGGATGATATTATTCTGTATAGTAGAATCCGACCTCCTGAATCTGAAAGAGTAGTCTCAAACATTTCGTCAGCATCTGTTGTCGGCAAGCACAGACGCGTTACGTCTGCTTCTGAGAATGCGTCTTGGAGGCTTAGCAGTTGTTACAGTTCCTACAGTAGCAGAAGGTGAGTTTCTACTGAATCTGCGATTTTCAATCTTTCAAGCCTTCATAGTGCCACTTATAATGTCGAACGTAGATATTGACGGAGTGTTGGGAAGTAAGTTTTCAGATTGGAATATGTTATCTTGTAACTCCGGCCGTAAAGCCTATGTATAATAATATGTATAGGTATATATATATGTATGTATGTATAAATGAGTAAATACTGTGTCTCTGATAATGATATTGTGAGATAACCCGTGAGATCCCGACAATCTCATTTACCACCAACCTTCTTACACTGTTTTCAAATCAGTCTAAAAAATTGACAATGTCCTTGCACATATTATATGCGCAATTTACAATTATAATTCTTAAAATTGACTTAGTTGTTATTATTTGTACCATAATAATTATTGTCCATATCTTTGTAATGACGTAAATGCTTGTGTATACTTAAAGCGGATCATTATCATGTAGGTTATAAAAATTATGTGTATACTTCAGTAACGGCTTATCATTCTTAAGCTTAACATTAAATTAGTTGTTTCTTAATTGTTTCTGAACTACTAGTAAGTAGTTTAGTAGGTTATAACGTCTCTTATCTTATCTTTCTGGGGACCTACGTTTAGGTTCTTGTAATTATGAAAATAAGAGGACTATTTAGTAGTCGAATTAACATGCTTTTTGTATTTTTCGAAATAAATACACGTGTCATACTATTAATAAAATTGTCCCTTACAATAATTGTCTTGACAACCCTTAGAAGCTCATATGTCTAATGATTCAGTGCATAGAATAACATGTATTCCTTGAAATAAAAATATTTTTCAACGATTTTTTAAATTTCGAAATTGGTAAATTTAATGAATGATACGTAGGTTCATATTTTGTTTCTAAGAAAAAAATTAGGAATTAGTTAAGCATTGTACATGCTCTAAGAAAAGTGCAACCTAAAATTGATAAAATTCCTATAAAATGTAAGTCCTTCTTTAATGAAAAATTAAATTTTCTTAATGAACATATAGCCGCGTTATTTGTAATACTCAGCAGGGGACCAGGAAAGCTTAAGTTCTTACACATAACACATCCCAAAATACTCGTAAGGCGCCCATTCCCCGACCGGCTAGGGCTAAATACAAAAACGGTTACGTGGTAGCAGATATTCAAGACTTAGGTGGCGTTTCCATTGACCTCGCATTGCAGAATGCAAAAGACATTGACGGAAATTAAGAATTTTTCTTTTTGTAGAAATCTATTAAAATGTTTGTACTTAACATATCCCATGACGCCATTTTTTAATTTTAGTTTGTTTGTTTGTGATTTTACTGTATGATCATTGATCAATTTTTACTATGGCATAGAGGAAAATAAACATTTCCGTCAATTCTGCAATGCGAGGTCGGTAGAAACCCCGCCTAAGTCTTGAATGTCTGCTACCACGTCACCGTTTTTGTAAATAGCCCTAGCCGGTCGGTGGAATGGGCGCCTAAGAAGAATAGACGGAATCCCCATTGCTGAGTTTTTGAAGTGTATAGATGCAGAAGCTGATTTACTACTGACGGGTTAGAAACGAAAACTAACATATTTCGGCCATGGAACGCAAATACATGGTCTGTTCAAAAATAAAAAATCGCGATTTTTTTATATTTTCAAAAAGTATTTACTTATTCATGATTTTCTCTTTTGTCCCCTTCCAAGTAATTCCCCTCGGATATAATACAGTTACGTTGTTTTTCCAATCCTCGAAGCACTTAAAAACATTTTTTTTTTAACTTGTTCAGCTCCTCTATCGATGCCGTCTCTATCTCCTCAATCGTGGCGTTGTCCTTTCATAGACCTTTTCCGTTTTGCAAACAGGAAAAAGTCAGCAGGGGACCAGACAGGGACGGATCCAGCCCTTTTTTTTGGGGGGGGGGTAATTGTGGTTCAAAATAGGAAAAACATATGTAGGATCGATTAAATTAGAGCGTAATAAATTAATTTACAATAGATTGATCATTGACCATGATTTTTTTTGGGGGGGGGGGGCAGCTACCCCCCTCTATATCCGTCCTTGGAACCAGGTCTGGGGAATAAGGTGGCTGTGGCGCCATTACGGGGTTGTTTTTGCCGTAAAACCAACGATGTGTGCTACAAATAGGAAAGCAATAGTAATACAAAAATGCACAATACTAAACATGTTTAAGCTGAGTTACAACTTGACGTATTGATGAATTGAATAATCAGTCCGTGTTTGTGAATTAATCATCCACAGCTTTATAAAGGGTTTAGCCTGCAGCAGTGTCAGCTTTTTATTTATTTTTTGACAATACCTTTTTGGTAAGTAAAAATAAATAGCTCATTTAGCTCTTATACATATAAAAAGTAAAAAGTAAATTCGTGTCGGGGTGGTACTACCCGTGGTACAGGAGTTTTCAGGTTGCATCAACAGCCTCCTGTTTAACCTATCGACAGTCAGGGAAGACTGCCGGGACCGCCGGCTTTACATGCCCTCCGAAGCATGGTAGTCAGAAGATAAATAATTGTACCACTAGAAAATTTTGGCATTCGGGTGGGACTCGAACCAGTCACCTTCTGGATGATAGTCCGAGTCGTTACCTCTACGCCATTCTGACTACTATACATATTATGTAGGCCTATTTTCAACCAAACTTTTATTTGGATCTGTAATGTGTATAATCTTATTGATAGTATAGGTACTTCTTCATCTGCAAATCAGTGCGTAAAAACTACAAGTAATTGAATGAATGTATGAGATATTACACCCATTTCACCCTCTAACAGTTCAATATAATATTACAATAGAGATACAGTATGTTTTTGGCACCGTCAAATCTACAAAAAGCTTTCCTAAATAAATAAATAAATAAAACATTTCCAGCACTATCTTTTTACTTCAGAGACAACAGGGGGGGGGGGGGTAAATGTGAAGTATGTGAATTAAATCACATTTTTCAGAAAATATTGATGGTGCAGCCATACATGAGATTTATAGTAAAAGAAATAACCTACTCCTCCACAAATTGTATATACAATGTATGGCCATAACTAACACAGATTGGCCTAAGTTATCGACCTTGATTTGTAAATAATACCATAACCCAAGGAAGATAAAAGTGAACAAGTTCCAAAACAGTGGCCAATTATTGTTGGTTTTAGTAAGTCCTATCGGACTCGATATCCGCGATACAGGCTATCTGTTCATCAAAGCCACAAGAAGGAAGAGAAATAAACATCTGCCAGAAAAGATTACACCTGCTGCAAGAAAGGACAGATATAGCCTTGCAATGGGTACCAGGGCACTGCGATCTTTTGGGCAATGAAAAAGCAGACAACCTGGCCAAACAGGGATGTACCATGGAGCAACCAACCCATTCAATCTCCTACCACAGTACCTGTCGCAGCATAAACAGCGTCTTCAGAGAGTCCGTCCAAAAGGCAAGAAAAAGAGGTGCGGAAGGAAAGCCCTGGGAACACATCGTGTCATCAAACAAACCAAGGGACCTTCCGAGAGATGTGGCAGTGGCGACTTTCCGAATGGCGACGGGACACGATTTCCTTCAGAAGCAATAGCACAGGATTGATGTGGTGGACTCACCATTGTTACCCCTGTGTTTTACATCTGAAGGAACTGCAGAACATCTCCCAACCTGCGACGGCCTTAAGGACGTCATCTGCGAGGCAACTTTGGAGGGACGAGCTTTTTGCTTTCCAATTTATACGAAGTATAAGGAAAGCTTTGTGATGGTCGAAATTTTCGATTCCGAGATTTCAACGGATTTACACGTTTTAAGGTCCCAGAAACCCCAAAAAGTGGTTTTTACGAAATGTCTGTCTGTCTGTCTGTGCGTCGATTTCCGGGCAAACTACTCGGTCGATTTTGATGAAATTTGGCATGTAGGTTCACAAAAATCATAACTCGGGACTATTTAATTTTATTTTGGGCTAACTCAATTTGGGGGGTTTTTATTTTCAAAAAACTAAAAAAAAACGTCTAAAAAAAATTATTTCTCAAAAACGGCTCCAACGATTTCTTTTAAATTCACATATATTGTAGTTGTTGTTAATGTTGATAAAATGCGGGGGGTCGCTTGCCCCTTGATAGTTTGCTTCTGGGGGTAAAAAATAAAAATGACTAAATTTAAATGAAAAATGACTAAAAAATAATTTTTCTGCGAAATCTTTCTATCGATGATTTCTAACTTCAAGCATGTTTTAGGTGTTAAATTTAGTAACGAAACCGGACAGGTTGCTTTCCCAAAAAAGTATTTGGTTTTGTACAAAAAAATGTTGTTTTTTTTAAATGATAGAAAATTCACGCTCAAATGCATTGCGTGCCCTGCCAGTATTGCTGTGTGGTAATGTGTTGGTCTGACCTAGCTAGAATTTACCTCACCACCAGTGACGAGGAGTGACGTCAGGTGGACAACCCCCCCCCCCCCCCCCGAGATATCGTAAATTTAACCATAGGAAAATTATTTACCATGAAATTACTCATTTTCTCTATCTACTAATTTTGATAAATTGGAAAGCATGTTCGAGTAAACTCGGACCGGTTCTTTATACTGGGTGGCACGGCGTCGGATGGCCGAAAAGCCACGTACGGCGTTGGCTGAAGTAAGAAGTAAGGTTTTAGTAACGACAGTATATCAAATTTGTTTCTCCTTTATTATTATTTCATTTTATGGCTCAACGTTACATATCCTTTTAACAGTGGTCGTTGGCGGTGGGATGTTGTCTCTTAAGGGCTCAAACCCAATAAAATCGCAGACTCAATAGTGATAGAAAAGTGGCTTCCTCTATTTTCCAAACTAGATTTTGCTGATTTAGAAGTTAGCGGCCTCATGTACCAAAAATACTGTTCAAGATGCGTACAATCGTTATACCTTCCAAAGCCTATGAACGTAAAATTATAGAACCTTTTCTAATTTCAGAACTGGTTTTAGCAGAATGATCTGGTTTCGAATATGGAGACAAAGGATCTTTATTTTTCTGACAACATGGTCACGGCCACTATTTATATTGTTGAAGTTGCTAGCGATGGTAAGTATTTACAAATACGAAAGAGTAAAAGAGGAAAAGCCTGAAATGGAGCATGCCTTTAGTGCATTAAATCAGACAAGGGAAAAATTTTGTTTTGATAAATAAATTAATTAATAATGTAATAATTACAAAAACTTTCTCGGCCGGACTTACATGATGTAGCAGTAGAAATAGTAGAATCCGGGATGACCGGCCGTGGTTTATCTGTAAGCTGCTGCTAAGCCTCCCAGATACAATCTTAGAAGTGAACGACCACGGCCTTTCATTCGGGATTCTTCATCAAATTAATTTTAAATTTTTGTCCTATTACTAAACCAACCTAGCGAGCTATAAAGTCTCTCGCACTCAACTAGGGACCATCTGCTTTATATTCCCTGAGCACATCAAACAATCGCCAAATCAAGGTTTTTAATGCTAAGGAAATTAAAGTACGGCATTATACTGACAGTTTTTTTTTAAATTTAGAACAATCACAAAAAATATATAATATGCCTTTTACCGAGCTTAAAGATGTTTTGAAGCGATAATGTAGAAATAAAACATAACATAAATATAAATAAATAGATAAAATATTCTAAGATTTTTAAGTGGAACATTATTTATAATTATTGTTTTGTAATGTTTTTGTTTTGTAATAGTTATACGCTACGACGCAAGTCCCCTTCACATGGTGCACATATTGTGGCCTTTGGATATGTATTAATTGTATTGCGTTTTTTAATTAATAAAAATACCTTAATATCTTAATGCCGTATTATTATTATTATTATTTAGAGAGTTGAGCTGACATAGGTCTGGGGACCCTTTGAAGAGCATAATTATTGGGATCACATCCCAATCATTCAAACTATGCCCTTAGCCAATTAATTAACTGTTGAAAAACAGCAGCTTAACCTTGTTAGCGAAGACAACCATGTCCTTCAATGGCATGTCAATCAGATCGACTTGGTCGATGTAGGCAGCCCCAAAACAGTCCAACCGCGCCCCCACAGGGCTGGACAGTGCCTTAATGCCTTAATATGCCCCCAAACATGGCAAGGAAATGTAGCAAGTGTACGACTCAAACCAAAAGCCTTTCGGGTGAAATTCATGACCCAACGGTAGATGGAACATTTCTCTATTTCGGATGTTGTGGTCAGCAACACGCCCGGAAGCAGCATTTTCTTTTACCATAGAAGGTATGGTAGCAGTAATAAATTTGACAAAGTCCCAACCCACGGTGAGGGCCCACAGAACACAATCAATTAACCCTAATGGGTTTCTAGTGGTTCCTAAGTGTAGGGTCGTGACCCAAAAAAAGGGACCAAGGCAAACTATGTAAAGTACCTAGTATCAAAATCAAAATTATTAAAAAAAAACTATGGTATCATTGTATTTTGGTTTGTTATATACTTTGATGTTAGTTGGGCCTAATTTGAAGATACAACAGTGTTGGGTCGCGAACCCACGAAGAGCAGAATTTTGGGCTGCAGTACTATTCCCGTTGAGAATCACAGGCAAAGAAGGTATATGGTGGCGCAGACCAGGTGGACTATTATTTTCCCCAAAATGTAATAACCTCAGCCTATCATTTCTGAATCTAGTACTCTACCGCTGCACTATTCATGAAATCTAAACCTTATGTAACTTTCAGGTTCCTTGCATAATAGAGATACACTTGGCAAGAAGTCTTTGGGCTGAAGCGCTCAACGAACTAAGTCTGCCAATGGTTGTCTATTCTTCTGGTACATTAGCCTGCTTTAGCTTGATTGTGAATGGCTACTTCATTTTTATGACAATCATCCGGGTCTTTATCAAAAGGGGTCCACATTTTCTGCCATATGGAATCGGATTACTTCCAATTATCATAAAATTTCAACTCTGTGTTTTTAGTATCAGGATCATTTCTTGCTTACTATTATTCTTCACTTATTTTGAACGTTACTTTTTACTTATTTGGGTAAGTAGTTGATAATCAGATTGGATTAAGAGGACATGCTACATAGAAAATCGGCACCCCAAAATTAAATACTTTCCATTTTTTATTTAATTAACTCAGCAAATTATTAAAAATTTGGCTCATTTAAGTTGTAGAAGACTACTTCGTGCATCATATAATCGGGTATTTTTACTTTTCAGTTTTGTAGTTCTTCCAAAAATCCCAGAATACGCGAAAATTTAGTCCTGTCCTGTCGGTTCTAGTATTTATGGAAGAACTAAGGTACCAAAAATTTAATCTTTCCTATTATATGATGCAGGAAGTAGTCTTATACAACTTCCATGAGACAAATGTTTTAATGATTTGCTTTGTTAATGAAATAAAAAAATAAAAAGTTAATAAAGACAACTAATTTTGGGGTGCTCAATTTCTACGTACTCGTAGCATGTCCTCTTAAGGGGAAAGCATTTTAAATGTACACTGCAAATATCTCACGAAATGCAAATGGAGCTGTAGAAAATGTCAGGACAAAAGGAAGAAATTTTTTCGGGTATTTTGATTTTTGACACATGATTTTATGTGCTTAGAACTGTCTAAGACAGATTTGACTGGAATAAATGAGCTAAGTATTAGCACTTTTTTTTCGTCACCTATTAACTATTACACGCATTCATGAAGCATTTGCTTGCGGCAAACGTGCGATAACCGTAGATAGCGCTCATGGTGCCAGGAAATGCTTAACGTTATAAGGATAAACGGTTTTCTCTTCAAGCAAATACTATGGCTCAAAATCCATATGTATAGAAACACAAGTGTGCTCCAATTATTTAAAATAGCTTATAACCTTAAATAGCAGGTATACTTCGTTTTATGAATTCGGCTAACTGTCCCGTCGACAAGTTTCCTCTAAAGTAAAAATTCGTGTCGGGGTGGTACTACCCGTGGTACAGGAGTTTTCAGGTTGCATCAACAGCCTCCTGTTTAACCTATCGACAGTCAGGGAAGACTGCCGGGACCGCCGGCTTTACATGCCCTCCGAAGCATGGTAGTCAGAAGATAAATAATTGTACCACTAGAAAATTTTGGCATTCGGGTGGGACTCGAACCAGTCACCTTCTGGATGATAGTCCGAGTCGTTACCTCTACGCCATTCTGACTACTTTCCTCTGCAATGATTTATGTTTGAATGTGCAACAACCAGAGAAGGATCCAGCCCATTTTTAATGGGGTAGTGGTGGGTCAATACAGAATGAACTTAGCCAGCACCAATTAAATTATAACTTCAATAATTCACTTGCAACAAACTTACTAAATTTTGAGGAAGTTTTCTTTCTTTTTTTGTCGAATTTAGAGATTCCTAAGTTCTAGGAGTATTCTGCTATGGTAGCCATAGGTTGTAGCTGCCTCCCTGTATCCATCCTTGGCAACCACTTGACATTTCACTTAGTTTTATTCATTGACCTATTACGGGGGGATTCGAGTACTTGTGGCGTGGTTGAAGGCCGTAGCCAAGGGGGGTTCATGGGGGTTCAAACCCCCGCAGCCCGAAATGAAATGGCTTGACACTAGACAGAATCGGATTTTGAGAGGGAAAATAGAAACTACTATGTAATATCCAATGAAATTTCTGAACCCCCCCCCGAAAAAAAAATCCTGGCTACGACCTTGGCGTGGTTGTTTTCATTATCGGGAAGTAAGTTGTAAATCTCCTGACCTGCACTCTAATTACCTTATTTATGACATTTCCTGTGTTTTAGATAACTTTAATTGGCAATATAGTGCCATACTTTTACGAACTACGGCTGACACGTAAAATACTAGATGAACTTGCGACGGTCATAGATTTGGACTATCAAGAATTTGACAATGAAGATATTCCAGCAAATGACGATGATAAACTAGACGAAGGATTGGCCGAAAAATTGGCCGTAATACTTTCTCAACAAAGAGGGCGAAGACAAGTTGAACGTGCAGATGAATATTTCGAACATCAATGGAGGAGGAGAAGAAGTAGACATGGAGAAGATGTCTATGTACTAGACGATCTCACAGACGATCTTAATTTAGACAACGCAGAAATGGACGAAAGTGAATTAGAATCCGACGATAGTGTCAACTTTCTAGCAAATGACGATAGGTTCAATATTCCAGAAAATGATGGTGATAACTTAGAAGAAGAAATTCTTCCGATACTTGCTCAACAAAGAGGGCGAAGACAAGTTGAACGTGCACATGGATGTTTTGGCCATCAATGGAGAAGGAGAAGAAGTAGGCATGGCGAAGATGTCTACGTACTTGACGATCTCGCAGACGATCTAAATTTAGACAACGCAGAAATGGACGAAAGTGAATTAGAATCCGACGATAGTGTCAACTTTCCAGCAAATGACGATAAGTTCAATATTCCAGAAAATGATGGTGATAACTTAGAAGAAGAAATTCTTCCGATAATTTCTCAACATAGAGGGCGAAGACAAGTTGAACGTGCACATGGATATTTTGACCATCAATGGAGAAGGAGAAGAAGTAGGCATGGAGAAGATTTCTATGTACTTGACGATCTCGCAGACGATCTTAATTTAGACAACGCAGAAATGGACGATAGCGAATTAGAATCCGACGATAGTGTCAACTTTCTAGCAAATGACGATAGGTTCAATATTCCAGAAAATGATGGTGATAACTTAGAAGAAGAAATTCCTCTGATACTTGCTCAACAAAGAGGTCGAAGACAAGTTGAACGTGGACAGGGATATTTTGGCCAACAGTGGAGGAGAAGAGGTAGGCGTGGAGAAGTTAGTGACTTCACTGATAATCTCAATTTAGACAATCCAGAAATGGACGAAAGAGAATTAGAATTCGATTTTCTAGCAAATCACGATAGACTAAATTTTCAGATTGAAAATGACGATGACAGTCTTGACGGAGAAGTTGCATGGATATTTGCTCAGCGAGGAGATGGAAGTGATGAAGATATTGAACTTCAATGGAGGAGAAGGGGTTGGGTTAGAGGAGAAGTGGAAGCACTTGGAGTTTTTGCTGCTGCTGCTGATGCTGCACGATTAAATGGTCAACAAAGAAGAAGTGATGAAAGTGATGAGGACGACGAAATTGTTGAAGAGGAGGAAAGACAAAGACACAGACATCTAATATTGTTAACCCGCTTTCTCGCCATATCATTGTTCAGAATGGTTTGCCATACTTTCATGGGAATTTGATTTTCATGAAAGAATAAACTTGTGAATAATGCAACTATTAGTTGAATTAATTTTGGGTACATTTTAAGTAGAACTCCATAGTAATGTTAGGTACGGTATAAATTAATTACGATATTATTCTCAGTGGTTATTATTACTAGCTTACAATCTTTCCTATATTAGCCTATGTTAAAGCCGACTAGCGGCTTTGTTCCCAAAGTAAGTATGAGCGGCAAAAGTCCAAAAATGTCGGAAATAGAGTTCTTTGTGCAGATGTATAATTGGTCGGTTGATATCTACCAATTTAATTTATTATCAGAAGGTAATTCAGGCATAGTCCAGTGTAAAACTTGTTCAATTCTTGAGTTTAGAATCAGTCACAGGGCATTTAGGAACAGTTATTTGGTTCAATTGAAAAATTAACTGAAATGGACTTTGCCTAGTCGCAATTTAAGTATTGGCGCCATAACCACAATTCAATGGCAACTTGCATCTATAACACTCACATATGGGTCTACACAGCGGTGGATATAGAACATATGTTGGGGGGGCCAACCATGCATTATATATTCATATGGTAATTTCCGCCTGTACATTCAAAATTTTAATGAACAACGTGGAAACACTGGAACCTTCGTCAAGCTACGAAACAAAACCAGGTGCAGATCTTTTCGTGAAGTAACTGTCGCATATATTTACCCAATAGAATAAATAGAATCCAGGCCAGTAGCCAGGGGTGGGCACAGCCCCCCCCCCCACAAAATTGCTTGGCTTTATGCACTAGATAGAATTTAACTTTCCAGTTGTGTGACATTTCGGATGAAGGATCGCTGCCTCCTCCCGAGAAAAAAAATCCAGGTTACAAGCACATAGGCGCAAATTCACCATTTTAATTGGAGGGGGGGGGGGGGCAAAGTTGATGAGGGGGTAGGGTCGCGGCCGCTTGTTTTGCTACAAACAATGCTTTTATTCGGTTTTTTTACCTTTAATGCAGTCCCCCCCATTCTCCCCTCCCAATTTACGCCTATGTACAAGCCTGATAGAGTGTCATATGCTCCACATAGTGGAGTGCAATTAGACAAAAAAATAGCAAAACCTCGGAATCCAGGGACAGTCCATGGATATTTATAAAAAATTTAAAAATGTGTTGTTAGTGGTATATAGAAAAAAGTTAAAAACAATTTTTTACCGCTCTCAATTTTTAGCTACAGGGTGTGGTCGCATAACTTCCTCATTTTGTAATGCGCACCATTCGGTCGGTTTATGTCGTAACGGAGTGTTAGTGTTCTCGTTCGAGCGGCAGGACTATACCCTTTTGTCTTAGGCGTACATAGTTTCGAAGATCAAACCATTTAGATCACGTCCCCCATGCTCGATACATTGAGTATTAGTGGAGCGCCGTAAGTCAAAAAAATGGAAAAGCCTCGGAATTCAGGAACAGTCAATGAATATTAATAAAAACTTCGAAAATTTGTTTTTAATAGTACTTAGAAAAATGTTAAAAAATGTTTTTGCCCGCTCATAATTTTTATCTACAGGGTGTGGCAGCGTAATTTCCTGTTTTGTAATGCGCACCATTCGGTCGGTTTATGTCGTAACGGAGTGTTAGTGGTCTCGTTCGAGCGGCGGAACTATAAAGTTCTGTCTTACATAGTTTTGAAGATCAAAACCTTAAGAACCCGTCTTCCAATCTCGATACAATGGGTGTTAGTGGAGCGCCGTGAGTAAAAAAAATGGTTATGCTTCGGAATTCAGTCAATGCATATTTATAAAAACTTCAAAAATGTGTTTTTAATAGTATATAGAAAACACGTTAAAAAAAAATTTTGCCCCCTCTCAATTTTAAACTACAGGGTTAACATTTTTTTTACTCACGGCGCTCCACCAATACTCATTGTATCCAGATTGGAAGACGTGTTCTTAATGTTTTGATCTCCAAAACTATGTAGGCTAAGACAGAACTTTATAGTCTTGCCTCTCGAACGAGACCACTAACACTCCGTTACGACAAAAGCCGACCAAATGGCGCGCATTACAAAACAGGAAGTTGGTTTGCCGCACCCTGTAGTTAAAAATTGAGAAAAAAAGATTTAACATTTTTCTATATTCTATTAAAAACACTTTTTCAAAGTTTTTATAAATATTCATTGACTTGCCCTGAATTCCGAGGCTTTTCCATTTTTTAGACTTACGGCGCTCCACTAATACTCAATGTATCGATATTGGGAGACGTGATCTAAATGTTTTGATCTTCGGAACTATGTACGCCTAAGACAAAAGTGCCCAATCTCATCTCTCGAACGAGACCATAAACACTTCGCTATGACATCCACCGACCGAATGGCGCGCATTACAAGAAGAGGAAGTTATGCGGCCACACCCTGTAGATAAAAATTGAGAGCGGCGAAAAAATTTGTTTTAACTTTTTTCTATATACCACTAACAAATTTTTAAAATTTTTATAAATATTCATGGACTGTCCCTGGATTCCGAGGTTTTTGTCTAATTGCACTCCACTAACAATGCGAGATTTGAAAACATATTTGTCAATAGTAAAAACATAAGAAGGGTGGTTTTTCTAAGTGCTCACATACGAGTAATGTTTTCACATTTTGGATCGATTTCACAAAAGTCTAAGCATCTAAGTATATAATATAAGTGTATAACTGACTCGTTCACCAGGTGTTAGCTACCAGAAAGGCATGTCCATACTGTGTTGCAACTCGATTTGAATGATAAACAGGACGTTACTAGACTTAACTGTTAGTCTTCTTGCAACTTCTTTACTGAACCTACATTATTTTTGACAATAGCCTGGTAAGTAATTAATCCTTTAAATTAAATTAAATTTTAGTAGCCTAATTTTTTTTTAAATTTCTTAATTGCATATTGATTTTCAATTATGTTGTATCAGCTCGTGCATGAACTTGTTCAAATACCAGCTGGTATGACTTCAGTATTGAGTTACCTGCAGACCTGTGCTCATTTGCTTATTACCTGTCTAAAAACGAAACAAATTAAATAAATATGGGCCAAAAGTGCAGCTTTGAGAACTATTGTATTATTATAAAAGCTGAAAATCGACAAATGATTCTTTTCAATCAATATTTTCTTTAACGTCCCAATTTGCCTCTAAGCCTGGTCTTCGATCACCTAATTCTTCCTGCATTTAGAATCTTTTTTGTTCAGATTTCAGGGGACATTGAGAAACATTGCCGAAATGGACGGTCTCCGAGTTGTGCAACAACTTTTTTCCGACTGTTTACCAACGGCGCGACACAAAATTTTGCTTTTAAAGGCTTTACAAATTGTAAGTTCTGTATTAAATGTTTTTGTGCCCATTCCATTGACCGGCTAGGGCTATTTCCAACAACGGTGACGTGGTAGCAGACATTCAAGACTTAGGTGGCGTTTCCACCGATCTCGCATTGCAGAATTGACGGAAATGTTTGTTTTCCTCTATGCCATAGTTAAAATTGATCAATGATCATACAGTAAAATCACAAACAAACTAAAATTAAAAAATGGCGTCATGGGATATGTTAAGTACAAACATTTTAATAGATTTCTATAAAAAGAAAAATTCTAATTTCCGTCAATGACATTTGCATTCTGCAATGCGAGATCGGTGGAAACGCAACCTAAGTCTTGAATGTCTGCTACCACGTCACTGTTTTTGGAAATAGCCCTAGCCGGTCAATGAAATGGGCGCCTAAGTACGAGTATAGTTTATTTTTTACGTTACAATTTTAAAACCTGTCTATCGAGTCCAAGCAGGTGCGGATCTAGAATGAGACCAAAGAGGGGACTAAGAATAGTCTAAATACGAATAAACAAGAATTGCAAAAAATTGCTAATATAATCAGAGGTGGTCCCAGACCTCTTAAAAAGGGAGAGGCACATGTCAGTGACGTAACGATAGGTTTTCGAAGGGGGAGGTGTATAATTTGGCGCCCCTCCAACCATTTTCGTAAAGGATATATATAAAGTGGGGAAAGCCGTTCTCATGGACGTACGCAGCTTTTAAATGAATGACCTTAGTGTCCCAGAGGGTTTGGAAGTATAAAAGGGGGCCTGGTGGTCTCCCCCGGGTGAAAATTTTAGAAATTGAAATATTGGGGTTTTACGCATTTTTGAAGCAATAAGGTTTCTATATTATATGGAATTAATACAACTGAGCACAAGGGGTCTCCTCGGAGAAAATTTGTGATAAATGGGTCTGAAATATTGGGGTTTTACGCAATTTGAGGAACCTAATGGGGGGAGGGCTATAGTCTCCATACCCCCCCCCCCCCCCGTAGATCCACGCCTGAGTCCAAGTGACGTCATATTCATTACAAAAACTGCCCGAGTTTGAAGGCCATGTCAGATATATAAGAAGTTAAACAGGTAAACTTAAAAAAAAAACATTTAAAAAATACACTGTTCGCTGGGGCCCGAAAAATGTGGCTCATAATACCGGATAAGTGACTCTTTAGGATAAGTGCTCCTGGCTGTTGATCGAGGGGATTATTATGCCGGTATTTATTTAATCCCCTGGTATTAAAAATGCAAACAAGATAATTTTATAATGGAAAGTGCTATTCAAAATTTGTTTGTTTACAGTTATAATCCTAGGGTATTTATTTAACCCCGGTATTATAATCGTCTCGATCAGGCTACTGCTCTATTATGGTGATTAGGTATTAATATAATCCCGAAGTTTATTTTTTACTACCGCATTAGTAATGTGTCATGTGATCGTGTAAAAATATGCGCGGAAAATTCAAATTTATAAATTATTGGAAGAGAACGGTTGTATTGTTTTATAACTGAACGAAATACCATAACATACAATAAATAAAAATGCACAGGTTGAATTTGGAAATATAATAAGTATCTCAATTAATATGTCTACATCTAAGGGCGAAGAAATTAAAAACTCATAAAAATATTAATTTATCAATTTGTATTTCGCGCTCATTTTGCACTCATTTGTGTAAAGCAATTGAATAAAACACGGTATAATGTTAATCCCATATCATCATAATAGGGCTGCTGGACCAATTGAGGTCATTTTACTGTATTTTATTTTTTTTACTACTTTTCAGGTAGCTTGTTCTGCCGAGTATCTCTTAGCCCATTTCGTCTTGGGCGATAAATACCCAAATGCAAGGCTGAACGTTGCCTTAATGGCGTTTGTGACTCAAGTTTTTACTGTCATAACCTTTGTGGAATTACTTTTCGAAATGATCCAGCCTATTTGTTTTGACCCCAGCGCCATTCCTCCATTTTTTATGGCCTGCACTATCGGTCAATTGATCTTCAGTGCCGCAATTGCCGTTATCTACAAAAGTAAAGAAATAGGGTATGTCACTGTAAGTATAATAATAAATTAGACTTAGGTTTAAGAGTGTACTATAAGACACATTTTTGATACTTGGAACGCAAACCTAAAGGAAGCCTATGTACCAGGATGGAGTATGACTGTGGATGAACAGTTGGTTACGTTTAGAGGCCGATGTGCTTTTCGACAGTACATCCCTTCCAAGCCTGGGAAATTGGGAATAAAATTTTAGGCTATATGCGACTCTGCAAATGGGTTTGTGTGGAAATTACAAGTGTATACAGGGAAGGAGCCATGTGGCACAGGAGAAAAAAATCAAGGCGAGCGCGTTGTACGATCTTTGGTAACAGAAATTGAAAATAGTGGAAGAAACGTCACCTGTGACAATTTCTTTACTAGTCTACCACTAGCTCGTTACCTGCTTTCCAAAAACTTGACATTGGTAGGGACCATTAAAAAAAATAAAGGAGCGCTTCCTCTAGAATTCATTAATCCAAAATATAGAACGGAAAACTCTACTTTATTTGGGTTCCAAGAAGACGTGATGATTGCCTCTTACTGCCCTAAAAAAACAAGGTTGTCACTCTACTCAGCACACTGCACGACAAGCCAGAAATCTCCGACACATCAGAGAGAGAAAAACCGGATCTGATTATTACCTATAACGAAACTAAAGCTGGGGCAGATAGGGCAGATCAAAAACTGAGGAACTACTCAGTAAAAAGGAAGACACGGCGTTGGCCAATGGTAGTTTTCGCAAACATGGTGGACGTTAGCGCTCTCAATGCCTTCATTATCTATTTATACACCCATGGAAATGAATTGGGAAGGAAAAGCGGGAAAAGACGCAAGTTCTTAATACAGCTGGGAAAACAACTGGCCGGGCTGGTGGCTGAACGCTCAGAACAGGATGTGAGAATTGGTGCGGTTGGACATCAGGATGGTTCCCAACCTGATGTTGCCCCTGATGATAACCCAGAAAAAACGTCAGGATCCAATAAAAAAAAGATGTTCCGTCTGCCCAAATAACTTAGGGAGAACCACGAAAACATGCTGCGAAAAATGTGGCAAAAATATATGTAAAGAGCATAGCTCAGTAATTTGCTGTAATTGTAATTAAAAAAAACAAATAAAATTGTCTGTTTATAAAAAAACAACCCCCTACCTAACAGATTCAATCAAATGAATGGAAAAAGCTATCAGGACTGAGTATATTTGTGAAAAGACAATAGGAAATCCCATAAGTGTCCAATGGACACTGACGGCCGTTAACGTAGGTCAGATTCTCCGGCCGGCACAGTGTTAAAGATGGCTCATTTAACGATGTAGAAGATTACTTCATGCATCATGCATGTATGTTTAATGACCTTAGCTTTTCCATAAAAAATATAATAAGGCACAACCTTTTATGTTTTAGGTGTCCTCAGCAGTAATTTTAGTTTTTTACTCCTGGGAATTGAAACAGGCTGGTGAGATCGAGGGGAACTACGTTGTTCGATTCAAAGGTAAATCAAAATGTATGCTACGCTGGTACAAAAGATTTCAACGTAGGCTATATCACCCCTTTCATTGTCAGAGAAAATGAGTTTTCGATGGTTACAAAAATTGTGAGATGTTTGAGAAAGACTTTAGAAAGGATTTCATAGAGCTCAAAAATAAGGTTATGCTGGCTGGTTCCCACATGCTAGAAGAATATATACATTATATTCTGTATATACCAGTTTCGTTAATGAAATTAAATACCTCACCTAAATTCCTAAAATCGCTTTATTCCGGTTGTTCTCCAGTGGGCAAACAATTTTAATGCGCATTTCTCTTTAAATTTCAGATTGGGTTTTGCGAAGCCTTTTTGGAGGGCCACGTAGACTTTTTCGGTTACTTACAACAAAATCAAGGAAATTACTTCTATTTTTAAAAATTACACAGATGGTGAGTAGCCAGGAGTTTTATTTATTGTAGGGGAAATTGGCAATATACCTATCATTTGGATTAAAGCCTGAGGGAATGACAAATGGTAAGTCCATTGAGTAGGTTGAACGCAATTCGGAAGAAGATGCCGTGGCACTACAGCCGTTGCTTTTTCTTCTTATCTTTATGCCTCTTATATCGAAAATTGCCAATTTGGACCTTAAAGACTGGTGATTCATTATCACGCAGCCTAATTAAGGATATTGTTAGCAGAAGATTTTAGCAGGAAAAACCTACCAACACCTCACACTCTACCCCAAAATCTCGGCAATAAAGGACTGAAAAGGACCGCACAAAACAGACAAGAGAGGAGAAGAGGACTACAGCATTCGCTGCAGAGGCGGACGCAGCGACCGGCACTGCGGGCAATTACCCCCCCCCCCCTCCCTTTGGACAGCAGTTATATTATTTGCCTCTAAAATATAAGTGTTACTACACTCAAAATACGCAAAACCTCACCATTTCAGCCCTATTTTTCAAAACATTTCTCCCGGGGGAGACCCCCGGGCCCCCCTTGTCCACCATTATATTGATTCTTTGTAATTTATAAGCCTCGTTGCTCTCGAAATGCGTAAAAATCTCAATATTTCAGCCCTCTGGCTCCTGAGCAAGTTTTATGAAATTGCGTGGAGAGGCGCCTGCGCCAAATTAGACTATACACTTCTAAAAATCTATCGTTACGTCACTGACAAGTGCCTCCCCCTTTTGTGAGGTCTGAGACCGCCTCTGATTCGTTGCAAACCAATCCATAGATTGCAATTCAAGAAGAAGAAGTACTGTCATCAACTTGACCTTTCAATTTTTTAAAGATATTAACGTTCATAACTATAGTTTTTAATCAGACGTACTAACGATCAACTAACTCACCGAAACTCTCAAACACAGACCGTAACAAGCTATCTCAGACGGTTCCGGGGCAACTTCGTTGTCCAATGCGCTTCTAATAACTTCTAATAACTACTTACCAAACCAAAACTACCACCTATCAAAAACCCAAACCTCACGGTGCAAATAACTGCAAGGATCCCGCGCCATTTAAGAAAAAATAAGAATTGATTTCTAAGGTACACTTTATTATCATCATCAAAATATCAATTATTTGTTTTTTTCTAATTCTAGTTTTAGAGTTCTTAAATAGCAAGTTTTGTTAAAATACTACGTTTTTGTTTGCGTACAGTACAAAAATTGGTTAGCAACCGTTTTTTGTACAAACACATTCGATCTTGTAAAATAATTGTAAGAATGACCGAAAATTCCCCGACATGGAAAATAAAGACAATTTTCTTTCTTCTTTCTTACTTAAACAAACTGGATGACCCTAGAGACTGCCGGTATAAGCACCATTACTATGTCTGTGATTTAACGTTTTCAGATTCTAAACGTAACAGTGATTTACTTGGCAGAGGAACGTTTTATCAAAAGCGACGAAAAGAACGAAAACACGAAAATGGTATACTTGGCGTATGGATGGTTTTCCATTATACTAGGTGGGATTAGCGTATGTTTTAATAGCCGCATATTTTATTTAATAAAAACGCATTATGAATCTTACGTATGCGATTGGCTCCCTGTCATGGTGTCATGTCTATCCCTGATTTTGGCTCTCTACTGCTCATTTTTTGCCTTGTATTTTGAAGAATGGAACTACTCCTATATTTTGGTAAGTAAATCATTCAGTCCAATTTATGAAAAGGAAATGAAAATATATATACTAGGCCTAGTAATTATATAAAATATATATCTTAATATATATATATATATTTCGACTGTCCGTGTGTTGTTCCGGGCCTCCTCTCAAACGACTGGACCGATTATGATTATTTTTTTTGTGTGTGTTCAAGGAGATTCGAGGATGGTTTAGATTAACAATTTGGTCCACTGGATAATGTTTTTATAATTAATTATAGTAGTTTAAGTAGTTGTTGATTTTGGAATGTTTTGCATTGCATCTGGCGGACCGACATCTACCGGCAGATTGCGTACCATCGCTTTCCGTTTATCCCGACAGTTGGCGCTACCATTGCACCATCTGACTGAAGCCATGACCACGCCTACTTATAGGGGCATTTTGGCGCGAAATTCAAATGTAATAGTTTTATTAGATGTTTTCTTTATTGTTTTCATTGTTGTTTCATATATTATTAAATTTATTGATTACATTTATTTATTGTTTAAAATTAAAATTAAAAGTACTGCTAGTGGCAAAAGGCTCAATCTGCTCCTATAATAGCCTATATATAGCCGAAATCGGGTGGCTTCAAACTACGTCTGTGGTGTGACCACAATTAATTTACATGAGCAGTGGGGGCGAGGCCGAAGGCCAAGCAGCCGGCCACGGCGTGCGCAAGTGGTGGAGGCAGCAGCCGAAGGTTGCGCCGGGAACCGCTTGTAATTCAATAAAATTTTAAAATTCAGTTCTTTCATAAAGACCAGAGGGAACTAAAATTTAGGGAAATCTAGGATTTTGTCTTCAGAGCTATTTTTTCCAAATTTTTCTCCGGGGTGACCCCCGGGCCCACCTCAATGGTAGGTTTATTCGTCGTTATAATATCTCAATTGTGCTTGTAGCAAACATTGGCGTAAATAGGGGGGTCCTGGCCCACCCTCCAGGATTTCTGGTGACAAAGACGTTATGGAGGCGAAAGGCATAGTATCCACAATAACGAAAAGGAAATTAATTCTTGGTATGCTTATTTCACATAAAAGATGTCATGAAAAAAAAAAATCAACACATTGAACAAGTGCTTTCACAAAAATATATTATTCAAAATGCTCACAACCCCAATATTTCAGACCTATTTTTTCAAAATTTCTCTTTGGGGGAGACCCCCGGGCCCCGTCAGTGGTAGGTTTATTCGTCTGTAAAATCTCAACTGTATTGCTTGCAAAATGCGTAAAACCTCCTTAATTTGGGCCTATTCATCAATTTTTTTCTCCGGGGGAGACCCCATTACTCTGACCCTGAGATCCCTTTATCCAGGGAATAATGTGCGTAAAACCTCAATAATTTGGGCCCATTTATCGATTTCAAGGTTTCAAGGTCTTGGGGTTCTAAAGCTCCCCCAGAAATTTTGGGAATTTACGCCAATGGGATTTTTGGAAAAACTACCGAACCGAAAAGTAAAAATACCCGATTATATGATGCACGAAGTAGTCTTTTACAACTTAATTGAGCCAAACTTTTAATAACTTGCCGAGTTAATTAAATAAAAAATGAAAAGTACCTATTTAATGTTGTAGCCTCATATCCTCACAGCTTATTCTATTTCCCCATGATGCCACCGAAATTATAGAGGATTTACAAAAAAAATTGTAATGGGGGGGGGGGGGGGATCTACGCCTATCCTCTAGTTTCAACGTAACTACAATATATGTGGTTATACACCATACATTACTGTAAAATATTGAATGAAGGTAATAATTCCGCCGAATATTAAAAAAAAAAATTCCCTTTGTTTTAGTTACTTTGGATAAGTCTTTTGGTGCTGCATGGCCACGAACTATGGCTTTCCATTAACAGACCTGTTAGAGTTGGCGTCGTAGAGGCTCCTGCTGAAGGAGGAGGCGGCAATTGGAACAATCCACCCTTAGAAAACCAACCTTTGTTGAATCCTCCAGTGAATGTCAATATCAATGAACACGAAGGAGATCAGGCACTTGCTGCCGCAATTGCTGCAGTTGCTGCTCTTCAGATTGCTCCAAGACAAGAATTCGTACCAAGAGATAGACCAGGAGCCAGACCAAGAGAGAGAGCTCGCGTAAGGGAAGAAAGAGATCGTGACGACGGAAATGAATTGCAAATGCAGGTCATGGTAAGACGACGATCTCGTTCCCCTTTACGACGCTGGCAGAATGCACTTCTTGGATTGAACTTTCCTCGTTTATTTCTTCGTATTATGTTTATCAGATGGGGATGGCCAATGGGTCAAGTGAGACGACCTGACCCGTAGGATAGGTTACGTGCTTAATTTTTATTTAGCCAATAAATAATATAGTTCTCAGCTTTTATAGGACGGTAGGTTTTAATAAGATAGAATAGTAATAGAACACCTCCAATTAAATATTTATTCGTAAAGATCAGTATCAATCAACTAGATTTTGCTGCGGTGGCGGCTGCAGCTGTTGCTTTTGCTGCTCATAAAATGCACCCCGAACAGATGAAATTCCACCTACAGGTGCTGAAAGGGGACGAAAAGAAAGAAATCGTAGTCGTAGAAGTATCGTAGGAGAAAGGAAGGAGATGTTAATGAAACAGAAATACAGTTCATGCGACAGACAATCTCGTTCTCTTTTACGACGCTGGCAGAATTTACTTCTAAGTTTGAGCTTTCCCGGGTAATTTCTTCGTGTAATGTCTGTCAGGTGGTGCAAGTCTGCGGGTGAAGTGTGACGCGTTGACCCACAGGACAGGCTACATTCTTAATTTTTACTTAGCCAATAAAAAATATAGTTGACAGCTTTTATAATAAGTATTAAGATAAATTAACTTTGTAACTAATTATTAATCTACGCGTTATTAGTGATAAAATATGCTACACAATGAATTGCTCAAATTATGAGTTATTGTATTTTGTCTGTTTACTCTTTTCAAGGCCACGCCCAGGGGGGGGGATCCATGGGGATTCCGGACCCCCCCCCCAAAAAAAAAAATTACTTTTTGCATGTAAACCTGTATGGCTTGAAGAGTTTATATATTAATCCACAAATAAATGACATTAAAAAAAAATTTGGACCCCCCCTTCCCGAAATCGAAACCTGGGCACGGCCTTGACTATTTTGATAAGGCAAACAATGTTTATTATCACATAATAATGTTACTTTATGACTATTTCTTCTTTGTGTATGACTACAATTGATTTAAGTATTCTGCGGATATTTCATCCTATGATATTGCCCATGCTACTTGCACGTGGAGAATGGAGGGGATAATGCTATTCGGTATGCTTAATGATATATTGTAAGAAGATCCACCCTCACACATGCGTACCCTGTCTTGTAAGAGAAACTGAGAAAACTCTATTTTCAACTTGTAAGCCCATCTTAGTGATGAGAGCTCAACTTCTAATATCTTTTTTTAAAGAATACTATTAGAATAGGCCTATTATTTTAAATTTTAAATGTTAAATGTCAAATTTCAAATAACGGTAAAAATGAGTGGCATGGTGAAATCAGTTATCATTCCAATGACATACGTTTATTGCATATTGCGTAATTGACAGTTTGCCTACTAGACAATATACAGTAAAATCGGTTTCAGTTTCAAATACTAGGTTTATTTTCTTATTTAAATTAATTACAATTAAATATAATGTTTGAAGTAAACCAATCATACAATCTTACTTACAAGAGTAGTTAATTTCAGGAATATTTTATTTATTTATTTAATTTTTTCCATTTTACAATTAAATTTATTTTTAACTTTACAGTACTATAATCAGTAATTTCGCTGAATGAATGTTTTTTTAATTCAAAACAACTAGCTAGGTATTTAAAAAATTAAATAAGGAAAATTAATTGTTATAATCCTACTAACCTATTTACTTTTTTAATTAAAATTCAAAACTAAATGGAAAAATACTTTACGTCCAAATTTTGAAAACTCATTACTTAATTTATTATACAATAGATAATATATTAAAAAATATATATGTATTGAATCAGCATACAAATTTAATTTAAAAAATATTTTTCTGATCTACAACTTTTTAATTTTCTAAATATTCTGAAATGAACCATTTCTTGAATACGTTAGTCGTATTAGTTAGTATTATGATAAACAATAAGTTATGGCCCACAATCTTAAGGTATAACTTTACGGCGGGTTAATTGTAAGCGTGGACCCATGTAACAAATAAAGACAATGTTCCTTCTCCATTCTTGTGCTTTCTATAATAAGTAATGATCTGAAATAATACTAAGTTATTACTGCAGCTTGCTGTATAATATAACAGTATTGTGAGTAGACCCTAAAAGACCCTAAACCCTTTTTGAATAAGTACATAAAGCTGTCAACTTGCAAAATACCACCTACTTCCCACCTGTACAAAGAAAAGTATTTCACAATTTCTTCGATGCTTTTCTTTTTAGAATGACTTTCTTAATCGAATACTTACATAATGAATGATAACAATCTTAGTGTATAAGTATTCTATTATAACTTTTATACCTGTATGTAATATGAATGAATATTCAGTTATTGAATACTGTCTATTTAATACTCGTATGAGCTACTTAATATTATTACATTAATTTAATAATTTTAAATCTCAATTTTAATCATAACCTAATTACACGAATATTTTAAACTGCTATTTTTTTATTTGTAAAAAAATAAAGCGTATAAAATTCAAAGCCTTCCTGAAACGCTGATCTATTTTTGAGACCAATCTGTTCAGATTAACAGATAGCTTTCAAATCCTGCTAACTGCGCTAATAGGCCACAAAGGGCATTATCTATATTGTTTAATTATTTATAACAAGGAAGGCGTACCCTGAAGACCTCACACAAGATATGATGCGACATCTAGATAGACAGTGAAGATGATGGAAATAGTTGCTGCAAACGAATCAATAGATTTGTGGTGATGGTGACCTGGGAGGCCATGATCATCATTAAAGATACTTAATGTAATATCTAAAACAGAATAGAATGTAAACAGGACACTTACCCTAATTCAAGTTTTCTCACCCACTCCTTCGCGTGGTGTTCTCTCCAAGTTTTCTGAGATGTATGCAGTCGTTTAGGGTTAAGTCTTTTATCACTTCAGGGAGAGTGAATCATTATTACGCCATAGAGGATAATTGTCAGCACAGCGAGCTTAACGATGTCAGTGCTTAGACCAGGGATTCCCAACCTGTGGCCTATGGACCACTGGTGGACCACAGACATATATGTCAGGTGGTCCACGGGCCCAAGTAAGAAATAATTAAATAAAACAGCTGAGTTATGGAAATTGGAAGTAAATACAGTAAATGAAGAACCACTAGAATCCGGGGTGATGGGCCGTGGTCGAATTGAAAGTGAATTTTCGTCAACATCTGCGGTCGACATCTTCAGTGGCGCTGCGCAAACTTCGAAGGTTGTACCTCGGTGGCTCCGTAGCGAGTCCACGGCCCATCAGCCCGGATTCTACTGGTTCTTCATTTGACTCCGGCCGTGAAAGCCTTTGCAGTTACATTAAATACAGTAAATCGTGGCACTGAACTATAACATTCAACCAGTACCAGTTCTAAACAGTCAGGTGCGGATCTACGGAAGGGGCGGGGGGCTATGTGGGCAACAGCCCCCCCCCACCTATTAGGGTCCTCAAAATGCGCAAAACCCCATCATTTCAATCCTATTTTTCACATATTTACCCCCAGGGGAGACCCCCGGGGTCCCCTTGTACCCGATTGTATTAATTACCTATAATATACAACCCTTATTGCTCTGTAAATGCGTAAAACCCTAATATTTCAGCTCTATTTTTCAAAAAAAGTTCGAAATTTAATCTTAGCCCCCTCCTTGGTCTCATTCTAGATCCGCGCCTGTAAACAGTTAATCAAATATTAGCACGTAATTGTAGACACTAACTACTTGATCTTGGTCCTAGAATTTATAGATTTTCGTATCATGTGGCCATGGTGGTCCACGGAAATTCATAAAATAATCTAGTGGTCCACAGACAAAAACGATCGGGAAACCCTGCCCTAGACACTAGTAAACACCATTATGAAGTCTATGATTTTAAATTTTTAGATTCTGTGTATTAGTTAGTGACTTACTTGGCAGAAAACGTTTTATCAAAGACGATCTAGTTTTCAATAGTGAAACCATTGGCGTAAATAGGGGGACCTGGGGAGGATTTCTGGTGACAAAGACGTTATGGAGGCTAAAGGCATATACCGTAGTATCCACTATAATGAAAGGGAAATTAATTCTTAGTATGCTTATTTTACATGAAAAAAATCAACATATTGACGAAGTACTTTCACAAAAAATATATTACTCAAAATGCTTAAAACCCCAATATTTCAGACCTATTTTTTCCAAATTGTTATCCGGGGGAGACGCCCGGGCCCTCCTCAATAGTAGGTTTATTCGTCTTTATAAAATCTCAATTGTACTGCTTGCAAACATTGGCGTGATTAGGGGGCCCTGGGCCCCCCCAGAAGAAATTTCTTCGGGGGAGACCCC
This sequence comes from Psococerastis gibbosa, assembly GCA_963971405.1. Taxonomy (NCBI): domain Eukaryota; kingdom Metazoa; phylum Arthropoda; class Insecta; order Psocodea; family Psocidae; genus Psococerastis; species Psococerastis gibbosa. The sequence goes on along the minus strand of OZ020486.1, from coordinate 46,290,234 downwards.
CGGACCCCCCTCAGTGGTAGGTTTATTCGCTGTAAAATCCCAACTGTACTGCTTGCAAAATGCGTAAAACCTCCCTTATTTGGGCCTATTCATCAATTTTTTCTCCGGGGGAAACCCCCGGGTACCTCTTTCTCCAGGATAGAATATTCGTAAAACGTCACCGATTTGGGCCCAATTTTAATTTTTTTTCTCCGGGGGAGACCTCCGGGCCCCCCTTTCTCCAGGGTATAATATGCGTAAGACCCCACTACTTTGGGCCCAATTATAGATTTTTTTTCTCCGGGAAAACAAGGTCTTGGGGTCCTGAAGCCCCCCCCCCCCAGAAAATTTGGGAATTTACGCCAATGAGTGTAACATTATTACGTAATTGAGGAAATTTTCAGCAAATTATTCTGATTAAAGAAGAAGAATAACTTCTTTCCTAATCTCATTACCACTTTATTAATTAACGTATTTTATTAACCACGTAACATCCAGGTTAAGCTTGTAAGGCCCAAACAAGGTAGCAGAAAAACGTGACTATGCAATGTTGGTACATGATTAACATTTTGTGTGAAATCTTAAAACTAGGCTATTAGTCTTCTTGCAACTTTCCTTCAGAAAAATTAGTAGTTAATTTTATTTTTTTTGACAACACCTTGGGAGGTAAGTAAATAATCCTTTACATTTAATAGATTTTAGTGTAATTATTCATTTATTTTTCAGTATTGTGTAAGGTGGTCGACATTTTTTTTGAATACTACTACTATTAATTTCAACGTAATTAAATACAAATTTTAAGGTTCCAGGATCTCAAAAATGTACTGTTACATAAAATGTTGGTCTATCACTTTATTTGCCCATCGATTCCAGCGGATCTTATAATTAATCAGAACCCTATATATTAATAAATGTCAATCAATCAATCAATCAATATATTCAAAATTAAGAATACAATACAAAATATACATATTAGAAAATGAACCCTATAGGCCATGTGGCCCGTGATGGGTTCTGTCTTAGTTGCTAGGTTAGTATTATAAGATGTTAATATTAATTATAGAATAATAATTAAATAATAAAACTAGGTATGCGGTACATTATACATTATTTGGCAAATTGGCATTCTCTTCGTTAAGCTATTCTCCCGGATATATTATGTTTATAAACTGTGGATTACTATGCAGAAATTGCTTAATTGTTTTACGGCACTTCTTATCGGGCATTAATGTTTTAAGATCAGTTGGTAGTGCGTTAAAAGCTAAAATCCCTAAATATAAGTGGGAATGTTTGTACGAGGCTGTTTTAAAAGTAGGTATTTGGAGATTGCGACTCTCGACATAACAAAATGTAAAAAACCGGTCCGAGTTTACTCGAACATGCTTTCCAATTTATCAATTAGTAGATAGAGATAATGAGTTACTTCATAGTAAATAATTTCCCTATGGTTAAATTTCAGATCCCGCGGAGGGTGGGGGGGGGGGTGGTCCATCTGACGTCACCGGAGGTGAAGTAACCTCTCCATTTATAAAAACTCTTAAAACTCCATTCTATCTAGTGTACGGCACGCAATGTATTGGATTGAATTAACTATAATTTCTTCAAAAAATAACCTTTTACACTAAACCAAATACATTATTGGGAAAACAACGGTTCGGTTTTGTTACTTACTCTATTTAACACCTAAAACATACCTGAAGGTAGAAGTCATCAATAGAAAGGTTCCACAGAAAAATTGATGAATTGAATTGATGAAAATTGACTTATTTTTATTTTTTTACCCCCAGAAACAAACTATTAAGGGGGAAGCGACTCCCCGCATTTTGTTTACATTAATAACGACTACTGAACTACTTAAAATAAATTGTTGATTGTAGCCGTTTTGAATAAATAATTTTTTTATACGTTTTTTCTGAGTTTTTTGAGAAAAAAACCCTCTTGAATTGAGTTAGCCCAAAATAAAAACATTTTCCTGAGGTATGATTTTTGTGAACCTACATGCCAAATTTCATCAAAATCGACCGAGTGGTTTGCCGGAAAATATACTCACTCACAGACAGACAGACATTTCGTAAAAACTCCTTTTTTTTGGTTCCTGGGACCTCAAAACGTGTAAATCCGTTGAAATCTTGGAACCGAAAATTTGGACCATCACAAAGCTTTCCTTATACTACGTATAAATTGGAAAGCAACAATATAATTTTATAATGGAAAGTGCTATATTAATTGTTTTGTTTGCAAACTTAATCCAAAGAATAAGGTAACACTAATCGTTATATTAGGCTGAAACACTACTATACAGTATAATGTTATTGGCGCATTGTATAGGCTTATAATCTGAGAATAGGGATAATAGGAGCAGTTGAAAAAAACTCTACATGTCCTGATCTATTTTACTAAGTTAGATCTGCCAAATTATGAATTAAAACAGCCCACATTAGTTAATTTCGTCTTTCATTTTCTCATTTCCCCCACCGTGATACCTAGGTATGTGAACGCGACTGAATTATACCAGCAGAAAACACGAAGGCATATAGATGGTCTCGCTGGTACTGCTTCTTTAATTTATATGTAGTACCAAACTGTATCAGAATTTATCATTTTTTTTGTTTTTTGTTTTTTTTTAGATTGAAGGGGCAAATAGCTGAAATGGACCGTTCTCATGCACCGAGTTTTAAAATTGCGACACTAAGGTTTTTAGTTCTTGTAAGTTTCATAGTGAGATTCTCCAAAGTGACTTCGTGGAACTTCATCATACATAAAATTGTGGAAAGAATGAGACGCAACTGATCCACAATAAAATATATTAACAGTGACCGGTTTCGGTAAGATACCATCATCAGACATAAACAAACAAAATGAAACACGTCATTATATACATACCAAGGGGGGTGGGGATACAAAATTAATTAGTAGGAATTGGGCGGAGTTGGGGACATAACATTAGGAGTGGGGAGAAATTTTGGAAAATTATCTCGTTGGTTAGATTTTCATTATTGCGTAAAGCCTTGTTTATTTCTAAACTCTCTAACCTATCGAGAATTTTCCCCTTGTTAGAACAGTGCATCAACTGGAAATTGTCAAAATCGCAAGTGCAAGTGATTGGCGAAATCTTACCGAAACCGGTCACTGTTAATATATTTTATTGTGGATCAGTTGTGTCTCATTCTTTCTACAATTTTAAGTTCTTGTAAGTTACTCAAAACCCAGGTTGTCCCATATACAGGATCGTTCACTGGAGCTTGTTAAGATCCGCCCTTCATATTTTAGTTATTAATTCCATTGAAACCCGTATCAGAAAAAAAAAACCGCTCAAATTAGTATGTTAATACAGTTATCAGAATGACAGTGGACTAAAAGGCATTGAAGAGGCCAGAAACGTTTGAAATTTGGCGTTACGCAGCAGAAGGATGCATTGGATCAGCTGCAGGGGCCGCATGACGAAAGAAAGGGTGTTAGAATCTGTTTATGAAGACAGACAGCTGCTATCTAATATAAAAAGTAGGGCATTTGTTAAGGCACTTAAATCTGGTACACACCATCGTTGAGGATACAGTGGAAGGAACCAATAAAAAAGTGCAGCTGAAGTAGGAATTCATGGAGCAACTGAACGCAGGAGCTCAAGCGCACCAAGAGCTGAAGAGAAAGCTGAGAGAGAGCTGGAGGATGTGTAGGGAGTTGCTGCCAACAAATCGTTACCTTTGGGACCTGAGAAGGTGAAATGATACAGACAAAAAATTAATTGTTTATTAATTTCTTCATTTAAATTTTCACGTTTAGGTGACTTGAGTTGAATCAGCAATCATTCCAAAGCAATATAGCCGAAAAATATTATCAACAAGGAAATTGACACAGCGGGACTCGAACTCACGACCTTAACCTTTCTGTCGCCATGTTCACTTACTGTCAGCCTTGACCAGATTTGACTTGATTCTCTATGTGAAGCTCAACAACAAGGACATGTAGAATAGTGGTACAGACTCCAACTTTAATGCGAAAAGTTGCCGGTTCGAGTCCCACACTTGCTAAATGTTCGGGCCATATGCTTCGGAGGGCATGTAATGCTTTCTTAGTTGAGTGTAAGAGAGGGTCTTGTAGCCCTAACTCCGCTAGGCTGACTTAGTATTAGATCGAATAGTCAATATATATTTATTTAATCACGATTGAATATTGTTAGACATGTTAGCAGAGCCACACTACCATCTATACTCCACTAAAGCCTTGCTTTGAATGAATGAACGTGTATTAAATATAGAAAAAAAACATTTAAACACAATAATTATTTTAAGACCACATAGAAGATCTACAACAATTTCCCCTACCGGTACCCTAAAACTAAATAAAAATACAATTAGACTTACAAACTATTAAGCTAAACTTACATATTAAAAACAAATCTCTTGTAAACACATAACAGTCTAGTCCACTATTTCAAATAACGATTCCAACCTCTTCCCGTCTCATCAGCCATACCCGGACGAATTTGGAACATTTATGTATTGACAGAGACCCAGGGCAAATATCCAGTACTTTAAATAATTTTGGTAGGTTTTGGTAAAAGTTGCTAGGTACTACAATGTGGTCTGGGTCTCTGTACCATGTCGCCGCTAATGGAATAAAAAAATTAGCAACTATAAACTACCGTAACACCAGAATCAGCGTAGAGTTTTTGTTGTTTCATTTTTTTGATAGGTTAATTGTAAGAGAGGGCCGAAAGACCATAATTTCTTTCTTTCTTTCTTTAACATATGGACTCATTGTCCCTATGTATAATGACTATGGCAGTATTTTTTTTAGATTGGTAGTAAGATTATTTTATGTTGGCTTAACATTGGCAGCAGTGGCGGATTAAAGGCACCCAGAGCTATGAAAAAAAAAGCGTTTTCTATCACATAGAGTGATTGCGTGAGAGAATGAGTAGAAATAGATGTGACACTGAGAATATTGCTTACTGTTTATTACCTTATTATTTTTAAAGAGTTAATTGTAAGAGAGGGCCTAATATTCGCTGCAAAAATTGTAAGCTTTAAAATAAGCTTTCCTTTGTAAGATCTATGCTTTACTGTTTTTGAAATGCGTAGAACCCCACTATTTTGCACTTACATTTTCAAATTTTCCCCCCGGGGAAGACCCCCGGACCCCCCTGTTTCCTGAAATATGTGAATATGCGAGTAAGCATTTTAAAAGCATTGCTTTTTAAGCTTTGAAGTATCTGTAAATTTGCTGTAAAAATGCATATTTTGCACTTATATTTTCAAATTTTTCCCCCGAGGGAGACCCCCCGCGGATCCCCCATTGCTGCCTAACTGTATCAGGTGGATTGGCTTTTCAAGTAAAGTTAGTGACAGTGGCACCGTTGGAAAGGGGGCACTTGCTTTTCAAATAAGATCCACCCCTCCCAAAACTTTTTGATTAGTCCGCCACTGATTGGCAGTGGCTTGAGAACTGAATCCACCACGGTATTGTTACACTATGCCCACCCCTAGATGAGGTGTGATTTCTTACGGTGGTAGGTATCAGACAAGGCTTTATTGTGGTGTAACTTAACAGGTCTTTGAGCCACCTTATTGCATGAAGCTGTGCCAATTTATAATGCGTATTCTCCTCAATTCTCCATGTGCAAATGTAGAGCGTCTATAAATTCATTTTCAGGTAATATGTGTTATAGAAATATGCTCAGCGGTTTTTATCATGGGGAGTATCTACCCTCATGCGAGAAATAATTTAATTGCGGCAGCGATCTGTACTGAGTGCTTTGCTTCTTTAACCTTCGTGGAAGCAGTCCTGAATTTTAGGTCGCTGAGCTTACCTTCTGAGTTACATACCGACCTCATTACAGCAGGACTTATGGCTTTCACTTTTGGGAAATTTCTTCTGACGCTCGGCAGCGCCGTTTTATACAAAAGTGGGGAAATAGGTTACGCCGCTGTGAGTACCTTTGCAATTCTTATCTTCTATGATATATCAGAATCTACTCTAAATCTATATTATAGTTATATATCTTCTATCTTCATATCTAATTATCTTGCGACTTCGGTGGCAAGGTAGTATCGTGCTTGTACTCGTGCGAGTCTCTACGCACCTTGCTGTCGGAGATGTGTCGTGCCTCGATACAAGTACCTATTTGGTGATGTAGTGAGGCGATTGAAGAGGTTAATCGGATACATTCATTAAATTGATTGTACGCGATTAAAAAAAAATTACCTTGTTTTACGTACAGTATATGATATATATGATGAGTTTCGTACATTTGACCATCCCGTGCTAATTCATGTTTTCATATATTTTTTATGTATCAAGGATGTAAGGAATGTAAATGGATGTCCAACTGACCCGCTATTTAATAATATTACACCATTGCCATTTATAAAAATTTACAAATAGGTTAACTTCTGTCTATCCCATCCAAAACATAATATGTAACTTGGTCAGTTTGGGGACGGGAACTAGATAGTTTTTTCTTATAATAGATTTTTATTTTATTTTAAATAAATATTATTGTACCATGTTTCAGGTGACTTCATTTATCCTTCTTATGTGTTTTTTCTTCGATATCCGATTAACCGGGGAAGGCTTTCAAAGAGACTATTTTCGAGAATTCAGAGGTATGATGATGACATTAAAAAAAGTGCATTTATAAATTTCTGTAATTGTGACGACGATAACCTCCTGATTCTACCAGTCAGACTTGAAAATATTGACTTGAATCAACCTGAAGTTTAAGCGATTTGAACGCTGTGCACCGCTATTTCAGCAATGTCTAATGATAAGCGCCTTCGCTTTTATAAGACATACTTGGGCTATATCGATACAAAACATGACAGGTCAGTAGCCTGAGCTATGACAAATAAAACCGTTGAATTCACGCTAAAAGAAAGTTTATATCTAAAGTTTATTTATTTTAGTTTTCATTTTACTTTGTACAAATCAAAGTTAAGCAATCTCTATTAGAAAGAGGTGCTTGTACATATCATGCATAAAAACGACCAGAAAAATGTCTGGTGTTCACCCCGATCTTTTTGACTACCTACTTTACGATTCATGTTTCATCAGATAATTTATTTCTACTTTTGTAGCAAATTCCCCTCCAATGGTAACTAACAATATTTAAATTCATTTATTTTCCTATTCCAGCATGGATTTCACATATTTTGCTTCGCTTACGCAGAAGGAGACGAGCCCTTATTCGTTTTTTTACAAGAAAGTCTAAAAGACTACTATATATTTTAAAAGCCACAGAGATTGTAAGTAGGATTCTAACGAAGTTGTGCCATTTGAACTTGAGGAATATGATGCCACAGTTGCTACGAAATTCGTAACTAAGGCTGATTTGAAAGAGTGCTTCAAAAACATCTTGATTGCTACTTGGTAGACTTCTGGAATTGTATCTCAGTGGATCAGGATCTACTATATTGACAGAATATTTGGAAACACTCTTTCAGGACGACTTGTGTTCTTTGTAGGAGTTATGGGAAATTCGCTCTTGCCAGCGATATGTTTTGAATGTCTGCCATGTTTTCTTCGACCAACATGAGCTTCGCACAATTGGTATAACTGCTTCTGGTCAAACAAAGCTTTCTAGGCGGCTATTCCACTTGTCAATTTTTCTTTAATATTGATAATGTCATTGACTGAAATATCATAAACGTTGCATTTTTATTTTTACACCCCACTCCACTTTTCTTCCAAAATTGAACAAAATTTCTGTTTTCGATTTTGTACGTTTGCCAGCCGTCTTTGCTTTATTGTTACAATCTAAAAGATACATGATTTAAATTATGAATGAACCAGATAGTCTACTCTGTTTTGATGGATTCATTTCTATAGGCCGACTCGTCTTTCATGTCATTTAACGATGTACATATAATAGGTAATATATTATTCATGGCCGTCCATAAAAAGACTTTATTTTGAATGGAATGAATGACTGCAAGTTATACCTACATCATCGGCTTCGGTGATAACTTGATGGCGAGCTTGTATAGTTGTGCGAGTCCCGAATAAACTGGAAGCGGTGAGAAATGCTAATAGCTTCCCTAAATTGCTTAGAGACCATTTCCTACAGAAAGCTTAATACTCTGTAACTTTATAGGCAGTACCACAAAGACAATTAGGCTACTTGATTTTAATGATATTTGGTCGATTGTTGAACATTTATTGTCTTACCCAGTACTTGATGTTGGTTAAATATAACAGAACAATAATATTCACTTTTTAATTTATTCATTCTACACACCTTGTGATCGGAGCCATGCCATAACTAAACTCACTTAGTGAGGCGACTGAAGAGGTCAATCGGATACATTCATTAAATTGTTTGTATCCGATTAACCTTCATAGAAAAAAATTCCAAAAATTTGAAGAACTTTTAAATTTTCAGATTCTATCCGTAATAGAGATGGGCTTGCTATTGGGAATATTTATTATAGACAATCTCAAAAACTACCCAAATATCTACGATTACGGCAAAAACGGCGTCAAAGACGACTTTAACCGGAGCCATGTCAACCAAAGCAGTCTCTACAGCTATTATCATTACAGCTACTATCTCAACTACAGCAACCTTAGCGACTACAACCAAACAGAAGTGTTGTTTGGTCTTTCATGTTTAGCAATAGCCTGCTTCAGCCTGTTTGGCGATGGCTTCCTCGCTTATAAAATCAAAAAGAGTACGCGTAATCACCCCTACAGATGTGGGTTCCTCGCCATCACTTTAGCAGTGATACCCTTCCTCAAGCTATTTTCATGCATATGCCTTGGTTTCTATTTTTGGGATTGGAACTATTTCTATATATTGGTCAGTATTTCTAGATTTGTTTTGAATTAATTAATGTATTGTAATTGTTGAACATTACGATGTTACATCAGTGGACATTTCTATATGAATATAGGACAGATCAAAGCGTAGCAAGTTGAAAAGTTAGGGAGAACACCTATGTTATAAAAATGTTGTTATCTTGTTGTACTATATTTGCGGTTAGTTTTGTTCTTCTTCAGTGGCACTCTTAAATTTTTGCAAGTCTTCTAGTTATTTCGTCTTCTTTATCCTTAGCATTCCCGATGTAGGCCTATCCGTCACCCTCATCAACTAGCCTTCAGACATTTTCTTTATAAATAATGAGATTACTCGTGACTTCGTGGTATTTCATTTTAATAAACAAAAAAAAACAAAAACTTAGAGTTTTAGAAAAACTTGTTATAACAACCCGAATTAGTAAAACCCAAATAATCGTTAAGAAATTAACTTTGTCTAAGAAACCCACTTGTGTTAGTATAAAACCCTGAGCGCTTTCGGCAAGAACTGCCATCTACAGAGGGAAACCCACTAGCACAGTTACACCTTATCTGCGATTTGAGACTTGCTCAACTCGAGGAGAAGATGCAAATGTGACTAGAGAGAGGAAACCTTGGTTTATATAGGACTGGGAGCGGGGGGAGGAGGGGGTGGGAGGGGGCGTGGCTGGTTACCTATTCCTAACCTACTAGCTAGATCTATTAGAGGGGATGATTGTGTGAATGTTATGTCGTTTGTTAATTTTTCCCTCTTGTGTAAAGCTCTTTTGATTTCAACATTTTCAAAAAAATTTAAAGTGTAACTTTTCTTCATTTTGTGTAGGGCTGTCCAGGGTTTTATACTAACACAAGTGGGTTTCTTAGACAAAGTTAATTTCTTAACGATTATTTGGGTTTTACTAATTCGGGTTGTTATAACAAGTTTTTCTAAAACTCTAAGTTTTTGTTATTTTTTGTTTATTTTCTTTATTTCAGCTACCAATGGTTATCAGTTCCGCAGCACACGCCGACGAACTATCTGTGACATACAACAGACAACCCATTAGGGTTACAAGCGTTCCAGTGAATCCAGCTGATAATCCCGGGTTTAATGTCGCCGGTGACCCTGATGACGAAGAGGCTTTGGGTCACAGGGTTGTTATTCCTAGGCCTTACATTCATGAAGATGTTGCGGACGAAGTGGAAGTAGTATATGAACGTGTGGCAGCTGCCCTTCTTAATCCTCAACAAAGAGGGGAAAGAGTAGTTGAGCAAGCAGGTGGCGGTTTTGAACTTCAAAGGAGAGTTAGAGGAGAAGCTGGTGATATAGAACCAGCACCGCCAGCTGAAGAACCTCGAGGTTTAAACCTCTGGCGTAGAGCAATTGAAATTGTTCGCAATCGTCGCCGCAGGCCGCACCCAGACTAATTTCAAAGCAATTTATTAACAATTATGATATTTATATATATATATATATATAATATTTATAGATAAAAATATATAGTTAACATCTACTATAGTACCGTGCATTTTGATCCCGGTCTCTCCTTCGCTTGATGAGTGTCATTAATGAATACTTACTCGACGGCATGACCATTTATTAATTCATAGTGTCACCGTGCAGTATTCCTAGCCAAGACTTTTGAAGCCAGTATGAGAACCCCAATTACACCCTGTCCCACTATTGCATGAAAGGTTTCGGTTAAGTACCGCCATGCATTCGTAAATGGGGGTTTACCTTAAACTGAGACGTTTCGAAGTGGAAACTGTAAGATGCCGGTTTGTACGTTAACAGTAAATTACCAAACCGGAAAGCGATGAGAGACAGGAATGAATGCTGGTAGTTTTGGTTACTTTTTCATTATTTTGATATGGTAACTTCCAGATATTTCTAGCATACGTTTTATTTAAGTTAAATTAATAATTATAATAAATTCAATCAATTTGAAATAACATCGCAGCCATATGTATATTACAAAAATAGCAACGTGTATGCTTAATGACTTAACACTCTGGTTAAAATCGCAAACCAATTTTTAATGCCGTATCACTTCATAAGCTAAGAATAGTCTAGTTTATCGTAATTGTCGACAGCTGTGATTGGTCATTATTTGTACCTAAGGGATGAGAAGTGTTAAATTATTATCTTGATATTTTTGAAGTATTGTAAATAAGAACTCAAGCAGAGCAGTTTAATTTCAGGAATTTTCTAAAGTTTATTTAGTCCATTCACTAATTTAGGAACTGAATTGTTTTTCATTTATTAAAAAATAAAGCTTATTTAATAGGCTTCGCGCTCATAAAATTGGTTTTTTTTTATTAATATTGCGGGTTATCCACTGATATTTTTCAAAAAACTCTGGCTTTCATTGCATATCTATAAGAATTTTATTGGGATTAAACAAATATATATTTTTTTAATTTTTATTTACTTTTTCAATTTATAGAAGAAAATAAATGAGGACAAATGCCGCCCCATTTATTCAATAATTATTTATTTCAGATTCTGTAAACCAGTATCAGTGAATCAGAAACACTAAATGCAGCATGTACAATAGGCTAAAAATTCCTACTAACTCATTTAAAAAAAGTTTTTGCCATTATTTCTTTTTTGGAATTATTTCTGGAATTAACCAGCTCTTTATCATAAGTTGCATTATTTCTTTTAAGGATGTTGTACAGAGCTCTTTCTAGATTTAAGAGTTTACAGCCCGTAGGAAATTGGCAGCCCAAAATTTAATGCATTTTATTTTTTATTTAATTAACTATGCAAGTTATAAAGATTTGGCTCAGTTAAGTTGTATAAGACTAGCCTATTTCATGCATCATATAATAAGGTATTTTTAATTTTCGAGATTTTCCTTAAGGACGATAATAGTTTAGCCTATAAACAATAACTTTTCTTATAAAAATAGATACTGTGAAAAATTACAATTTCGAAAATTAAATATCTTATTAATTGATACATGAAGTAGTCTTCTACAGCTTAAATGAGCCAAATCTTTAATAACTTGCTTAGTTAATGAAATAAAAAGTTATAAATTTCGGGCTGGCAATTTCGTACGGGATGTACACTCTTAAGAGTACTTAACACTATTTGCTTACGCAGCTTTACAAAATTGTCTATTTTATTTTGAATTACACTATTAAAAACCTGTCAGCAAGCAATGAAAATTGTAGCATGTGTACAGTAAAGATCATAATATTTACAATAATTATATATACAATTAATTAAAATTTATTAAATTAAAAAATTAAATTATATACAATTAATGCAATTAATGCATTAAGGTTACCTTCTACTGGCATGTTTATTTTGTCATTGTACATTTGTACGTGTAACAGTATTAAGTCGAACTCCTCATAGAAGTAAAATGTTGCATTTTAAAATTGATTTAAGTAATTTTGTATGCTCATTTTCAATCAAAAAATAATATAATTACATGCAAATTTTAAATTGCGGTCTATTATTTTGCAATTTGTAGTTTATCGTAATTAAATAAAATAAAGAACCGGTACGAGTAGCCTAGATGCTTTACTATTTATCAATTAAGATAAATTGTTCTAGGGTTCAATGACCTCCCTAAAACCCCCCTTCACAGTGCGCCATTGTGTTATTATTAGTTAGCTGGTTGAGTAGCCCTTCGCGGCATTTCATGCTTTCGCCTGTTTCATTACGTCAATGGTAAGCTTGGCTCTGCTTAGCCATTATCGCTTGTAGCCTGTTTAGGTTGACATCGAGGACGTATACCAGTTTGTCAATGGCCAAAAAATTCATACGGAAACAATTGAAATCATATCCGAAATCCGTGGGGTCGTTGGAATTGGACAAGGGACCTATAAGCCACTATAAGTAGGCCTGTGTCCATAAAAATTCCTTAAAATATATATATATAATCCAAGGGAAAATGAAGGACAGAGAGTTTCTGACAGAAGAAGATCATCCACAGGAGGGGGCAGGGGGTCACGACACCCCCCTCCCCCCTAAATGAGTAAATTCATAAGATAATAAAACAAAAGAAATTTTTCTGTTGAATAAAACTCAACTTTTCAATAAGCAAATTACCTTTCAAATTCACATGCAACTTGTGACCCCCCCCCCCTAAATTTTCCGCTGGATAAATAAATAAATAAGGACTTTTTGTTCTATTACTAAGCCAACCTAGCGGAGTTAGGGCTATAAAGCCCTCTCTTACACTCAACTAGGAAGGCCCGGGACCGCCTGCTTTTCATGCCCTCCGAAGCATGGCCTGAAAATGTAGGAAGTGTAGGACTCGAACCAACAACCTTTCGGTTGAAAGTCAGAGTCCGTACCACTACTCTGCATGTCCTGGCATGCCGCCCTTGCATGGTCCACTGGGTGACTGGGCCCTACAACCAAAGTGGCAGCTCCCTCTGGCTAGAGTCCCTGCTTGAAAAGAGTACTTGTTTGTCGTTGGCGTGTTCAGACAAGTTTGTCATTCAGCCATGTTCAACACTCTGAACCATAACATTACGGACGTGTACGTTACCCGTTGGAATTCCTTTAACTTTTAACAATCTTGGTAAGTTAAATATTTTTATTTTGTTTAATAGTATATCTATTGCAACAGTGGTGATCTGAGGCAGGTGCACGAGGTGTGGCCGCACCTTTTGCGAGCGAAACTGACACGTGAAAAATATAATTAGCGAATTAAATTAATAGCTACCTGTGAAAGTGCATATTAATGAAAATAAACGTGGTATGCAGATACAGAATCATGACTTTCCATGATTTTATACCTAACAGCAGAATTTCTTTTGGAAATATTAAATATAACATTAATTCATATTTTCATAATTCATAAAAAATAATTGTGTTTTTTTTTCCTAAAAAACCCGATTTGCTGCCATTTATTGCATATGATTGTGTGAATGCTGGTTGAAATAAAATTTTCACGGGTGAGGGGGGGAAGGTTCCTAGTTCCTGCGGCCACCTTGGGCCACCCCTGTATTGTATAAACCTAGAGCATAAGAAAACGTAGGCTGTGCTATTTATTTACGACACTGAAGGTATCCAAACTTTGTTGGGAAAGTAATTGGCGATTTCAAAATTAAGATATTAAGATGGCTTCCACAATTGTTGGTTAAACATTGGAAAGCAGAATGCAAAGGATTGAAGAAAGAATGTATCCAATTGACCATTGACCTCTTCAGTCGCCTCCGTTAATGTACACTGCATCAACTTAAAATCTAGCCCTCCTTTTAAATAGTGCAGCTGCGCATCTTGTACCAAGTCGTTTCCAACCGGTTTTCAGTTGTCTGCGCATGTGAAAGCTCACGCAAGCAAGAAAAAGCCGTAAAAAATGTTTAAAAAAAACCTCGACCCATCACGTACGCATGCAATACCATACAATACAATATCATACTTATATCATATTATGTTACTTTGAATCAGTTAATCATCTTTAGATTAACATTTTCCCCCTATAATGGGCCTAGGCCTTAGACGCCCATTCCACATACGTCAATCGTCAATGAAAAATTGAAAAATGACGTTTTAGCAGACATTAAAGACATACTAAAAATTCTGCTACCACGTCAATTTACGTCATTTTGACGTCATTTTTCAATTTTTCATTGACGATTGACGCATAAGGAATGGGCGCCTAAAGGAAAAACTGTTCTTTTTCTACTATGTATTGTTTTGTAAAGATTGGAAATACTTAATTCATTCATTCATTCATCATTTCATTCGTCGTTCATTCATTCATTCTTTCATATGAATGTACGATACATACTGCATATGGCGATGACAGAATGTAACTGATAATTATTTGACTCATAGAGTTCTTTTATTTTTAGTTTGCGATTGTACAGTTTAACGTCATGGACTGCTTAAATAAACTAAAAGATAAATTTGTCTCTCTGCTAACTAGAAGAAAATTGGTAGTGATGAAGGTAGCAGAAGTGGTAAGTACAACATTGCATGCTTCAACCAGGGACGTAATTAAGTATCTGCCGGCTGGCAGCGAAGTTTGCACCTCTCCTCCTTTTATCAGCGCCCTCCCCTATGTGACAGCGCCGCCGCCGGTTATAGGCCGTTTTAGTAACTCAAAATTATATGTTAATCTTTTATTTTTGTGGACCGTACACCAAAAATAGATTACTTATTCCCTAAATTTTGCCGAACCGCACGGAAGTGCACTGTTTTCCCCCAGACACACCAAATCATAGAAATCACGGTAAAACTCAAAACGTAACCGCGCACTAATTATTGATATCAATTCAAACACGTACCGGTAAGTACTTTTCCGTTGACTGCCGCCATTTTCCCGTATTGTACGAATTAGGGATAGATAAGTAATTATTGTTGGGAACAAACTTCGTGCGATCATCTCTCCAATACAATATGGCATGCCCCCCCCCCCCCACGACTTCTGCTGTCAACATACGTCACAAGGTAGACCTAGCACCAACCATTCACCAAGCCCTATCCCTACAATCAAACAATCAAATAGACGTGTGTCGGCATATTGCTGCGTGCGGAATTTTCCGTGCCTACCTCCTGGCCTAACACACCTGTATGAAAGTGTACGTGAATTTATTATTTCGTGTACTATTTCTTTATTTTTAATTTTCAGGTGACGAGCTTAGCGATGTTAATATTGTCGGTTTATTTAAGGCTCAATGATTACTTATGGTCATCAGTTTTGGTCGGAGAAGTCGCCAAACTCGGACTAATATGCTGCGTGGTTGTCATGGCATGTCCGTCGATATCCAAATTTGAAAGTATTCGAGTGACTGGTGCTGTCTCAATTTTCCATATAATTGCTACTGTCGTATCTTATATCGCTTACTGGTTTCTGAAGGATGAAGTTTACAGAGATACTTCTGTAAGTAAAATATACATAATACAACCACCTGTAGTCCCAGCTTATGCTCTCATTATCAGGGCTGCTATAAATTTACAAGTGTAGTGCAGACACTGAATGTGCAAGTAAGCCCCTATGTGAGATCAACAAATAATGTGTTTTTTTTTAAAGCATGCGACTAAGATGCATACTGTGACCGTTCCAAACACGTGAACGGATTATACATATTAGGTATAGTGTACAATCATAATATACAACAGTATTTTTATTTCAGTAAGTTACTAGTTATTTTAGTTGTATATTTTTTTAATTGTATTTCAGGCATCGAAAAAACCTGGTGAGTGAGTGAGTGTGTGTGAATGAGATAATTTCTTACAGTATATCATAATTATATTTCAAGAAGTTAATTATATAAGAGAGGGCCAACATTGTTGTTGTTTTTCTTTTCACATTACTATTATTATTATTACAATATATTGTTCAACGAAATCCCCAAACCTATAAAAAATGAAGAAAAAATTGGGAAAGCAAAAAAAAAGTAATAAAAAAATGGTTGCTAGAGACTCAATAGGCAAGACTTATTGAACCCACAATACCCATAAAAAGTTGCAACATTTAGTGAAGAAGACGCCACCCCCGACAAGCGGTGAATTCGTGAATTGTAATTAGCCTATTTTTACTTTGCATTAATATAATGGTGGAGTAACCAGTTAGGGGAAAAAAATATTATGGTATTATCATGTAAGTTATTGTATTTTGTAAATATATGCTCCTTGTCCAAGGGCAAGAAAAAAAAAGTTATATTACACTGACCGTATTGTCCTTATGCTGGCTCTACTTGCCTTCAGAGCATTGACCACTGCAACCACATCATTCCACCACTCGTCTCTCGACACCACTTTTTTTTTTAAATTGGGGTACAGGTGCTACCTGTGTGCACTTAAGCCTTTTGGCCTATTGTGCCCCCTACAACAAAGTATCTACATCACTTCTACATCACTTTCCCGAGGCCTGTCTCCCTCAGGAGAGCCAGGATCATGAGGGGATTCAGACGTGGTAGGTCTTTTACATGTAACGGCAAGCTTTCCGAGCATGCTGCTCTTCTTCATGCGATTGCATCGCATCGAATCGCAGGTCCTCCGCACCTTCATTGCAGAATCTGCAAGACAATAGTTGTCCCCCCAAGAGACTCCAGATATTTAACCCCAGGACCAAAGACGCCAAGGCCTGCTCTTGGTTTTGTACTTCCTAGCCTAGAGCCATCAGTAAACCACTTGATTGTGTGACTATTGAGAATTCCTGCTGATTCGCAGCATTCATTCATTGTCCCTAATATAGTTTCAAATTCCCTCCTAAAACAGTATTTTGGATGGATTCTATCGCTTGGCATATCCAGGCAGTAGTCAGACGTAGTCAGAGAGGCTGAGTCTCTCTTAATTGCCCTTCCACTCCTAATAATGCCATTTCGGCTGAAGTTTCCACTGCAACATGGAGGGGTGGGAAGTCCAGTACTATCTCCATTGCTGCAGTGGGACAGGATTTCATAGCCCCTGTAAAGCATCATGTTAGAGAATACGGGCTACTGAATGTAGCCATAATTTGGATTATTCAGAGAAAAATTCTCATGTGGTTTGATTTTGCCGTGTCCATGAAGCCATGACCAATGGTATGGTTACAGAAGACAGGCTGTGACACCACCTTTCTCCTCTAGTTAAGCTTCCGCAGGTGGTCATTTACGTCATCCATGCACCCCTTCCTCGGTCTTACCACGGATCTTCTACCATCTGGATCGTTGTTCTTCATCTTCTTAGGCACTTTAATTCCATCTGTTCTTTCGACATGGCCCAGTCATCTGAGTCTTCTAGCTTTTATTTCGCCAATAATATAATATTGCTTCTGACTTAGTGTTTCCAATTTGGCGCTAGTTCTTATTTTCCATCCAAATTGGCATCTCTGTTCGTCACAAAGATATTTTGCATGACCTTTTGTTCCGAAACTCTCTCATACTAAAGAGCACAGTGAATACAATATACGTATGTTTATGATACTTTTACGGAAGTCTCAACATATTGTTATTGTTATTTTTTTTTTTTTTGCAGTTGATAATGTGCTTGACAACGATATCCTATTGCAGTGACAGCTGGTTCATTTTGGAAGAATTCCTGTCGGAAGATGATAACGTTTGTTGCAGTATTGATGGTAACAAAAATTGGGAAGAGTATTGCGGCGATTACAACGTTAAGCATGGAGGCCGTAATAGCGCCAAAAATATAGAAACTATTGATACTGTGAGTAGAGATTGTTGCAGAAACGAGATTGTAAGAGACAGGGACAGCCGGTTCATCCTGGAAGAATTCCTGTCGGAAGATGATAACGTTTGTTTTAGTATTGATGGTTACAAAAAATGGAAAGATTATTGCGGCGATTACAACGTTAAGCATGGAGGTCATAATAGCGTCAAAAATGGAGAAACTATTGATACTGTGAGTAGAGATAGTTGCAGAAACGAGATTGTAAGAGATGTTGAGAAAAATAGCAGAAACGAAATTAATGAGAAGGAAGGGGACGTAGAAGAGACTATGGAAGGTAAAGGCGTCAAAAATAAGGATCACAGCATCGACATGAAAAGTGATGACAATAGTGACGAGAATTTAATGCACTTGGGTGACATGACGTACAGAAATAATTTTGTTGGCAAAAAAAGAGAAGATAAAATGGTCGGAAAAAATGAGAATATTAGTGAAGGGGCTAACGATACGATGAACAACGTAAAGGGAGATAAAATTAACGGTTTTAATAGCTACAAAGCTTTGGTTGCTATTGGCTACAAAAACAATAACGATGAAAATGGCGACGAGGCTAAAAATAGCAATAACAACATGAATATAAATGATATTAGGGACGAGAGTAGTAGTGATAATGGTGTCAGGAACATGAATAGTAGTAGTTTCAATGA
This sequence comes from Psococerastis gibbosa, assembly GCA_963971405.1. Lineage (NCBI taxonomy): Eukaryota > Metazoa > Arthropoda > Insecta > Psocodea > Psocidae > Psococerastis > Psococerastis gibbosa. The sequence goes on along the minus strand of OZ020486.1, from coordinate 46,271,694 downwards.
AGGCCATGATGATGTCAGCGAGAATGAATTGCATAATTATGGCAAGGTCATGAAAGTAATTGGAGACAAGCAAACAGCCGATGATCAGAATTATACTAACAGTCAAGAAAGTCGAGAGAACTGTAACGGTGATCATACTGACGGCATTAACAGAGAAAGCGATCATGCAGACTCTTCCTTATCTATGGGGAACCTCCAATACGAAGTTTATCCAGTTCTAATGTCTGTCCCAATCGGGTTCCTTGCTGTCCCACTGGAAATATACGAAGTAGAAGACGAGGAAATGGTTGTTGTGAATTTCAGGGAGAACTGGGAACAGACTTTAATTTACTTATGATGAGCCTGGGGTATGGAGAAAAGGGAATACGTTCTCCATATATTGAATGTCCAATAGTATTTTCTTAAATACTGACGTACCAAACTGGGCGTATCTGACAAGTATATCAACGCCAATTTAAAGTTTTGCTGCAATTATGCTGTTTATGTAATGGTGTGAGATAACGCTTTGCAAAAACTGTCACTTCTCCCTGTAAAGTACCTATTTAGTCCAGTTTAAGCACTAGCAAAGGTAATTAAAATTCATTCCTGGTCAAACAACTACCGGTAATATTTTATGTTTTTTGCTCGTAACCATCAAGTATCCAGCGCACGTGAGTCGTGACCTAGATGTCCGGCAACTCCCGCTGATACGTATGCCTATTTTTAATAAAACATTCACGAACGAACATCACGAATGCGCTCTAAGACGGATAAAAAATGGCATAATGAACAATGCTTATTTACTACTTGGCGAGAATTTTCTATCGGTGAGTAAGGCGCCTATTTCACTTGTCTCTTTCTCATCAATAATTGATGGATGTAGCATAAATTTAACATTTTTAATTTTCCGTCTTCAATAATAAATTAACTTTTTTTTCCAATTCCTTGAGCCTGCTTTCCTTTATTTTTATAATCAACGTAACAAGATTTTGAAGAAATTCGTTTCTTCCCAAAAATTAATTAAATTTTTCGAGCTTGACACATCCCAAGACGACGCCATTTCAATTTTTGGTATGTTTGTTATTGTTTGGAATGCGTGATTTCACTCTATGAATATATATCAATTTCAGATTCTTAATTCATAACAACTCCAGTGCAATAGAACCTCCTATTGATCAATTTTAGATTATTAATTCTAAACAACACCAGTGGATTTGAACCCCCTGTTAATCAAGTCAATTTTAGATTCTTAATTCTTTACAACTCCAGTGCATTTGAACCTCCTATTGATCAATTTTAGATCCTTAATTCATAACAACTCCAGTGCATTTGAACCTCGTATTGATCAATTTTAGATTCTTAATTCTAAACAACTCCAGTGTATTTGAACCTCCTATTAATCAAATCAATTTTACATATTTAATTCATAACAATTTTAGTGCATTTGAACCTCCTATTGATCAATTTCAGATTCTTAATTCTAAACAACTCCAGTGCATTTGAACATCCTATTGATCAATTTTAGATTCTTAATTCCTAACAACTCCAGTGCCTTTGAACCTCCTATTGTTTATTATGTTACCCCGCTAATCAGACAAGGTATCAGCTCTGGGTCGAGTGGCAAACAGTATGTCCGGTATGTCCTGTGTACGTGTACCCCCTGCTATTTTTTATGACTCAGCTCTTGCGTCGTACGAAAATAAAACAATTCTGTTTTCAAGAGCAACATAAGATGTCACACTTCAAGAATTAATCAATTATTATAGAAAATTGACAAGTGAAACAGCAGCCTTAGCAAAAATTATAAAATTTACATTGACAAATCACTCATTTCCACTATACAGTTAATGCAACTTGTATACTATAATAAATGCCATTTTTCAATGGGTCATTTCCCTGATTGAATTGTGACTCAAGGTTTATTATAAGTTCTTTGAAAGTGCCGGAAGGCAACTTAGAGTCGTTTCCACCACTTCTCAGGAAAGGTTTCTGCGGGTACAGCATTGTCCAGTTTTGGGTTTATTGCAAAAGCTTTAGAAGCCTTACTGATTGACTGATTTACCTCCGTGCGATATCTGCCGCTGGTAAGTGGACACGGTCCTTGCTATATTATTCATAATAATTCAATTATATTAATTGCAAACATATTGATTAAACAATTGCATATAAGTTATTTAACATATTTTATTGGTGATACGGTAATTAATGTTATTTTAATCAATTTGGACGAAGGGCAAATTCTTGTATGATAATTTGTTATATTTCATAATAAATTCGATTTTATTGTTGTGGGTAGAGGGTAAACTTTAGTTTAAAAAATTCAAAAGTTGTGAAAAACTATGTATTAATGAAAATGGGAATGATGCAATAATATGACATTGCTGTATCATTTTTAATATCACAACTGTTTTCATATTATCAACTGGATACTTTTAAGAAGATACGTAACCCAAGGTTTTCGTTACCACACTGTCACTCTATCAGCGTGGTCCCAAAATTTCGTGTAAAATGCGTGGAATACGTGTCAATTTACCCGTTGTAATGTTCAGTTTTCACAAAATAGTATCATGTTAACGTGAAAAGCGACAATTTTTCCTGACTCCAAGCTGCCATTCAACCCAATCTGTTCATTAACATTCACCACAGTCACAACCTGGCCAATAAAGAAATATACTTGGTAGCGCTTCCCTGGGGTCTTCAAAAAGTTTGCATAGAAAATGCTATCAAAATTTAAGCAATGTTTTGGTCATATTTTAAACTCAACTGTATTGTATATATAACATAAAGGTTGGGCCAAAAATAGTCGATAATGTATATTTTGTGGTAAACTTAGTATTCAATGTGCCTGTACATTTTGTTTATAATTTTTTTGGCCATTGTTATGCGTTTACTTATCGTTTGACTAAGCGTACGAATTCGAAAATGAATAATGATTAAATTATTGCATATTTTGTGGCAAACAGTTTAATTTACTAAGTAGCCTGTTTTAGGGATTACAAAAAGGTAGAAAAAAAAATGATGCAGAATTTGAATATTTACGGTTTCGTAAGCCCTTTTGAATCTTTCTTAAAGTTTATTTTAGTGATGGTAGACGAATATTATCAAAAACAACTAAGGAAATTTTTTATTGGTATATATTTAATACCGTACGGTCAAGTCTATTTAATTACTTAGACTCAGCTGGCCGTTTAGTAATAACTTAACCCGTATATAAACCGAAAAACATGATAATATGTGATTGCAAAGGTACTCTAAATAATAATAAGTTATTCTTAAAAGAGCATAGCAGGCCTTGCATGTAAGTAGGTGCCAATTATGGAGAATATGATGAACACTACTATCCGGCAATAAGAAATTATCGAAGGGGGGGGGGGGGAGAAGCCATACAAGTGTACACATTGCAATATCTCCTAATATACTGTATCCCTGATAGCAGGAATACTACTCTACTTGTCAATTTATCATAATATATAATATGTGAATCGTGTATGGCACTGATTGGCCACAATAAAATATTATATTATACTATTTTATATTTATTATTTATATTTTATTATATTATTGACTTACTTGACTTATGATGGCGCGTTCAGCCTTGGGGGTCTTCTGGCCTCACACACAATTCGCCTCCACCTCGCCCGATCCTCTGCGACGATCTGCCAATCCGGGAGCCCTAAGTTTACTGCCTTGAGGTCCTCTTCAGTTTGTTCCCTCCATCTCCTCCTTGGTCTTCCTATTGGCCTCGGCGCATGTATTTTTGCCTCCCACGTATTCTTGGCCGTACCGTCGCCGTTCTATATTATAGTATAGTACGTTTATTATAGAATGGAAAAGAATAGTCAATATCTGTATTGATTCATTCGCAATACAAACGGCGTCCGACTTAAAACTACCTTATAACAAAAACCAACAACCTGCAAGCACAATAGAAACAAAACCTAATTATTGAATATCGAAAAAATCGGCGTCAGGAAGAAGGGATTTTGGGGCCGATTAGTGTTATCAGTGTATTCATACATGTGTAGAGAAGTATTCTTTCTAAAGGGATGCCACATTCTATATAGCTCTACAAATATATATATATATATCATATATCCTGTGAAATTTGACTTTGCACGCATAGTTGAGCTGTTGAGGTGCCGTGCCGATTGGCTCTTAATGTAATTTTTTTACTACACAAAATGGTTGTTGTTGTTGTTGTTTCTAACGCCTGCTTTCAGCATTTCTGCTTTTAAGCAACCCTGTCAGCCTGGCGGGGGGAGTGAGTCTGTTTGTTAACTTGAGGCACCCTAAGGGCAGACTCTTTCACCTCGGGAAAGGGGGGTTGACTAACAGGGTGGAACTCCTGATTATAGTGGATTCCGAACCACTTGGGGAACATGGTAAAGTCACACGATTAAATCGGAGGTGACCAGGACTCGACTTATACTGCCTAAGCGAATAATCATGTCCCACCAGGTTCCCCTGCCAACGCTGTGCACACTACCAAGTTGTCGCAGTTTGAAACATGCTCTGCTGTAATGGAATCAACATGGTAAGGCCGTTGGCTACACAAAATGGTGAATAAGAAATAAACAAATAAAAATGGCAGTACGGTTTTTCCATGAAAAAATTTAAACAAGCACAACTCAATTTTTTTTGGCGGGAAGTAGGAATGTCTGATCTTATCTATTCATGTTTCAGCTGGTTCAAATTTATCTACTGCTTGTACTCGTAGAAACGTAATCATAATACCGTCATTTTTCTAGACTATTTCATTTCTGGACAACCTCAGTAAGTTATAATATATTGTAGTGATTAACGCTAGATAGGTATTAGGAAAAGACATTTAAATGATAACGTAAAAACGAGTGGTTGGCACGCATAGGTGAAAATTGGGACGTATCTTTACTGTTTGAGTTACGACCAATATAGTTTTCTTTGAACTTCTAATGCTTTAGTTTCGTTATAGCTTAGTTATAGCTACATACTGTACTACTAGTAGTTATGTGGCTATAGTTCAGTTTCTAAGGAAATCAATATAGCCGAAATTAGGGGATTTAGAAAAATTTGGGTATGGCGGGTTCGAACCAAATCCATGTCTTGCCGGGTGCAGTTAAGAGAAGGCATATAGAACTTGGCTATCTTGAGTTCGAATCCCGCCAAGTCCAGATTTTGCTATATCCTCTTGGCTATAACGAGAAAGTTGTCACTTTAACCTAAGTTAGTTTAATGTAAGTAAAATGTAATATATTGCAATAAAAAAATCAAGATTTTCGTCTAAGATCTGAGACAAATGTTTTGTCAGGATTCACCTACGCATTTCTGCTTAACCGCTTTTACCGTATTCTGAGTATAAGAAAGCACTAGTTAAAGAGGACTACACAAATCGCTTCAATTTTGCTTCCTGAAAGTCCACTAAGAACCACATATAGTGGAAAACCCACCTAATCAGCAAAGACTGCGATAGACAATAAGAAGTGAGAAGACCACTGATGAGTATAATTAATATGGATAGCCAATTATGGTTTAATATAAAAACTATTATTTTTAGGTTGGGCTTCAACGTTTTGATACCAAACTATGAACCGCTTACGTAGAATGAAAAGGACATATCTTGATTTACAACCGTTTCAAACGAAAACAATTTTACTGAAGATGACTGAAACGGTAATAACTTATAATAAGTTATGTTAATTTACCTACTGTATTTATATTTCCTTTTTTGGGCTGAAGTTTTTTGCGACCTCTTTTAAGTTAATGAAAAAGATTTAAATCAGTAGGCTTTTGTCGGTCAAATTCTATAAGAACTTCCACTCGTTTTGTTAAGATATACATGCGTCTGATTTACATCTAAGATTTTATATTTGTATATTCGACTTCGACTCGTATCTGTACTTGGTTAAGTCATGCTTTCGCCTGTTTCATTGTATTAATGGTAAGTTTGTCTCAGCTTGTCAACTATTGCTTTCAGCCGGTACCGGTTGACATCGAGAATGTATACTAGTTTGCCAATAGCCAAAAATGCATACGAAAACAATACAAATAACGTCCCAAATCCATGGGGTCGTTGGCATTGGACAAAGGACCTATGACTATAAGTAGGCCTGGGTCCATAAAAATTCATTTAAAAAAAAATTATTGCAAATTACATATTATTTGATTTACGAAGTCATTAGTTTTTTCATGTTGTGAAAAGTGGATCCGTATGCGAGTGGAGAATAAAAGGGACTAGTAAATAAATAAATAATGACTTTTTTGTTCTATTACTAAGCCAACCCAGCGGAGTTAGGGCTATAAAGCCCTCTCTTACACTCAACTAGGATGACCCGGGACCACCTGCTTTACGCGCCCTCCGAAGCATGGCCAGTGTGAGACTCGAACCAACAACCCTTTGGGT
>OZ020486.1:46115336-46260336 GCA_963971405.1 Psococerastis gibbosa | reverse complement strand
CTTCTTGTTTCTCATTAGTTATCGAGCAAATTGGTAATTGACAAGTAGCCTAACTTATAGTTTGTCGTACGTAGTTTAAACTAAAGTTAATATTTAACAACAAAAATTATGTATAATTCTTCTTTTTTTCTTTAATTTAATAAGTAAGACATTTTCAATATGTACTTATCTAAGTTATAGGATATATCAAAGTTCTTAGGGGCTATTTCATGAGTTATACAATAAATGGCATATATAAGAGCTTAATTTTTATTTCATTTTATTTATTTTTTATTTTTTCATTTCAAATACGAAGCTTTTCATTTAAGTGAAGATATGTAAAATTTAAATTTCCATTTAATAATAAAAGAAACCACTGGAAAAATTAGGCAAAGTGTTCTAAATTCTATTGTAAAACAATGGAGACACAAGAAACAAACCGTACAAGCCCTACCTACATAAAATGCAAACCTTCTCTAGGACTATACTTGCTCCGCACAATTACTTCTCTTCTATTGTACAATATATACAATTTTTTTACAGTAATTGTATTTTTGGCGACAAAATGTATATTTATGGTGACAGCTTGTATTTTTATGATTCCTTTTAGAAACCAATCCAATATTTATAATTTATAAAATGTATCGCATAAAATATAGTTTGAAGTTGAGCTATTAAGAAAATTAAAAAAAATCAGCAAATTTGAAATATATCAATGGAATAATAAAAACTGTAATACATAAATTATTAAGAAATTATTTATTTATTTATTTAAAGTTTTAGTCAAGAAATTAATTACTCTCGTCTGAAACACCATCCGCCATTATTACTGAATAAAATGGAGCACTTTGTCATAATATGCTATCACTTTGTAATACCGTACTTAATTTATTATGACCTGGCGTGGGAAATTTCATATACTACATTTTACATACTCAATTCCCCACGCTCATGGTTGATCAAGAAGAGATCAAATTGAACTATTACATTATATTTAATTCTTCTAACCAATTATTGGTTTCCAAACAAATTTTTGAAATATGTTTATGTACAAATCATTGTAAACACATTAAATTCCAACTCCATTTTGGAGTATGGATAATTATTTTATTTATATAATATTTTGAACTTGAATGTGGTACTTTCGCAGCTACGCTCAACGTATCGACTAAATGTCTTTAATTTAATTCATATTTATTAAAGCCGGAACCCACGATAGTTTGTAAAGTCTCGGTAAGAAAAACAGAGTGGCACCGCCCTTTTCCTATGCAAAAGGGTGCCGTCAAGAAAGACCTTTTAAGAGTGTACATCCCGTAGGAAATTGGCAGCCCGAAATGTAATACTTTTCATTTTTAATTTAATTAACTAAGCAAGTTATGAAAGGTTTGGCTCATTTAAGTTGTAGAAGACGAGATGCATCATATAATAAGGTATTTTTAATTTTCGAAATTGTAGTTTTTTTCTGGGTATGTATTATACGTGAAAAGTTATTGTTTATAAGTTATTATCATGTTTACGAAAAAACTACAATTTTGAAAATTAAAAATACTTTATAGTATGATGCATGAAGTAGTTTTCTACAACTTAAATGAGCCAAATCTTTAATAACTTGCTTAGTTAATTATTAAAAAAATAAAAAGTATTAAATTTTGGGCTACCAATTTCCTACGGGCTGTACACCCTTAAACAATTGTGGTAACCGCCTTAAATGTGTATGCAACGTATTGAACAATATAGTATACTTACTTTCACCATGTAATTTATTATTATATTTATGAAATAAACTCCGCAGTATCTGCTGTTAATGTACAATGTAAAACAAATTAGGATCTGTTATTGGTCCTTGTATTTATTTTAATTGCATTAAAAATATTACGTCACAGGCCTACATGTATTTAAGGGTAACTTATAAAATAGAAGTGTAAGAGTTTCGTATTGTATTGCAACAATATTCTATTGTATAGTAATTATAAGTGGAAAAGGAAATCGAGGAAAATCAGGACAGAGTAGGACGCTCCATGCCGATCTCCTGTGTGCAAAGGCGCGCAACTTCGGTTCAAGACTCGATCTGCGTAGCAGATTTTTCTCGATCCTCTCTTCCTGCATTCAGGAAAGGTTTCCTTTACAGCCGTAGTCAAATTAATGCATACCTATACACAATAGTCTCCTTATTAACTTTGTAAAACTTCCTGTCAGTCATTATGGATAAACTACATGGTAATGTTTATCATATGTTATATGTTATATCATAAAAAAACACACAACCGGTTTCAGCTGACGCCAACGAAAAGACTGTAAGAAAACCGTAAAAACAAAAGGGTATGCAAGATAAAACCAAAACACATTGTAGTAATTTATTCACAATGAGTTATGCCTGCACGTACAATATATATGATAAAACTCCAATAAAAACGATAATTTTATTACACTACTTGAGGGTATGAGAAGCAAAAGCTTCTAGTTCCACTCAACTCATTTTATTCAGGAGGGACCAAAACTGTATGATAGCTGATAACGTACATAAATACTTTCACGCTATATTTCTACACTTAGAAAGTCCCATCATAACAACACTGTTACATTGTAGCCCTTTACTAGGCGATTCCAACGATACCAATAACTCAACATTGCCAAAAATTGGAACTGGAGCCTTTTGCTTCTAGAATCCCAACTTAGTCTACCGTCAAAGCCTGCGCAAGCATGGATGATGCGCGATCTAACCCATGCGCATACTACCTCCGGCTTGAGAGGGCGCAGGTTTGACATTTCAAGGCATCGTGTTTTAGATAAATACACGAATTATTCTATCTACTTATTTGTAAGGATGATCTGAAAGAAAGAAGCAGAGAAGCACGCCAGAATCAGGACTTTATCGAATTTCATAGATCGTTTGTTTTCCAACGCCTACTTTCAGTATTTCTGCTTTAAGCAACCCTGTTAGTATAGCGTGAGTGAGTGAGTCTGTTTATTAACGTGACTCCTTCACCTCATGGAGAAGGGGAGTTGACTGACAGGGTTGACCTCCTGATTATGGTAGATTCCGAACCACTTGGGGAACAGAGTGAAGTCACACGAGTTTTTGAGGTGGCCAGGGCTCGACACTCACTTAGATTTCCTGCGGTAGTCTCATTGCGATTACCATGTCTTACCATGTTCCCCTGCTAACACTGTGCACAATACCAAGTTTGCTGCGGTTTAGAATAGGCTCTGTTCTCGTGTTCAGCCATGGTGAAGGTCAATGTAGACACTAGGCGTTTTTAAACGGGGTGATTTAAAATCAGGAAACCCAAAGCAGACATGGCATTGCAGCGACGACTTTGTAAGTCAGTAGGAAAATAAATAGGTAAATAATGTTGTTGTTTCCAACGTCTGCTTTCAGCATTTCTCCTTTAAGCAACCCCGTCAGCCTGGCGGGGAGGTAAATAATGACATCTTGTTTTATTGCTAAGCCAGCCTAGCGGATTCGGGGCTATAAAACCCTCTCTTACACCCAGCTAGGTATCGCCTGCTTTACTTGCACTACGAAGCATGACCGGAGAAGGGACTCGAACCAAGTACCAACAATATTTCGGGGGAAAGTTGGAGTTGGCACCAGTACTGTACACGTCCAGAGTTCAAACAGGGGCTTTAAACAATTATTTGCGTATACTAGAAAAGTGGCTTTCCACAAAAAAATCTAAAATTGTTGAGTCGAACAACATAAGCCTTGGACCTAGGAAACGTCCCTGGTATTTCACTGTACGGATGTGAAACATGGTATATATGTAAGAAACAACTAAAAAAAATTCGAAGCATTTTCGTCAGCAGCTACGAATACCTTAGCAAACCCGTGTTACCAATGAGGTGTTCCTAACCAGAATAAACGAAAGCAAAGCGGCTGTTGGCATCCATATGTACCGAAGACCTCGCTGAATCGAACATTTGCTACTACATGAGAACCTTGTGAAAAATAAATAAGGAATTTATTTGTTCTATTACTAAGCCAACCTAGCGGAGTTGGGGCTATAAAACTCAACTGAGAAGGTCCGGGACCGCATGCATTACAAGCCCTCCGAACCATGACCAGAAAATGTAGGAAGTGTGGGACTCGAACCAACAACCTTTTGGGTGAAAGTCAGAGTCCGTACCACTACTCTACATGTCCTCGTGAGATGCACCATAAAAGGAACCAGAGAAAGCGTCAGCTGACCTGGGCGCCCATTAAAAGAATCTCTACAGCAAGTGATGGAGGATATAGAGGGAGTGCCAGGATCTTGGGGAGTGGAGACATCGCATCGATGCCAAATATTGCTGCCGACCAGCCATCAGGCTGTAACTTGAAAATGAACTAGAAAAGACACGAAAACAAGAAAATCATGGCATGTTTCAACTTGTTTGGTAAGGTGACTTAGAAACTGATATTCAAGTTTGATGCTTCTTAGCAGACACATCATTTTAAACGATTTTGGTAAGTTGTCATTTGTTAATCTTATATAAGCCCAGTATGGCTGTACATGTGGGTAAATTTAAATTTATTTAAATTAAAACTTTTGTTCATATAGGCTTGTTTTTTTTCGCAGAGTATGCGATGTGAACATGAAAGAGTTAATTCAGCAAAATAGAGTCCATGTCGAAGTTGGTGCCTACTTGCGGGGTTTCTTACAGAATGTTTCCTCGTGGCATTTTTGAACTGAACATTTTTAGGATTAATAGCGTCATATATCTCGGAATTGAAAATTTTGACCATCACAAAGCTTTCCTTATATTGTACTACGTATATATACTACAGTAATGCAATAATAATAAAGTTTTTATTAAAAAAAAAAGATACAGCTAGATTAGGGCCTATGTTACACTCTTAGACCTAACCGTAGGCCTACATATCAACGATAGTTTAATTAAATATTTGTAGCCCATATAATAAACTACATTCATACCAAATATCAGTCATACCCTACATTTTATGAATAGTAAAATACCACATTTATTAATAATAACTGTGTATTGACCAGAAAAAGAAAAAATTTCAGTGAAAAAAAAATTCCGACAAGTCTATTAGAACTATATTTCAATTCTAATTTTTTGGATCATTAGTTCACCCTCTTCTGACAATAAATATAATTTTAATTTTGCCAGAAATTTTGCCCTACTCGAAGCTTCCTGTAGCTTGACAGAAAGCATGGCAAAGGCTCTAGGTCCCAGAAATAACAAGGTACAGTTGTAGTGTGCAATTCGCGGTCTTAGCCTTAGCCTAGTCTTAGCATATGGCACCAACTTACAATGTGAAAGATAAGGTCCAGTGGCGGCGCTACGGGGGTGCCCCCGGGGGGGCCTGCCCCCCTCCCCAAATGTTTCTCTGGCCCTGCCCCCCCCACTTATGAGATATATTACATGTTATATCTAGGCCTAGCAGAATTTTAGTAATGGTTACATTTTACTTACTTTCATTACACCTACTTCCAATGAAAAATGTTTTTTTTTTCATTGGCCCTCCCCCAGATAGAAGTCATGCCCCCCCCCAATGCCCCCCCCCCCCCGCCTTAAAATTTCTAGCGCCGCCACTGATAAGGTCTTATTGGATTATTAAAAAAGTGAGTCTCATCAGGTGTCTTCGTATTGTGGTCGATCAGTACATACTGTACCCTTCATTTGGTTAACTTATATATTTTCAGGCTGTGGAAAAATGGACCCTGAAGATAGATGTTCATCACTGACGACATGGAGAGGAATTTTTAAACACTGCGGCGTGGTAAATTATCTTTTTTTTAAATTATAGTCTTAATACCACTAGTCTTATCAAAAACATATTTTTTGGGCATATGATATTATATATATTATATATTTATGTATGTATACTGCACGAAGTGGTGATTGGCTCATATTGGAAATACATATCTCAATTCAATACGTAGTATACATATCTAATATATCTACGTATCTATCTAAACTAATATAAGGCGGTAACAACTACAATGCAGTGGTATATTTAGCCTACCATTTTATATAATTTTTGTATATTTATATTTTTTACATAATTTATATAGGCTAATACTGCAATGTACTGAATAATGCATTGCCTTTATGCAATAACGAAGCTCACAGGCCTGTTCGGTTAGATAGTTGTGTAGCTGTCAAGCAATGTGAATCATGTCAATAAGAGCATAAGTAGAGGATTTGGAGATTGCTGGTTTTGTCGGGGCTTGTGGTTCAGCGGTTAGAACGACGCCCCGGTTAGGTGGAGATCATTGGTTCGAATCCCTCCAAGTCCAGTTTTTTCCATGATTATCCTCTATTTTCCGCCGTAACAGCTAACTCACGCGTCATACCTATTCCCACTCATCCGATTGATTTCAAATTTTGCATATAGGTATTCTTGAAGACATTTCATCATTAATAAGACTTAATTTTTTCTACGATGAGGGTTCAAACCCCCTTATGAAATATCTTGCAACTTATATAGATAGAACAAACCTTTTCTCCAGTTATACTATAAACCAGTTCAAATGAAAACTGGCGGGATTTTTTTTACGATCAGGGCCACATTAAGGAGTTATAAGTTATGTCAGATTTCCAGGCGAATGAGTGTTTATCGGTGTCAGGATGTTAGAGTAGTTGTTTTTAACGCCTGCTTTCAGTATTTCTGCTTTAAACAACCCTGTCAGCCTGGCGGGTGGAGTGAGTCTGTTTGTTAACTTGAGGCACCCTAAGGGCAGACTCTTTCACCTCGGGGAAAGGGGAGTTGACTAACAGGGTGGACCTCCTGATTATAGTGGATTCCGAACCACTTGGGGAACATGGTAAAGTCACACGATTAAATCGGAGGTGACCAGGACTCGACTTATACTGCCTAAGCGCATTATCATGTCCCACCAGGTTCCCCTGCCAACGCTGTGCACACTATCAAGTTGCCGCAGTTTGAAACATGCTCTGCTCTAATGGAATCAACATGGTAAGGCCGTTGGCTTTGATGGATGTTAAAGTAGTGGCACAGACTCCATCTTTCATCCGAAAGGTTGTTGGTTCGAGTCCCACACTTGCTACATTTTCGGGCCATACTTCCGAGGGTATGTAAAGCAGGCGGTCCCGGGCCTTCTTAGTTGAGTCTAAGGCCCGTATTACACTGTAAAACATTTTATAAAACATATTTTATAACATATTTTATAAAATATTTGAAGAATGGGTCATTTATTAAGAGTTGTTTCAACAGTCCAACTGAACTTCGCCATTTTGGAATCATCTTCAAATTCTTTAATAAAATGTAATGCCAACCTATTACATTTTATAAAAGAAATTTTATTAAAAAAAAATGTTTTATAAAATATCGCCTATCACACTATCAAAGATCTTTGTCAAATAACTTTTATAAAATATATTTTATAAAATGTTTTACAGTGTAATACGGACCTGAGAGAGGGCTTTACAGCCCTAGCTCCGCTAAGTTGGCTTAGTAATAGAACAAAAAGTTAACATTTATTTATCGATTCAAAATTTTCCACGCATATTTTTTATAACATTCTACACTGATTGCAAGCTAGTATTAATTTCTACAATGGGAGGTTCGAACCACCTCTGCCTTAACTCGCGGAGCAATAATGATAGAGAAAAACCAATTTCACAAATGTATTTCGGGTAATTGACAATGGACAAGGGACTAATGGGCCACTATAAATCAATCAATCAATATAATCATACAATATGCAATACACTTGTGATACAAAAATAAGCCTAGGTTTATAAAGAGTCCTTCCAGACATAATTATTACAATATAATAACTATATTTATATATATATATATATATATATAACTATAATTTCAATTTTATTTACAGCCAACGAGCGGCTTATTGATAGGCTGGGCGGTGTATCTCCTCAAAGACAAATATACCAATTCGTGCATTGGCATTGGATGTTACGCCGGCTTATCACTGCTGCTAAGCTGCGCCAGGCTGATACCGAAAGTCGAAGAAAAGTGTAAAAAGTACATAAGTGGCGGTGCAGCAGCCATCTCGATTGGCTACGCATTGGCGACAATTTATTTAATTTACTATGGCGTGGCAATCACAGGGTTGGATCTGTACTATACATGTGTAAGTATTTCGCTATAAAGAAAGGCCGTGCCCAGGGGGGTGGTCTAATTGATTCACACACTTCTAAATATCCCTATGGATGACATGGCATTTAAAATGGAGTATAATACGATCCTACAAATAGCTACTAATAATGGGTACCCAGCGAATATTGTGAACAGTATTTTAAGCAAACATCTCTAGTGTGCACACCAGGCCCCATACAGGATAAAAAATGTGTAAAAATTCCATGCATAGGAAAGATTAGTAACTATTTGGGAGTGTTTGTAAATGAGAGGGTGGAAAAATCTATAGCTTATACTCTAGGGTCAATGGGGAGAAAATTAGTAAATTGCAAGTCAAAAATGGAGAGAGATCAGGGGTATACCAACTATTATGTATCGATTATGATTGTTCGTATGTTGGGCAAACAGGAAGACATTTTAAGAAGAGACTGTATGAGCATTTTAGAGGAATTAGAGGAATCAATCCTAGCCCAACATATGAACAACACAGGACATTCATGTACCTATCTTAAAAGATTTTAAAATATTACACATAGGTATCAAAGGAAAATTGCTGGAAATTCTTGAAACCATTGAAATAAATGAAGCTGTTAATAGGTATTAGCCCCTATTAAATGATATAACGTTTATCAGCAATTCTCCTTTGTTGGACTTGGCAGCAGGATCGTATATGTAATGTATTCATATTCATAACGTGACTTAATGTTTTTAACTTGCAATGGCTTGTTTTTATTTTAAGTTTTATCTGCTCACTTAAGAATGACAATCTGTCGAAACCGGTCGTGACGATATATTTTTATTTGTGTTTTTTATGTAATATTTTTATAAAGTTAGCCCTTATTAAAATGTGTTCAAAATAACACAAAGTTACAGAGGAGACCTTGACCGTAGCCATGGAGGGTTCATGGGGGTTCAAATCCCCCCCCCCCCCCCGAAATAAAAAGGCTTGATACTAGATAGAATCGGATTTTGAGAGGAAAATTAAAAACCACTATGTAATATCCAATGAAATTTCTGAAACCCCCCCCCCCCTCCGAAAAAAATCCATGCTACGGCCTTGAAAGAGACTATTTTATATATTGCAGAGTTTAATTTTTCTCCTTTTTCCCAGGCTTTTACAATCGTTGGTGCGATTATGTATGGTGTCGACAGTATACTACACAGTAGAAAATGTATAGTCACGCCGTCAACGGATACAAGCGTTGGGGAACTTGGCCCGACCCCTACCATCAGTCAACCTATAGACGCGAGCGAACCAAAATCGAGCACTTTAAGTTCGGAATACAATGAAGAATTGCCCCTTAGACCTCGAAGACCAGAAGTGCTTCCAATAGCGTCGACGTCACAAGGGACTCATGTAATTAGAAGGGAACCCGAAGCCAAAAGTGTAACACCTAGTGAAACACCTAGCCCATTGTTAGGGGACGTCAAATTTAGGGAACTTAGAAAACGACAACCTGAAGAAGACAGTGATGCGACTACATATACAGGCGGTGTGGCATCTCCAGAAGGAGTAGCGAATCTAAGTAGTGAGCTGAGTAGTGACGCACCTGTTCCACGTTCGGACACTTCGGGAACGTTCTCCCCAGCGCGGGAGGAATGTGAGCTGAGAGTAAGAGAACCCGGTCCCGTTGGTCACGAATTGCAAAACCGCCTCTCAAAATTTTACGATGAAGAAGAAGAAGAAGATGAAGTTTAAGAAGTCCGGATTTTTTTATTAAAATGACTATAAGCAAGCCTTATTAATAAACAGGGGTTAATTTAATAAAAAATGTAGTGAAGTAGTCGGCAACTATACCCCTTGTCAAGGTTTTTGTTTGGGGGGGGTCCAAAAAAAGTTTTTTAAATTTTGAAACAATTATATTATTGAAAGTCCATTCTATCCAATGTAAAACCCTTTTATTTCGGAAGGGGTTCGGACCCCTTTGACCCCCCCCCTCCCACCGCAAAAAATATATTATATATATATTATATATATATATTATATATATATAATATATATATTATATTATATAGCCTAATACAATAAATATTACGAAAAGAACGACAGTGAGCTAAATTTAGTACACCTATTGAATAGGTACTGTGTTTTAAAAATTTTTTTAGTACTTTTTTAGCATTCTTCTTAACTAATGCCGACAATAATTGTTAAGAACTTTTTCATCACTTTTGTAATTTTTTTATTTTCTTTCATTTATGTGTCGAAGTTATTAGATACGGCAACTTTTTTTTTACTGTATTCCTTAAACTTAAGCAACTGTCTCTTTATGTGCACTCTAGTATATTTATTATAGGAACTATTCTATCAGCCAATAAATATCTTAAATAATGGCTAAATATTGTATACGGCCTTTTTAAGTTTGTTTACGGCCGGTGACACTGATTATTTTAAAATGCCAATCGGTCTGCCGGAACTACAATACAATAGAATGTTTATTTGGCTTTATACGAATGTACATGAGCAGTCACAACTTTACATTCTGCTTAATTGTACTGAATTTTTTCCATTTAAATATTGCAATAATTAAACTATTCTCATTGCTTTGACTTATTATGACAATTGATTAATTTCATTAATTTTTACACTATACACATTCCTTATTTTCAAATTTCCAAGTATTGTACTGGTACATTCTAAAATATTAGTTAAACATAGCATTTTTTACAATTTTACACATATTCTAGGACTGGACCATAGTTGTATACCTACATAAAATAGGTTTTTTACCTATTGACAAAACATGTTCATTTTCTTAATAAATAATGTCTCATTTACATTATAGTCTTTTAATTTTTTCCACGTTCGGTCTGAATTTAATTATAGGTTTATATGGACAAGATAATTTTTAACACTGTAGGAAATCAGTGACGGATTAACCACAAGGCAGCCCAGGCACATGCTTGTGTCCGCGCGTGCTTGAGGTATCAAAAGGCAGCAAATGGTAGATAAATCTAAAATTAAATTATTCATATTTTTTATTTAATCAACTCAGCATGTTATTAACAATTTGGCTCATTTAAATTGTAGAAGGCTACATCATATTATTTACATTTATTTATAGCCCTGTATTATTTATTATATATTTGTGTATATATATTATTTTTACTTACGCAAAATTTTAGTCCCACTGGTTTTCATGAAAAAACTAAGGTACCAAAAATTCTTAAACAAACTGCAAGGCAAGTTCGTTATAATTATATTGTTTGTACGTACTAGTATATTTGGTCCAAACAGAAATAATCAACAACAACATGTGTCGGTATGGAAAATGGTACCTTTTCAAGCAAACACAACTTTAGGATAAATCTCTAAGTTAAAATTATTAAATATCCAAGTTCCCTCAAAGGGTTTGCCATGCCGTCGCCATTGCTTGCAAGAAAGTACTAGAAGAAAATATCTAGGAAATCTTGGTGGTGGAATGTTTGAACATGTTTCGTATGACAACTGTAGATTTGATATTCAACTTGTATACTTCTCAGTTCACACACCATTTTTTACAGCCTTGGTAAGTTTTTTTATTTTCCAATGATCCTGTAGGTACACAGGCCAAAGGCTGGCTTTGAAGTTAAGGCTTAAATATTTCACTATATATTGTAATTAATTTGGGGGGAGGGGTTGACCATCCCCTTCGCTCCCTCTGGATCCCCCCACTGAAGCGTTCCTGATATTCTTCTTTGTATCCTCAGGGCGAATATTGTTGATATATGAAATTGATGATGTTTTGTACGTTGTAGGTAGCCTATATAGCATATGAAAATAGTTATCAAATAACATAAATTCCGACAGAGCCAAATTTTGGTATAGACCTTGGGTTTACCATTAAAAATAAAATGTCAAAAGTCCCCATCGAAACAGTTATTCGGGGTCAAAGGTCACAATATATGGTATGCCACTACTTCGGAAAAAAAAACATAACTCAAAAATTATTTTATTTGATTAATTTCTGTAAATTGAAGTTAATGTTTATTTATATAATTAATTAGGCTACCTGACGGCTCTTCCCAAATAGAAAACGGCACAACTGCCCCCATGCGGAAAATATGCACACTATATTAACGCAGCAAAATAGATTTTTTTTAATAATATTGTAGTGTTATTAAGTCCAAATCGTTAATCGATAATGTTTGAGTTGTGTCTTTTTTCTTCTGAAGCGGCGATATGTTCTAAAATCAAGTTATTTGTACGCATATCGCATTCAGAATGAATTAATTTCAAATTTCAAAATCAAATTTTCTATTCTATTCTAGGTTTGTTATTCGCGAAATATGGACCTTTTGTGGGAGAATAGTCCGTCCTTGAAGACGTGGAGGAATTCTATGACAGTAGCAAGCACGGTAAATTACCAGTTTTACTATCAGTTTAATTATATAATTAAAATATGTTGAAGAGGCAATAGAATCCGGGTTGATCTTCTTCTTCTTCTTCTTCTCTTCTTGTTCTTCTCTCCTTATTCTTATTCTTCTCCTTCTTCCTCTTTTTCTTCTTCTTCTCCTTCTTCATCTTCTTCATAACACGTGTATACGATGAGCATTGAATATTTTTTGATAACACAAATAAATAACAATACATTATTATCATTATCAAAGGAATTCCTCGTCACATTTGCATAGTTCTATATAAACCAAGGTTTCTTCTCCCTAGTCATATTTGCATCCTCTCCTCGAATAGAGCAAGTCTCTAATCGTTGATAGGGTGTAATTGTGCTAGTAGGTTTCCCTCTGCAGATGGCAGTTCTTGCCGAAAACGCTCAGGGTTTGATACCAACACCAGTGTGTTTCTTAGACAAAGTTAATTTTTTTAACGATTATTTGGGTTTTACTAATTCTGTTGTTATTGTTGTTGTTTCCAACGCCTGCTTTCAGCATTTATGCTTTAAGCAACCCTGTCAAACTGGTGGGGGCAGTGAGTTTCACCTCGGGGGAAAGGGGAGTTGACTGACAAGGAGGACCTCCTGATAATAGTGGATTCCAAATCAATCACTATGTGGAACATGGTAAAGTCACACAATTAAATCGGAGGTGACCAGGACTCGGCACGCACGTAGACTGACTGGTATAGTCTCTGCGCGTTATCATGTTCCACCATATATGTTTCCCTGCCAACGCTGTGGGCACTACCAAGTTTCCCACAGTTTGAAACATGCTCTGCTCTCATGGATGGGTATATGGCAAGGCCGTTCGCGTCGGTTTTACTAATTCAAGCTGTGGTAGTTATAGCAAGTTTTTCTAATAGTTTTTGTTTTTGTTTGTTTATCATTACTATATTATTGCTTTCCAATTTATACGTAGTGTAAGGAAAGCTTTGTGACGGTCAAAATTTTCGATTCCGGGATTTCAACGGATTTTTTAAGATATAGAATACGTTTTCAGGATGCTACAGTACTATCTACAACTTCTTCATACCACCTTCGGTTACACAGAGAAGCTACAAAAAATCTACAAGCACCCGCAGAACTTCAATAGAAAGGAAGAAGGACTGAAAGTCAATAGAATTTGGTACCCAGCCTTGAACAAGACTACAACAATGAAACTGGTGTCATCATCCGGAAATCAGGTCGAGGTAGTAGGGAGCCAATCAGGTGCGTGGAAGACTCCGCCTCCACCCCCCCCCCCCACCTCGCATCTTAGTACAAATATCAGAGCACATCCCCCTGCCTACACAGTTGCTGTTGAGCCTCCGAGATACAATCTTAGAAGTCTACGCAGTTCCACTGAAGATGTCGACCGCAGATGTTGACGAAACGTATGGAAGTACACTTTCAGAACGACCACGGCCTATCATCCCGGATTCATCATGTAACTCCGGCCGTGAAAGCCATTGCATATTATAATATACAATATTATTTCGGATTATTACATTTTTCATTTTTATTTGCAGTCAATGAACGTTATTATGGCATACTGTGCGGTGTTGCTATATCTCGAAAATTATCCAAATACGGCCATCGGCGTCTTTCTCTACGCCATTGCTACTTTTGGGTTGAGTTTGCTCAGATTAAAATACGAAGAAAAAATAGTTAAGACGTGTTTAAGCGGCATGTTTGGCGCAGCTGCAGTTGGCTATGTTTCGCTGGCAATATACATCTTCATATACGGATCGGAAATCAAAGATTCCTTCTTGTACTGTATCGGTGTAAGTATCTATAGTACATATAATTATAATCTTTCTTTCTTTCCCAGCCGGTACCCCCAGCACTGGGGGCATTTAATAGAAAGTATACAATACAACATCAAAGAAAATAATCGTTTTTACCGGAATACTGCAATAATAATAATAATAATAATAATAATAATAATAATAATAATAATAATAATAATAATAATAATAATAATAATAATAATAATAATAATAAAGTCTTTATTGAAACATAAATAAATATCATAGAGACAACGAGCTTTAAGTTTAATGCATCCATATGCAATAATTCAGTACAATAATTTTGGATAACTCTGAAATTAGAGAACCAAAAAATATCTCTACCTCGTCGCTCCGACGATCTACGTCTTGCCGTGACATCGTGCTACCACAAGTCCGCCCAGAACAGAGCTGACTCGATCCACTGTGTCAGTGTCATGCTCATCGACAAGTTTCGCTAGTTTGAACCTGGAGCCCCGCATCACCAATGAAAAGGGGTTAATATAGAACTAGACAGCCGTTTCTGATTTCATAAATTCCTTTTATATTCTTCAATGACGATAGTCGCTAGGGCTGAGCAGCAGGCTACAAGCGCTGGTGGTTTCAAGGAGGGGGGGCATGGGGGCCATTGCCCCTTGACTGCTTACAGGAGCATATTGGTATACTCTTTTTGAAAAAAAGAAAGTGAAAAGTGTTTGGAAACCCCCAGTATTAAACTAGTCGGGTCTGATATTTTGTCAATGGCGTCTCCCCCTTTTAAAATTCAAAAACCGCCACTGGCTACAAGCGGGGTCGCAGGGGGCGGGTAGCAAGTGGTGGCTAGCTCCAAATATAACGAATAAGCAGTCCCCGACTAAGCAGCGGGGCTAAATCGGAGAGTATGGTTGCAAGTCTGGTGGTGCAGGCATATAGAGAAAAAGCCAAAGTAGCCCGAGGATGGCTATGTGACGGTACGAATAGTTGCCGCCACTGCCAGGGCACTTTTTGCCCTGGGGTTGGGAAACTGGCCCCGAAGGTGGAGGCGCTCAATGAAAAGTCAAGACATGTAGCGCAGTGGTACGGACTCTGACTTTTACCCGAAAGGTTGTTGGTTCGAGTCCCACACTGGCTCCATTTTCTGGCCATGCTTCGGACGGCATGTAAAGCAGGCGGTCCCGGGCCTTCTTAGTTGAGTGTAAGAGAGGGCTCTATAGCCCTAACTCCGCTAGGTTGGCTCAGTAATAGAAACAACAAAAAGTCCTTATTTATTTATCCATTTAAAACTAAACGGCACAAAGATGCAGAAGGTAGCAAGACACCACTGCATTACAATTCCCTAGTACAGTGATCATGACCTAGTACATTCGATATTCTACATATAACATACTTGACTTCCTTCTGGGAAGTCCTTAGTACTTTATCTACGTGTTTACAATTGCCACGATGATCACCGATCGTCGATAGATGAGACATTTGAAGAAGAAGATGACAAGACAGTCATGAATTTTTTTTTTTATAAGTTTGTATATCTTTTGTTCTAGTTGTAAGTTACCTAGCCTAGATAAACGTCCTTTGTTTCTATTACAAATCAATACATGTAATTGATTATATATTTATTAATTATTGTATTTATATATTTACAGGGTTTCACAATCTTCTCTTCGCTTGTTCATAGTATCGACAGTGTACTGTACTCTAGATGTTTTATAATCCCAGAGACACCCGACACAAGTTTTAATGAACCCCAACAAATGTGCCCACCTTCAGAAGTCATCAGCGTTCCATCATCCAGCAGTTTAAGTTCTGGTTACAATGAAAGAAGCCCGCTTTTATCTTCTCAACAGTCGGTGCCGGTTTTAGAAGTGCCAGAAGGAGATGTTGTGGTAAGAAGAGAATATAAAGGAGGAAGTGTTGAAGTTATAAGTGAGACCGAGAGTTTTCACTCATGCCGGGAAGTCAGGCGTAGAACACCGAGGAAAGTTGAACCCAAGGAAGACAGCGATGGCGATAGAACTACATATACAGGCAGGACGTCTAGTCCTGAAGAAAGCTCATCAATTAAAAGTATTGAGCTTGGTAGTGAGGAACCTAGTGCAAATCCTGAAAGCATAGAAGACGAGGGTGAGTTAAGGGCTGTGACTCAAGGACCAGTTGGCCATGAAATGGACCAAGACGCCTTATTTTTTATCGATAGTGATTGATAAGAAATTAAGATGTATTTTTATTAAACATAACTAATTCCAAACCAAAACCCTAATAAGCTATGGGTAAATGAAGTTTTTTAAAGTTTTTGGCAATTCATTATTGTTGCAGCTTGGAGCCCAATTATGCGCAGACAATTTTTGAGTGAGGAAAACAGCGGCTATTACAATACAATATAAATAGTCACGTGGTATATGATACGAACGAAAGCATAATTTGAGGCTGTATGAAACCTAAAATATCGTTGCTATTGTATAACTTTGCGTAACAGCGGCCCCTGTGTCTCTACCACAAATTTCTAGGTGTGCCAGTCTCAAATTGACACATCAGCAGCCTGATCGAGGCGATTATAATACCGGTATTTATTTAATCCCCTGGTAAACAAGATAATTTTATAATGGAAAGTGCTATTCAACATTTGTTTGTTTACAGTTATAATCCTAGGGTATTTATTTAACCCCGGTATTATAATTGCCTCGATCAGGATGCTGAAGCTAACACAATAGCTATATTCTATTGTCATTTGGTTTATGATATTAATGAAAGTATTAGAGACGGTGTGCGACATACAATATACAGTATATGAGGAGCATGCATGCAAAAGGTGATTTGTCACAGTTTTTATTTTTATTTAATTTAATATTTATTTGGTACGCGGACGTGGTAGAGGACTACTTTATACAAAAATTCATTATTTTAATATTTTTAATAATTTTTATTTTTATTTTTAGTACTTTTAATTTTCGGTGTTGTATTTATTTAATGAACTTAACTTATATTACCCGCATTGTAGTTCTTGGAAAATTAAATGGCTGCACCAAACACTAAAACACTTAATGATATTATGTATGAAGTAGTCTACTTCAACATGGATAGACCAAATCTTTATAGCTTACGTATTAAATAAAAAAATAGAAACTGGCCGAATTTTCTGTAATCCATTGAAAAAATTTCAACGTTCCATACCCTCTAAATAGCGATACTTCACCATATGCAAATTGACAAACGACAAACTCATCTTACCTTTTGTCACTCGAAAAACCACTCTGTATAAATAGGCTATTAAAAACCCACGTCTAAAGAAATATATTATTACACAAAACTGTTAGCCAAATTGTGACATTATTTTTTTTAGTAATTTTAAGAATTCAATGCTATTTTTTAGCATTCTCCTTCTATAAGTAATTAAACCATGCCAATATTTTTTAGCTTCCATCACCAACAACTTAATTAACTTCCTTTTAATTGTTTTTCGTTTCTTTCGTGAATTTTACATGGTAAATAACATTTTTGTTCATGTATTAACAGTCAAATAAACGTTATAAATAGAAGAAGTCCAAAATATCTAATAGCTTATGAGGCGAGACAAATAGTTGAACAGCTGGAAAGATGTAGGTTTATAAGTGTTTATTCCAGGGGCGGGCACAGCGATATTTTTTAGGGGGGGTCATCACCAGGGCTGCCAGAACCATAACCTAATAAAATCCTGTACTCGCATAAGATGTTAAGTATATTTTCTTTCAATTTCCAACAAAATTTGGGGGGTCATGACCCTATGACCCCCCCCCCCCCTTGAGCCCGCCCCTGCTTTATTCGAATAGATCCCCATGGCCAAAGTCCGCACCTGAGTCGTTGGAACGAAACAGTTGTTTAATTGTACCGAATCTTATTCCTTGTATGTTTAAAATAATTACTAATGCTTTGCAATATTCAGCGATTCGCACTTTACTGACTTATTATTGACAATTAACGTGCCTTACTATTTTATTAACTATTGTCTTTACACTTTTTAACTTTATATTAACTCATATTGTACTTAATATTCTATAAAAGTGTAGCATGCATTTTTTAGGCTTTTATAGAGGTATAATCTAAGACTGGAGTTTAATCAATGGCGGATCCACGGGGGGTCAGGGTGGTCATGACCCCCCCTCCCCCTTAAATGAGTAAATTCATATGATACTTAGTAAAAAAAAAATAATAAAACTCAACTTTTCATCAAAAAAATTACCTTTTCAACTTACAAACAACTTGTGACCCCCCCCCCACCCTAAATTCTCCGCTGGATCCGTCCTTGACTTTAATAGTATTATCTAATACTATATGATATTTAATTGGTCGTGCAGTAAAAATTTAAATGATTTTAATTCAATTTCTTAATAAACGTTGTCCATTTTACATTGTAGTCTATTAATTTTTTAGAGAAAAATTTAATTTTGCAAGAGATATTGACATCAGCTATTGGCTTGTGGAAACACAGTGTTTGTTACCTGTATTTGACTTGCAACAACCAGCAGTCAGATAGATCACTTACTTACTTAACGTGCCCGATCTTGTAGCGTTGTTGTAACTTGGCCCGGTGGAGGAAGGATTAGCCGAAGTGGTAATTCCAGCCCTTACCAGGGACGCCCGATCGCTCATTCTCGTGTTGTAATCTCAAGTAAGAACAATCTCCGAGGTTCACAAAAATCATACCGCCGAACTATTTGTTTTAAATGGTGCAATCTCAATTGGGGGGGAGTTTTATTTTTAAAAAAACTCCAAGAAAACGTCTAAAAAAAATATTTATCAAAAACGGCTCCAACGATTTCTTTTAAATTCACATATATTGTAGTCGTTATTAATGGTAACAAAATACGGGGGGTCGCTTGCCCCTTGATAGTTTGCTTCTGGGGGTAAAAAAATAAAAATAACTCAATTTTCATAAAAAATAATTTTTCTGCGGAACCTTTCTATCGATGATTTCTACCTTCAGGTATGTTTTAGGTGTTCAATAGGATAACAAAAACGGGCAGGTTGCATTCCCAAAAAAATATTTGCTTCTCTGCAAACAATTTTTTTTTTGGAGAAATTATGGAAAATTCATGCTCCAATACATTAGGCCTACGTGACATGTGTCATTGTTACTACTGTTACAATGTATTGGTCTGTTCGTTCCAGAATATTTAATTGAGTTTTAAGGGGTTTTTTAATATATATTGAGGTGAACTCCCCCCCCCCCTCGAGGGATCTGAAATTTAACCATAGGGAAATTATTTCCTATGAATTTACGCATGTCAATATCTACTAATTTATAAATTGGAAAGCATGTTCGAGTAAACTCGGACCGGTTCTTTTACTAGATATCTTATGAATTTATTAATTTAGGAGGGTGATGACCCCCTGACCCCCCCCCCCTTGGATCCGCCAGTGTTTGGGGGGTCCCAAGTACGGTACCTACGTGCTAATTGTCTTGATGATAGCCAATCATAGATTGAATAGGCATTCGTAGAATAAGATCTCCATACTTAACTTATGAATAGATCAACAGAGTTATCACTCTTAACATCAAAAAAATTCATTTTCTATGCATAGGAAAGTTCTCAAGTTTTCGAATTCAAAGTACCAAGTACTCAAGTATAGGCGGCATTCAAAAGAATGGTGTCAAGGAAGTAAATTGCTAGACGGTAGGTGTACGAACCCAAGAAAGAAAGATGGTTATCCGCCACTCTGTCAATAAGCGAACGGGCTGTTGTGACTCAGCTTAATTGGGAGGTTATCGCCATAAGCTAAAAACAGTCTAGATCAATTTCTGAAGAGAGAAAAAATGCCACCCAACTCAGGCATGTTATCAATTCCCGTAGGTGTGACCCTATAGGTCAAGTGCGCAGAACCTTTCGGCCTGCGATTTTGTTTTCACCAAAGCCTGCTGCGTTGCTCATAATTTGTATCATTTCTAATTTTTTTCCATTTTACATGCTTGTAAGCCTGACATTTGATTACGTCATTTCCTATGCCATTTCCTTTAATATTTCACCCTACGTTTGTCCCTCGGCAGTTCTTAGCTTGTGGCTAGACCATGCTTGATCTACTTGATGTTTTATATCGTTGGCAAACAACAATACGCTAAGTAGGCTGCCATCTCCCGTGGGAGCAATACTGCAACAATCTTTCTGCGTCCACAGAGACTTAAACAAGAAATTCTTGGTGCTGGAATGTTTATACATGTTTAGTACGATGACTGTGACTTTGACATTCAAGTTGGTTCCTTCCTAGTTTGCACAACATTTTACTCAACCTTGGTAAGTAAAATAATTATTACTTACATATTTATAAGGAAAGCTTTGTGATGTTCGAAATTTTATATTTCCTGATTTCAGAGAATTTACACGATTTGAGGCACCTACCAGGAACCCAAAATTTTGTGTTTTACGATGTGACAGTCATTTGGTCTGTCTAATCATCGCCTTTTTGGCAGACTACGCGGTGGATTTTGATGAAATGTGGCATGTATAAGTTCACAAAAATCATATCTCACAAATGATGTTTCTATTTAGGGCTAACTGAATTTTGGCGGTTTTCCCCTCCAAAAACTCCAAAAAACGGCTAGAATTTTTTTTCTGAAAATACGGCTCTAATGATATTCTTTTAATTCGTATATACTGTAGTCGTTATTAATATTAACAAAACCCAACCGGTCGCTTGATACATTGGTTCTGGCGGGAAAAAATTAAAAGAACCCTGCTTTCATGAATAATGACGAAAAAATAATTTTTTTGTGGAACTCTTCAATCAATACTTTCTAATTTCAATAATATTGGGTGTTAAATAGAGAACCAAAACCGAACAGGTTACTTTCTTAAGCAATGTCTCAGTTTTTAATATAAAAAAAAACTTTTTTGAAGAAATGATGAATAGTTCAATCCCCAATACAATTTGGAATACTTACCCTGCCATTGTTAGTATGTTGTATAGTATTTTTCCATCTATCCAGCTTTAGGATAGGGAAAGTCAAGGAAACTTAAACTTTAGAACAATTAGTGGCCGTGGAACTACCCATACTATCTATTTCAGTACCTATACTAGGTACTGTAGTAACTGATGAATAGGACCGGTTCTTTTAATTAAACGTCGTCTAGCCTATACAAAAAAGATATTAATCAATCAGACACCCAAACATGAATGAATGAATAACGACTTTAATGCAATACAATTGGCGAACAATAAAACTATAAAGTCTTTTTTTCATGTTAACCATAGACGCATGAAACAGGCGAAGACATGACTTGACCAAGTACAGATACGAAACCATTCATGTCTTAAGCGGCGTCCACATTATGCCAAATGCGGCAAATCTGATCGTTGGCCTGTCGTCCACACTGAGAGTTGGCATCAGCGGCAAAGTGTCAGACGAGGTGGATTTACTTGGATAATATACCTGGCTGCCGCGTGAAGCCAACGCAACGCTTGGCACGTCCACACTACCCGCTCTCGCCGGCTTCCTTTGATGGAGACCAACACAACAGGCAAACGGTTGGCACGTCCACACTACTCGCTCTCGCCGGCTTCCTTTGTTCGAGACCAACACACACAACAGGCAAACGGTTGGAACGTCCACACTACCCGCTCTCGCCTTTGATGCAGACCGACACTTTAGCGATATTCTGTGGCAAACCGTTGGCTCAGTGGCACGTGCCACGGCCACGTCCACAATGCATTGGCTTTGCCGCGTTGGCAATGCCAAAGGCCAACGGTGGTATAGTGTGGACGCCGCTTTACTCGTCTATCGGAGTCTTTTGAGCTGTTCATCCCCTCCTGAAAAAATCTCTAACACTGGTTTATAGACTAATCACGCCTATATGTAAAATTAATTCGTTTATTTTCAGATAAGGCATTTTTGCAAACATGGATTGTATTAGAGCCCCGTGGCAGTGCTGTTCAAGTTTCCTACCAGTAGCAAACCTGGTAAATTTACGACTTTCATGATAATGCTCCTCAGAAGTAATTGAAGGTTCGGGACCCGGGACTAAACACTCCGGTCCCGCTAGAGTTCTATATAGGAGAGATGCGGCGTTCACTCTCGCCAAACATTTATGGGATCATCTGCCACGTCTTTTCAATGGCTATACATTGGGGACGTGGCAGGTGAGCCCAGAAATTGAAAAATGTTTTTGGGCGGGAAACGAATGTTCCTCTCCTAAATTCTCTAATTGTGGTTATAAAGAGGAGGTTACCACTTCAAAATAAGTTATTTTCATGCAAGTGTTATGTACTGTACCGTATATACCATATTACTGCAGTATACCGAATAAAGTCCCTCTCATACATAGAACCCTGGTCCGATCTGGTTCAGTACTTCTGATGTTTAGTGTTTTTAATGTATTTTCAGTCGGGTTGGGTACACGTCTACAGGAAAATAATAATAATAATAATAATAAATCCGTGTAATTTCTTTACATTTTTTCTCGGTACATATATAAAGTAGTGCCCCCTCATGCCATGGGCGTGCGAGGGTAGCACTAAACTAAGACTACGGTATTATATATATTTACTTAGATTATTAAAAATAAAATATTATTAAAATTAAAAAATTAGAAACAAACAATTACTCATTACAACTATTGTAATTTGTCGTCGCATTACTATTGTAATTTGTCCAGTTCTTTCCTCGTCCATATTCTAATGATTGTCTTGTAAATAGCTGTTCTTGTGTTCTTGTCAGTGTTGTCGTTGTCTACTGTGGGATACTCGTGTTTGTTAGAGTGTAAGTCCTTAGTGAGTAAGTTGTACAGGGTCGTTAGCGTGTGACCATCTGGCGTGTTATTAGCACACACGGCCGCTCAAAAGTAGCCTTTCCCAAAATAATTATATTGTCACTAAATAAAACCATGCTTCACCAGTCAATTAAACCACCACCACCCCCCCTCCCCCACTCCCCAATATGAGTTAGCTCAAAACAGGAAAAAGGTTGAAAGAGTATACATTTAATTTTAATTTACAGATAATGAACTTTCTTCTAATAGTGTGGTCGCTGGTGTTACATTTTGCCGGTCATTATCGCCACTCTGCGCTTTGTTTTGGAATGTTTTCGAGTGTATTCTTTACGGTCAGCATTTTTAGGATAAAATGCGGGCATAAATTTAATAACAAAAGCGTACCTGCATACTTAGCTGCCGCCGCAATCGGCTGCCTCATTCTGGTGACATATTCTGCATACCATACCTACGAAGACGGAAACTGGTTGATGGTTGTGGCTTTGGTAAGTATCGTTATTGAAGTGACCGGTGAAGTGACCGGTGAAGTGAACGGCGAAAGTGGCGGAAATTATGATATTTTAGAACCCCCCGACGACTTATCATTAAAAAAGAAAGTAATCAATGTCAATGGAAGAAGAATTTTGCCATGTGCGTACTATCGTCTTCTACTTGACCTAACTTCAAATATCTTTTTTTAACGATTATTTTTAGGGCTGCTACCAAGTTATGCTTGCTTGTAGTCCAAACACCTTGCCAACGGCCATGCCATGTTGAATCCATGAGAGCAGAACATGTTTCAAACTGCGGCAAACTTGGTAGTGTGCACAACATTGGCAGGGGAACTTGTAAAAGAAGTACATATCAAATATATCATACCTTAGGTTTCACGATCAGCATAGATAAAGAAACTATTGCAATCGATCAGGTGGCAGGAAGTACAGGAAAACATTTCAGGGGACATGTCTTTAACCATGAGTTAAAAAGGGTTCCCACAGCCCCAGACGGTGGCCTCTGGGTGAAAAACATGAGACAAGTCTCCCCACTCCCGAAATTGTAAGATACTATGTAAAAACGTTACCAAAACTAGAAGATCTAAAAAATTCTTAGCTTGGCGAGATCGAACTCACGATCTATGTTGAATCATTGCAGACTCCTCTCCGTTATCCTCTCCACAAATGGTTTCTTCATCGTGAACTCTCTTCTCATCATTTCTATAATCCCTATGTGTAGTTTTTGAATGAAATTTCAATTATCGGATACTTTCAGGGTCTCACCCTCGTTGCTATGATAGTCAATTTGGTTGACTGTGCGCTGATACTTCCAAGACCAACGATCTCAACAGATCTTAATGATTCAACAGCAGAGTCTAATGATCCTGCTGAAACTAGTAATCTGCGCCATTATCGCTTGAGACCTCGTGAACATGTCGTCCGCATTGACGAGGAAACTATTAGTAGATATGGTAGCATCGCATCTACCTCTACCAGAGTTCTTAAAACTTCATCCAAGTCTGCAATGGCTAAACTAAGCCAAGAAAAAATAATTGAACTTGATAAAGAAAGCGATGAAGACAGAAATTCAAATACAGGTAAGGCGGCATCTACTACTACTACCACTGCTTCAAGTAACGAAGAAAGTAGTAAGGCGCCTCTTATAACTTCAGAAAGTTTAGAGACGTTCTTGGAAGAAACGGAAGAGGATGGTGGTAGTGGATTTAAAGCTATAGATGTTGCTAGCAATGAACTGAAAAAGGAAAACGAAAGCGGTACTGAACTGAAAAAAGAACATGAACCAGGCAATGAACTATAAATGGGAGAAGCGAGTGGCGCAGTACCGTACTTAAAAACGAAAAGGAGTGAGTATGAGTTAAGGACGGCAGATATTCCAATTATACTTAACTCCTCCAGCGGAAAAATATATTTGTTCCTCGATGATAAATTGTGGTTTCATGCTACTTTACCTTCTGTCAGGATAACATATGATGATGCACCTTAACACCTTCTTCAGGTGGTAAAATAAATTTGTTGCTGCTTATTGCTTTCCTGCATGATGAAAATACATTTCATGAGAGGGTGGAAATGAACTAAATGTGGAAAGAGAAATTGGCAATGGTTTAAAAACTGATGAAGCTGATGGCAATGAACTGAAAAAGAAACATGAGCCTGGCAATGAACTATAAATGGGAGAAGTGAGTGGCGCAGTACCTTACTTAAAAATGAAGAGGAGTGAGTATGAGTTAAGGACGGCAGATATGCTAATTATACATAACGCCTTTTTCAGCGGAAAAATATATTTGTTGCAACATAACCCCTTTCTCCATGATAAATTGTGGTTTCATGCTATTTAACCTTCTGTCAAAATAACATATGATGATGCACCCTAACACCTTCTTCAGGTGGTGAAATAAATTTGTTGCTGCTTATTGCTTTCCTGCATGATGAAAATACATTTCATGAGTGGGTGGAAATGAACTAAATGTGGAAAGAGAAATTGGCAATGGTTTAAAAACTGATGAAGCTGATGGCAATGAACTGAAAAAGAAACATGAGCCTGGCAATGAACTATAAATGGGAGAAGTGAGTGGCGCAGTACCTTACTTAAAAATGAAGAGGAGTGAGTATGAGTTAAGGACGGCAGATATGCTAATTATACATAACGCCTTCTTCAGCGGAAAAATATAATTGTTGCAACATAGCCCCTTTCTCCATGATGAGTTGTGGTTTCATGCTATTTAACCTTCTGTCAAGATAACATATGATGATGCACCCTAACACCTTCTTCAGGGGGTAAACTTAATTTGTTGCTACTTAACGCTACATGATAAAAATATATTTAATGAGCGGGTGGAAATAAACTAAATGTGGAAAGAGAAATTGAAGCCAGAAAGTTGACTTACATTTTTTTTTGAAACTTGAATCAATTGTCCAGAAATTTATTTTTACTTTTAGTGAAGTGGTAAATTCACAATCCCAACAATTGTAACTGAAGTAGCCTAAAAGCAGTGAAACAGTATTTTATCTTCTCAATCACTCGCAGCATTTTGTACACTTCTTTATTCAATAGTAATGTCAATAATTCTTTAGCTCGTTAATATAATTTAGTAGAATGGCATTACTACTGCTTACATATTATTTTCTCAATAAACATGTTAAATTTTACATTGTAGTCTGTTTCATTCTTGTTTGAAGTACAAGCAACAAATAACTATAGAACTTGGTGAATAATTGTAACTGAAGTAAAAGCATTGAAGCAATATTTTATCTTCTCCATCACTTGCAGCAATTTCTACACTTCTTTATGCAATAGCAATGTACCATAATAATTTCTTAGCTCGTTAATATAATTTAGTAGAATGGCATAACATTAATATTATCATATAGCCTACTGCTTACATATTATTTTCTCAATAAACATGTTAAATTTTACATTGTAGTCTGTTTCATTCTTGTTTGAAGTACAAGCAACAAATAGCTAGAGAACTTGGTGAATAATCCCAACAATTGTAACTAAAGTAAAAGCATTGAAGCAATATTTTATCTTCTCCATCACTTGCAGCAATTTCTACACTTCTTTATGCAATAGCAATGTACCAAAATAATTTCTAAGCTCGTTAATATAATTTAGTAGAATGGCATAACATTAATATTATCTTAGTATAGCCTACTGCTTACACATTATTTTCTCAATAAACATGTTAAATTTTACATTGTAGTCTGTTTCATTCTTGTTTGAAGTACAAGCAACAAATAGCTAGAGAACTTGGTGAATAATCCCAACAATTGTAACTAAAGTAAAAGCATTGAAGCAATATTTTATCTTCTCCATCACTTGCAGCAATTTCTACACTTCTTTATGCAATAGCAATGTACCAAAATAATTTCTAAGCTCGTTAATATAATTTAGTAGAATGGCATAACATTAATATTATCATAGTACAGCCTACTGCTTACACATTATTTTCTCAATAAACATGTTAAATTTTACATTGTAGTCTGTTTCATTCTTGTTTGAAGTACAAGCAACAAATAACTAGAGAACTTGTTGAATGGTTTATAATAATCGGTGTGATAAACGGCATTATTAGCAAAATAAATAAATACCTATCACATGAAATGTCAATGGCAGAATTGTCAAAAATATCAGGGCAAACAGGAGAACTTTTTCTTAGCATTTTTATAGATGATAGGTACCTCTTTCACGACTATCTTATAGGTATGTATAGTGTAGCCCGTAAATGGTGCGTAAATGGTCTTTTTATTTTAATTTTTGAATGTTTACTTTTTTTATTCAGTTCAAACTAACTAAATCAAACTAAACAACAACATTTACAATATTAAATTTGTATATTTTATATATTGTTGAATAATTTATTATGGTTTACCTGTCAAAGTGGACTGAAAGACCCAAAATACGCCCACATGGAAAATACAGACTTTCTTTCTGACGCAGATTAGTCACAATTTTTAAATTTGGTTTATACAGAAAGAGTTGTTAGTGTCATACTCCTGAGGATGGAAATCATGAACTGTGGCCAATTGGTGTTAATGAAGATTAGAGATCATAATATCGAAATGTAGGAGAGCATTTTTTCTAATTCAATAAATATTTTTGACGGCTCTACGATCAATAGTTCCTCTGTCAATCGACTTGAGAAGGGACACTTCTTCAGGATAATTCTTGCATGCTTGGTGTCTTCTTTCAATCTGAGCATGAGTTGTAGCATTGAATATAGTGTTATATATATTCAATGGTTGCAGTCAGCCAATCACGACCAGAGCTCAATATACAAAGTAATGAATATATATTGGAGGGATGGGGTATTCTTGAGGGCCAACGATATTTTTGAATCCTGGGGCCAAGTCTGTTTGGTTTTTTTAATGGCTGGTCATAAAATAAGTGGCCCCAGCAAATCTAAAATACACATATTTTTTTAATTTCTGGGCAGCCTTTTAAGGACGAGGCAAGTGAGCACCCAAATTTTTTTTGGGGGCGATAGTCTCAACTCCCCTCAATGTAACTCTAGTCACATCGGAGTTTCTTTGTTTTTGTCAAGGTATAAAAACGTGCTTTCATATTTCGAAGAAGACAAGTGGTACGTACATATATTAAAAATAATAATAATTCGTGTATTTTGTTAATTTTTACATCAGTGATCAAAAGCTGAAGTGCCCTTTCATGCCAGCGATGTGTGAGGGTAGCAGTCAATACCTAACTAACGCTTAAAATTACTTCCTACTAACTACGAACTAATTTCTAGCCTAAAGTATATCTAAAAATGGTTCAAAAATATATATAGAAATGATATAATCATATTATATGACATCAGAAAATTTTTACTGATTGATTGGATGAAGTTTATTGTCTGTAGGAGTGTACAATCAAAGCTCAGGTGAGCGATGCTACGTTCTTGCAAATGTTACTTCATGTATCGATGCACAGCATGGACAGACACAATTTAGTAAATGTATTGTAAGCTCTGATTTAATCGATCCTACATATGTTTTTCCAATTTTGACCTCCCAACTACCCCCTCCCCCCTCCCCCTCCCTCCCAAATGGACTGATCCGTCCCTGATGCAGAGGTAACCAAAAATATATTGGTCTATGTTAAATTCAAATAAATATTTATTGCGAGAGTGAGTGTCCCGTCTCTTTTATACAGTAATCAAGACGAGTGCTTATATTGGTCAATGGCAGGGAACTCGGGTCTATGCTTGATAACAACAGGTTTATACAATACAAAGTTGTCATGCTATTGTATATGTCCAATGTTTTTATCAGTCTTCATGTTACATGAACGTTTCTTCATTTATCGACAAACTTGGTAAGTTTTTATATATCCTACAGGCTACAGCTATTGGACTATCATCGATTAAGGACTAATAATTATCCATAATTATTATGATAATGATTTCCAAAAAATGTGTAAAAATAGGATTTGTACTTGGTATTTCTGACGAAATTAATCAATTCCACGTTCCACAACGTCAAACATATGAAAATGGTTTTATGACATATTCGTAAAAAATTCTAAAACACGCAGCCTTTATCCCGACTGACTTATGAATACCTATTCCAATATCTCTGTTTAACGCGCGTCTATATCGAGTTATTTTTGTAAAACTATCAAAATATCTGCGGGTCTACTATGCCGATTAATATGACCTTAATCTAGGAGTTAAAAAAGCAAACAAAACAATTTTCAACAGCACTTTTCATTATAAAATTATCATTTACAGATTTTTAAACCCAGTTAAGTTAATAATAAATGGCATAGTGGTTCCAGGATAGTTCGTAGAGAAGGAAAAAACGGCATTGTGTAAAAATTCAAATTTACTATGAAAGTTTGTATTTTTTATTTTCCTATAAGACCATGTTCATGTGTTTGCGGCTGTGGCACGAGGAATTCATTAATTCCATCAAAGAAACGCAGCTCTTTTGTTTACTAATTATTTTGAAATCATTTATATAACTATTATTGCTCTACAGTATCTGCTTGGCTTCATAATACATAAAATATTTCTAAAAAGCTCGACAACAAAATATTCTATCTATTTTATTTTTTATTTTACTATTTTTACTCCGTGTAAACCTAAAAGAAATTAAGAACCGGTCCGAGTTTACTCGAACATGCTTTCCAAATTTATCAAAATTAGTAGATAGAGAAAATGAGTAATTTCATGGTAAATAATTTTCCTATGGTTAAATTTCCGATATCTCGGGGGGGGGGGGGGGGGGGGTTGTCCACCAGACGTCACTCGTCACTGGTGGTGAGGTAAAGTCTAGATAGGTCAGACCATCACATTACCACACAGCAATACTGGCAGGGCACGCAATGCATTTGAGCGTGAATTTTTTATCATTTTTTCAAAAAAAAAACATTTTCTTGTACAAAACCAAATACTTTTTTGGGAAAGCAACCTGTCCGGTTTCGTTACTCAATATAACACCTAAAACATACCTGAAGGTAGAAATCATCGATAGAAAGGTATCGCAGAAAAATTATTTTTTTTGTCATTTTTCATTAAAATGTAGTCATTTTTATTTTTTTACCCCCAGAAGCAGACTATCAAGGGGCAAGCGACCCCGCACATTTTGTCAACATTAAAAACAACTACTTATATGTGAATTTAAAAGAAATCGTTGGAGCTGATTTTGGGAAATAGTTTTTTTGAAGTTTTTTGAAAATAAAAACCCCCCAAATTGAGTTAGCCCAAAATGAAAAAAAAGTTCCCGATGTATGATTTTTGTGAACCTACATGCCGAATTTCATCCAAATCGACCGAGTAGTTTGCCCGGAAATCGACGAACAGACAGACAGACAGACATTTCGTAATAACCACTTCTTTGGGTTCCTGGGGCCTTAAAACGTGTAAATACGTTGAAATCTCAGAATTGAAAATTTCGACCGTCACAAAACTTTCCTTATACTACGTATAAATTGGAAAGAAATAAATATCGAATTTTGTTGTTCGATTACTAAGCTGACCTAGCGGAGTTAGGGCTATAAGCCCTCTCTTACACTCAACTACGAAAGCCCGGGACCGCCTGTTTACATGCCCTCCAAAGCATGGCCAGAAAATTGTAGCATGTGTGGGACTCGAACCAACAACCTCTCCGGTGAAGTTGGAGTCCGATCCACTACTCTACATGTCCTGACAAATGTACCCCCAAACCAATAAAAAAGAACCGGTCCGAGTTTAGTCGAACATGCTTTCCAATTTATCAAAATTAGTAGATAGAGAAAATGAATAATTTCATGGTAAATAATTTTCCTATGGTTAAATTTCCGATATTGCGGGGGGGGGGGGGGTTTGTCCAGCTGACGTCACTGGAGGTGAGGTGAATTCTAGATAGGTCAGACCAACACAATACCACACAACAATAATGGCAGGGCACACAATGCATTTGAGCGTTAATTTTTTATAATTTTTCAAAAACAAATTTTTTTGCACAAAACCAAATAGTTTTCTGGGAAAGCAACCTGTCCGATTTCGTTACTCAATTTAACACAATTTTAATATCCCTGAAGGTAGAAATCATGGATAGAAATGTTTCCCAAAAAAATGATTTTTTAAATTTTTTTTCATGAAAATTAAATTATTTTAATTTTTTTACCCCCAGAAGTAAACTATCAAGGGGCAAGCGAACCCCCGTAGTTTTTTGTGAATAAAACCCCCCAAATTGAATTAGCCCACAATAAAAAAAATTGCCTCGAGGAATGATTTTTGTGAACCTACATGCAAAATTTCATCAAAATCGACTGAGTGGTTTGCCCGGAAATCGATGAACAGACAGACAGACAGACAGAGCGAAGGACAGACAGACAGACAGAGCCACAGACAGACATTTCGTAAAAACCACTTTTTTGGGTTCGTGCTGGTACCTCAAAACGTGTAAATCCATTGAAATCTCGGAATCGAAAATTTCGACCATCACAAAGCTTTCCTTATACTACGTATAAATTGAAAAGCAACAAGTTAGACGTCAGAAAAATGCGAACCCGAAAAGGGGCGTCATTAATGTTTAGTTGAATTTTTTAGCAATCTAGAGAAGCTGCGTTCGAAGCCATATCAATTAGAATTGCCTGCTTTGCACATCCTAGTAGAGTCTGGTATTGTCTAAAAAATTAACAAGTATTCAGATTCAAACCGACATCATTTCGGATGAAAATAATTCCTTATCAGTACACTAGCTACACTAACTCTAAGATACCTTACTGTGGCTAACATTCATTAATTATTACCCAAGCGCCAAACTATCAGAAGCGGACGCTGCGACCGGCACTGCGGGCAATTGCCCCCCCCCCCCCTTTGGAAGTCAGTTGTTTTCTTTGCCTCTAAAATCCAAGTGTTAACTGCACTCAAAACTCCAATATTTAAAAATAAAAAAATTCTCCCGGGGGAGTCCCCCGGCCCCCCCCCCCCACCCTTGGGCACAATTTTATTAATTCCATGTAATATAGAAACTTTATGGCTCTGCAAGTTAGTAAAACCCCAATATTTCAGTCCTATTTTTCAAAAACATTTCTCCCAGGGGAGACCCCCGGGCTCCCCTTGTGCACAATTTTATTAATTCCTTGTAATATAGAAGTCCTATTGCTCTGTAAATGGGTAAATCCCACAATTTCAAAATTTTTCTCCCGGGGGACACCCCCGGGCCCCCAAAATATTCTCCGATCCCTCTGGCTCATGCGCAAAGGCCATTAAGGTCATTAATGTGAAAGCTGCGTACGTCCATGAGAACTGACAAGCGTCTGCCACTTTCATGAGGTCTGGGACCGCCTCTGCAAGCTATAACAATTTATATTACTTATTACCTCAATGCTATAAATTTATAAATCAGTTTAATTATGGCCCGGTTCACAGTCGCGAGTTGTCATAGTAGCAAATGAACTTTGTGAAAGGTTGGGCATCGATGCGACATGTTGCTGCCAACCACCTAGCCAGCTGTAACCTGAAGAAGAAGGTGCAAAACCAAAGAGTCTACATCAGAGGTTTTCTATGAGCTGGCGTCTCTTTTGTGCGTTCAGCTACGCGTCGGCTTCACACCAGCTTCACTTTCCAATTCCCCATTTACTACAGTCAAAAAAGACGTCAGCAACACGCGACAGCAGAACCGCCCATGTGTACCGGGCTTTAAATAACTAATTTACCCCAGTGATACAGGTCTCTTTGAATACTTAGTACTGGGGTAGACTTTGAAAACTGCACAAGAAAAACTGTAATATACTATTTACTTACTTACTCATTTAATTTTCAGACTGGGCATCTACTGTAAATTTTTACTATGGAGGAAAGGTCAACGCCGTGCTCTTCAAAATTAAAATTGAAGTTGAGGTGTTTGAAGATTGCAGAATTGGTCAGTATCATCGATTTAAAAGTGCGAGTGCGAATACAGGGCCTGAGGAATGGTAGAGGATTCTCTATCTTGACAACTACTCTACTTGGGATGTTATGGTCAGCAACATGCCCACTGGCGGCTTCAACGGGCTAGCGGGTCTAGCCTTGAGAACTTGATAGGATCCTCTCCCCAGACCACTGCTCTATTTGTGGGTTTGCCGTCAGAAACATGCCTGGCAGCTGCTACAGGCACAACAGTAGAATCCGTTTCAAATTATTGCAGTATTATATGGAGTATATAACACTAACTTTTTAAAATAACTTTTGGTTGAAGAGGCAACCTCCACGTTATAACTGAAATTAAAGGATAAATAAAAACTGGACTTGGCGGGATTTGAACCCACGATCTACGCCTAACCGGGGCGTCGTCTTTACCGCTCGACCACAAACCCGCACAAGAACAATAGGCCTAAATGAATATCCTCTACTTACATGCTTTAATTTTGACATAATTTGTAATGTTAGGCAGGTTAGCACAAGCCCAGTTTTAATTTTTCCTCTAATTTCAGTTAGTTCCGTACTGATGTATAATTTTCTATCAGAAAGAATACTTCCAAACGTTTCGTCAACAACTGCGGTCGACTTATTCAGTGATAGATGATGGCCGTAGATGCCGAAGAAATGTTTAGTTGTACTCTTTATGTATCATATTTATCAAATTTATAAATTTTTTTTGGAAGTATTATATGGTATGTTACAAAGTTATTACATACTTAGGCAAAAAAGACAACCTTCTCCTTGTTTTAACCAAAATTAGAGAATCAAAATTAATCTGGGCTTGACAGAGTCGTACGCAGTACAGCATAGATCGTGGATTTGAATCCCGCCAAGTTCACACTTTTCTTGATACTGAAATATCTGTTTAATCAATTCGACTACGGTGGCCAGGCGATAGAATGTTTGTACACGTAAATAATTAGATTACTCGTGACTTCGTGGTATTTCATTTTAATAAACAAAAAATAACAAAAACTTAGAGTTTTAGAAAAACTTGTTATAATAACCCGAATTAGTAAAACCCAAATAATCGTTAAGAAATTATTTGCATCTTCTCCTCGAGTTGAGCAAGTCTCAAATCGCAGATAAGGTGTAACTGTGCTAGTGGGTTTCCCTCTGTAGATGGCAGTTTTTGCCGAAAGTGCTCAGGGTTTTATAAGTAACACAAGTGGGTTTCTTAGACAAAGTTAATTTCTTAACGATTATTTGGGTTTTACTAATTCGGGTTGTTATAACAAGTTTTTCTAAAACTCTAAGTTTTTGTTATTTTTTGTTTATTTGTACACGTGCCAGTCTCTACACACCTTGCGATCGGAGACGTGTCGTAACTCGACACAAGTACCTATAAGGTTACTTAGTGAGGCGATTG
This sequence comes from Psococerastis gibbosa, assembly GCA_963971405.1. Taxonomy (NCBI): domain Eukaryota; kingdom Metazoa; phylum Arthropoda; class Insecta; order Psocodea; family Psocidae; genus Psococerastis; species Psococerastis gibbosa. Next base: position 46,226,187 of record OZ020486.1, on the reverse strand, counting down.
TAAAGGTTAATCGGATACATCCATTAAATTTATTGTACGCAATTAACCGATTAAAAATTAAAATAAAAAAATATAGTTAATTAAATTAAATTTGCAGATCATGGACTTTATGATTATCTTCTGGGGAGCGTACTACAATGCGGGGTTCCCCACGGCTGCACTCTTAATTGGTGTCTACGCCTGTGTTTGTCTTATAGTGAGCCTCATCATGTTACAATTTCACTACAGGGTTACAATAGCTATAAGCAGTAGTCTGGTTGCGATGATCGCCTTCGGCTACGTTATGCAATTAATACTTAGCCCTGCGTCTGGAACACTTGGAGATTGGACACTAATACAATTTTCGGCTGTGAGTATTACAGTGTAATAATAATAATAATAATAATAATAATAATAATAATAATAATAATAATAATAATACCCTAATATAAAAGTCTTGCAAAATGTAATTACAGTGAGATTAGGCATAATATGTGTGATATTGGAGGTGTGAGGGCCATATTATGGCCCTCACACCTAACTGTACAAATCAAAGGTTGTTTAATTGAAACATTTGTACATTTGCATATTATTGGACATTGTCTGTTTGCAAATAAACGATTATTTATTTATTTATTTATTTTATTTAAATAATAAACTACATTCATACTCAATATCAGTCATACGTATTACCTTCCACGACTCGACCACGATGGGATGGCACTCTACTAAACGTAGATTAAGCTTTTTCTGCCCAAAGATGAGTACTATCCCTCAATCAACCTTCTGCATAGACAAAAAGGGGAACTAGCTTACAGAATATCTTGGACGGGCAAATTCTTCAATGCTTTTAACTCATCCCCTCCCCGAGTGCCATAGTTCAAACAAATTGAAAAAATGGCGGTATCTCTTTGCCGATTAAGGGCGGACCACGGTCTCAGCCCTAGTTACATTAACAAAATCTTAAGGAGAGGCAACAGCCCTGCTTGCACTAATTGCGGTTTGATAGAGGGTAGTTTTGATCACCTTTTTTATTTCGTCGGCGTAAATAGGGGGGTCCTGAGGAGGCTTAGCCCCCAGGATTTCTGGTGACAAAGACGTTATGGAGGCTAATGGCATAGTATCCAATATAATGAAAGGGAAATTAATTCTTAGTATCCTTATTTTACATGAAAAAAATCAACATATTGACCAAGTACTTTCAAAAAAAATGTATTACTCAAAATGTTTAAAACCCCAATACTTCAGAGCTATTTTTTCCAAATCCCGGGCCCCCTCAATGGTATGTTTATTCGTAGTTATAATATCTCAATTGCACTGCTTGCAAAAATTGGAGTTAATAGGGGGGTCCTGGGCTAAGCCCCCCCCCCCAGAAGCACACGTAGCCCCCCCCCCAGGATTTCTGGTGACAGAGACGTTATGGAGGCGAAAGGCCAATATAATCCACATTAACGAAAGGGAAATTAATTCTTGGTATGGTTATTTCACATGAAAGACATCATGAAAAAAATCAACATAATGACCAAGTACTTTCACAAAAATATATTACTCAAAATGCTTCAAACTCCAAATTTTCAGACCTCTTTTTTCAAAAATTTTCTTCGGGGGAGACCCCCGGGCCCCCCTCAGTGGTACAATTATTCGCCTGTATGATCTCAACTGTACTGATTGCAAAATGCGTAAAACCTCCCTAATTTGGGCCGATTCATCAATTTTTTTTCTCCGGGTGAGACCCCCGGGCCCCCCTATCTCCAGGGTGTAATATTCGTAAAACCGCACTAATTTGGGCCCATTTATCAATTTTTTTCCCCGGTTGAGACCCCATAGGGCGGGCTCCCCTTTCTCCAGTATATAATATGCGTAAAACCTCACTAATTTGGGCCCATTTATAGATTTTTTTCCTCTGGGGGTTTAAAGTTTTGATGTCCTAAAGCCCCCCCCCCACCAGAAATTTTGGGAATTTACGCCAATGCCCCTTTCTATGACCTGTCCCAGCTTCAATGTGCCACGTTGGGTGCTTTATAATAAACCACAGTTTCTTTCACATATATTCAGTTCCTCAGTGACGTCTCTGTGTTAGCATCCTTGACGAATTTATTACTGCTTGCAATTTCGACGTATAAATGAATGTAACTTCGTTCATGGCTGAATATCTTCAAAGCCAAAAAAAAAGAAAAAGTTTTTTTTTTCAAATTTAAGCTGCACACGGGCTGTGCCCTGCAGCTTATTATATACTGTATAAGTGCCATCTTATCGTGGTCGGGCAGTATCTCTTTCAACCAACTTTTAGGGAGATTCATCTACCTATTGAGACGGCAACCAATGTTCGACTTCCGGAAATTTTCTTCACAACTTGACAACATTGACCCCCTGAGCCTAAAACCACCTTCCATTCAAAATGTTATATATATATGTATGTATGCAGCTCGTATATCGATTTTAGGAAACACTCTTACTTCCGTAAATATTATCCAATTTTGATTCAACTTGGCACAAAAATTGATCATACAAATGTCTTGATCGAGTTCTTTAATCAGCATGATCCACTATTTTGTTCCAAGATGGCGGCCGATTAAAACCTTATATAATTCATATCTCAGTTAATTAATACTGGTTGCACAGGAATAAAATCTAATTGAAAGCCACTATTATTATCAATGATAATAGTAATCAACACTTTTTATGACAAATCAACGATTTCAAGATGACATCCAGTCGAAGTGAAAATAATTTGATAAGTAAAAAATCATAGTCATCATTGTGGTTCGAAATTTGGAACACAAGAGTGTTTTGTGTGTTGATGTTGTGGTCGGAAAATGAATGAAATATTTTGTATTTTTAATTACGTACATTGCATAGTGGAAAAGCGGGGTCTGCGCTTGCTTGGAATCTCTCTACACCTGATCGGCTATAGCCGAATGGGATTGTTTTCATGCATATAGAGAAAATTGAGAATACAGGTTTATTGGTACAACATGAAATATTTTACGAACATTCATTCCTTACCCAAATGGATTCCCAGAGGTTTGAGCGAGGGCGAAACTGTTGTTTTTATTGTATAATGTCATTATATAAAGATGGAAAAATCAGCTATTCATGCATTCATTAATTCACTGAGAAACAGAGGAAAAACTTCATCCTAATGAGTTTGAGGACAGTAGTTGCAAGGACTCTGAGATTCACCGAAAAACCTTCCCCCGCTCTCTACCTTGGACACCTAATTTACAAGGTTTTATCTATTTTTTTTCTAGATTCCCTCGTTATTGGCTATGATAATCCACATACTCAACTATTTTCTGCTTTCATTTTTTGAAAACAAAACTGAGGCCACAGATCTTAAAGCCAGAACAAACAATTATTACAACAACATAGAAATGTGTCGACTACCACGCCGACAACACCAGAATGACGTGGAATTTGAGCTGGAAAAACTGAAGAAAAAGGTTTTGAGCATGGAAAAAGGGAACAACATTGTACGAGTATTAAATGATAACGATATTAATGGAAGTTTAAGAAATAACTTGAAAAGTTCCGAGCCTGAATCAAAAACTGCTCGATTTGAACATTTAACTTCACTGGCGGCATCAAGTGACTTTGTAGAATTCAAGGTGTACGTCCGAAGATTACGACGAAGTAGCAGTCGCGTTGGGTCGCAGAACTCCGTTCTTGAAACTAGTAGTGAAGAGGATGAAGACGGAAGTATATCTTCAAGTACTTCTTCAAGGAGCTACGTCACTGAACTCCGTCCTTGAAACAGACTACAACAAGGATGAAAATGGAAATAAATCTTTATGTACTTCCTCAAGAAGCTAAGTCGCCGAAATCCGTCCTTGAAATAGGTTATAACGTGGATGAAGACGGAAGTACATCTCCTAGGATGGAGTACTGCGACTTAGCTTCTTGAAGAAGTACTTGAAGATGTACTTCCATCAGGTTATGACAAGGATGGAGACGGCGGTACATCTTCAAGTACTTCTTCGAATAATGAAGCTATGTTAAATGTTACGAGGTGGGGCTAAGAAGTCGCACACATTTCATTGGCTGTCGGTATGTTTTTTTTTCGATTAAGAGTAGGCTACGGCTTTTGGGGGTGGTACAATTTCCTATAACACAGCATATATGAAGTAAAACATTCCACTGCGAGTTCCTTACTGCTTCTTAATTGCTACATTTAGAAGCTGTAAGACTTATTTTATCTTGAACATGAAGACATCATTTTTAATGGTTCTAGTAGAGAAGAGGCCCTACTGAACGCAATGTAAGTAAATTGTTTTTGTTATGTTTTCGGCAGCCTGGGCTATAAGGCAAACTTATGGGAATGTTTTATAATGCCTTACGCTTCCATAGGCGGCTATTCCACTTGTCGATAATCCGTCATTTGTGCTTCTATAATTGATGAGATTTTTTTTTACTCCATAAAAAACCTAAATCTCAATAATAAAATTATTGATGCACAAATGACGGAACATTGACAAGTGGAATAGCCGCATAAACGAAATTCACGCCTACAATCTGTGGTTCACTCTTAAGTCACGGAAAATTTTGTTCTATTGTATTTCACATAATAAAATAACATTTTTCAAAAATTTAAGAGTGCCCTATAAATCGCATAGACATTTATATCTCGCATAGACCAATTTGTTTTACAAATGGTGTAAAATATTTTAATCCACTATTGGGAAACATTATGCACTGTCACATTCTTGCTAATCATCAATTCTAAGTCAATACTTGTATTTAATGTTACAGTTTGTACCTAATTTCATTGTGTGAATTTTAATTTTTCACAGCGTTAAAAAATAGTTGTGATAATTCTTATGGAGTTTTTCAACAATTTACCTATTCATTTTAGTTGTTTTCTAATTGTCCAATTTATGACATAGGCTACTGTAATGTGTGGCTTATCATAATGCAAGTCTCGACTATCGCTTAGGCGCCCAATCCACATACGTCAATCGTCAATGAAAAATTGAAAAATGACGTTTTAGCAGACATTAAAGACATACTAAAAATTCTGCTACCAGGTCAATTTACGTCATTTTGACGTCATTTTTCAATTTTTCATTGACGATTGACGTATGTGGAATGGGTGCCTTACAGTTTACTGCATTTTATCTTGTATTTTTTTGTTTTAATTTTTCCTATTTCTTTTCTTCTTGTATTATGTACTGTGTATTAAATATTGTTTCTTATATTTTGCAATATGTTTACGAACTGATTGAATCGGTAATACTGTAATCATTTAGGTCTATATATAGTACGGTACTTACTGACATTTTAATTTTATAGTTTTAACTTTAAGTACCAGAATGTACAGTATGTTTGATACTACAAATATAAAATTCTTACTGTAAGAACCGGTATGAAAGAACCCGTACATGTTTTCCTGGTTATCACTTAGTATAGGTACCATGATAAATAATATGAATAGTTCCATGGTAAAGAACTGGTCCGAGTTTACTCGAACATGCTTTCCAATTTATCAATTCGTAGTTAGAGAAAATTAGTAATTTCGTGGTAAATAATTTTCCTATGGCTAAATTTTCGATATCTGGGGAGGGGGGGGGTTGTCTACCTGACGTCACTGGAGATGAGGTAAATTCTAGATAGGTCAGACCAACACATTACCATACAGTAATAATGGCAGGGCAGGCAATGCATTTGAGCGTGAATTTTCTATCATTTTTTTTCAAAAAAACATTTTTCACCAAAACAAAAATGTTTTTTGCGAAAGCAACCTGTCCGGTTTCGTTACTCAATTTAACACCTAAAACATAAATGAAGGTAGAAATCTGCGATCGAAAGGTTTAGCAGATAAATTATTTTTTAGTCATTTTTCATTCAAATTTAGTTATTTTTATTTTTGTACCCCCAGAACCAAACTATCAAGGGGCAAGCGACCCCCCGCATTTTGTCAACATTAATAACGACAACAATATATGAGAATTTAAACGAAATCGTTGCAGCCGTTTTTGAGAAATAATTTTTTTACACGTTTTTTTGGAGTTTTCTGAGAATAAAACCCCCTCAAATTAAGTTAGCCCAAAATAAAAAAAATGATTCCGAGGTATGATTTTTTTAAACCTAAATGCCGAATTTCATCAAAATCGACAGAGTAGTTTGCCTGGAAATCGACGAACAGACAGACATACTGACAGACAGACATACAGACAGACAGACAAAGCGACAGACAGACATTTCGTAAAAATCACTTTTTTGGGTTCATGGGACCTCAAAACGTGTAAATCCGTTGAAATCTCGAAATCGAAAATTTCGACCATCACAAATCATTTCTTATACTACGTATAATATGGAAAGCAATAATTTTCATATGGTTAAATTTTGGTAGCCTCGACTTTCCCTATCCCAATGTATTGAATTGATCGATGGAACAATTGCATAGTCTAGTACGGTAGGCCAATAAAATACAACACGGTAGTGTATACAATGTATATTGTGGGACGAATTATTGATAATTCCTAAAAATAATTTTTATGTGATAACAAAGCGACAAAATTTGTGTATATTAATAGTTAGTACTATAGTAGTAGTATGGTTGGCCATGGACACAGTCCCAGGCCACGGTGTGGGCCCATAGAACAGTGGACCTCCTGATTATAGTGGATTCCAAACCACTTGGGAAACACAGTTAAGTCACACGATTAGTTCGGAGGTGACCAGGACAAGTCCTACCATGTTTCCCTACCGGCACTGTGCACACGACCAAGTTATCTGCGTCTTTGAACCTGCTCTGGTCCGCTGGATTCAACTTGGTAAGGCGGCCGGCTTAGTTAGTACTATAGTGTTGCTGCAATACAAGTAAATTTAAGAAAAATTAAGAAAAAGTTTTGAAAAGCAAACAGACCTGCAGACAGACATATCGCACTAACACTTTTTTGAGTCCAAGGACCCAGTGGCGAAACGATAGGTTTTCGAAGAAAGGAAGGTGCATCATTTAGGAATAGGATTATTTCCTTTTGAAGGGTTTCACATTGTATTTGTATTAAAATTCTTAAAAAGGTTTCTCCCAGTCAGGTTGTCTCTATACATCGGTTAACAAACCTACAGTGTGTCCCAGAAGCGAAATACCAACATTTAAAGGCTATTTTCAAAAACTGGCGGGAAAAGAACTGCATGCAGAGTTTCAACAAGTCTCAGTGGCAGATAATTTTATTGTCTTTTCAGCATTCTGCTTTTGTTTTAGATTTTAACATTTTACAACCTTGGTAAGTTCTTGTGTTCCTATTATATATTAATGCCTACCATAAAATATCACTTAATTCAAATTTTCCATCGGTCAGAAATCGAAATTGTCAGATAAGGAAAAAATTTCAAAATCATTGTTACTGTTATACTGTATATTGCATGTGCCAACCCATAGCAGGCTTTTGGTTGTAGTTTTAAATTATGTAATTGTAATGCCTCTTCTACCGAAGATTGGCGATTATCATGGCAATCGTAGACACGTAGATACCGTACTTTGAACTCCCCAATAAAGGGGCCATTTCCAGAAGCAGCCAAGCTACTGTAACTTTCGTCTGTCGGTAGTACCCAGGTTAACCTGTAGGCCAGGGACGGATCCTTGGGGGGGGCGGTGGGGGCGGTCGCCCCCCCCCCCCCCCCGAGAAAAATAGCTTTATACTAGATAGAATGGACTTTTGAAGGAATTGAAGAGAAATTGTTACTCAAGTAAGGGAAACGCGATATTTTTCAAGTCACCGCCCCCCCCCCCCGAAAACTTTTTCTGAAACCGTCCCTGCTGTAGGCAGTATTTACTCGCAGAAACGATGACATTTCGAACACTTTGTTTATTAGAAAACTTGCATAAGCTGAACACCGAGTTTATTTAATTTTTTTTAATTGTTCCAAATGTCATCCTATCATGGACTCAGTGGCGGTTTTAGAATTTTCAAAAAGGGGGGGGGCATTGACAAGGAATCAGACCTGACTAGTTTAATACTGGGGGTTTCCAAACACTTTTCACTTTATTTTTGCAAAAGGAGTATATGCTCATGTGAACTGTCAAGTAGCCATGCCCCCCCCCCCTTAAAACCACCAGTGATCGTAGTCGGGTAGTATATATACTATGTTGAAGCATTTATATACTTTCTTCATATATTTTTAGACTGGTCTGTATATTTTATTATACGTTATTATACGTTATGGACTGCTCACGTTTGCTCCAAATGATCCCTCTTGACTTCTCTAAATTTGAGACGAATATGTTTTGGCTAAAAATAGTTGAGCTGGTAAGTAACAATAATTTCAAAAGCTAATAAAAAAGTAGTGACTGACGTGTATAGAAAGAGAATCTTGAAAAAATTAGCAAAGTGGCCTTGGAAACTTCAATACTAAATGGGAAATACATGTAGCCTACTTAAAAATTAAGTAGCACTTATCTTGTTATTATTTTTATCATTATTATATTGAATCGATTCGCATAGGCTAACTGCACTGTCTACTGTACGTCAGGCAATTCAATAAAACCAACAGTCAAGACAAGTAGAGTAGTGGTACGGACTTTCACCCGAAAGGTTGTTGGTTCGAGTCCTACACTTCCTACATTTTCTGGCCATGCTTCGGAGGGCATGTAAAGCAGGCGGTCCCGGGCCTTCCTAGTTGAGGTTTATTAGTAATAGAACAACAAAAAAGTCGTTATTTATTTATTTATTTATAACAGGCAACAATAATAATAACAAGATAGGCTTGAATAAAATAGGATAGAAGTAAACTACATTATACAATATATCATACTTCTTTTTCTGAGGTGGTATTCTCAGCAATTGGTTGGCAGCAACTCCCGACATATTCTCCTCCAGTTCCCCAGTTTTCCTCTTCAGTTCGTACTATAATATATTATTGCAGATATTGGACGTAGCCCTGATGGCTTGGGCGAATATTCTTTTCACCTCGGACTTTGTCAGTTCCGGGCTTTGGATTGGTAGTTTTTCCGGTCTTGGAGCGCTATTCAGCGTATTTATGTTAATGTTTTTGAATAAATTGGGACTGGAAAGCATCATTTTGCTGATGGTTCAGGGTGTGATTTTTGCACTTTATAGTTTATACAGTGGAGTCTATGGCTGGAAATCGGAAGAAATGAAAATGAAAATTACCTGTGTAAGTAATACGATATATTGGTATGTTATTATTTTACGGGATGTTTAGAGACGCAGGCCTACTCGTGGTAACCTATATTATTGAACATCGCCCATTGTTTACAACCGGAGGGGACGGGCTCCAAGGCCGTGCCCAGATTTTGATTTCGGGGGGGGGGGGTTCAAAAAAAATTACGTAATTTATTACTGAATTAATGGATAAATTCTTCAAACCATACAGGTTTACATACAAAAATTTATTTGGGAGGGGGGGTCCGGACCCCATGGACCACCCCCCTGGCCACGGCCATGGCGGGCTTCTTAGGTGGTTTTCCGGAATCGCTATAGCCTCTACTAAATTCCAGTAAAGGCGTTTATTACGTTAGATCTTTAGGGTGCCGTGCGGCCCATCTACAGCACAGCTCTTATAACTAACAAATTAACAAAAATCACCTAATAGGCCTACCATGTTCCCCAGAAACTCACCAATCGAATAAAACACACCCTCCATCTAAGCACGTTATATCCGCCTGAACTCCCTAGCCTCCGAATGCTTTCTCTATATGCTTTCCGGAAGATTGTTAAAAAGTAAATTTCGTAAAAATGAAGATATCAGAGTCATGGCTCAACTTTCCGGGAATGCCGAAGTCAATACCGATATTTATGCTACTTTTGTAAATTTTTCGAGGCAATGAGCTGTAGAACTTTTAGTGTAGTGAGAGTATTTTAGCTGGATATTGTGTTGTGCTATATCACTGATCATTATGATTAATTCTGACATTCATAATATGATATACATTCATTCTTATATCCTGTATACTAGCGTATACTATTCAATTTTTTTTTAAATTAGCGTAGTTGTAGCCTACTGGTAGCCACGACTTTAAATGGCTGAACAACCTAGGAGGGGGGTTGGCTGGAGTTACAAGTATTAATTTATAACTAAATTATATTATTATTTTATATTTCAGATCATCCTGTTGGTAGCGGCTATAATATATATCGCCGACTGCTTACTACTTATGTACCACACTTATGCTGCCATAATTCCGAGAGTCACTCCTGAAGTAGTAAACAGCATTAATGCGAACATAGCTGAGTTGTCATCACTTAATGTTCTTCTTAAGGAAGCAGGTGCAGACAGGCAAACAATTGAACTGCAGGAAATCCCCAAGAAAAATGAAGATGGAGCAGAACAAGTTGAAGAGCAGGCCGAACCTTCACTAGTAATAGGGAAAGAAAAGGGCAAGAATGATTTGGCAAATTCTTCTGAAAAGTCTCCGTCAGAATCCTTAAATGAGCAAGAAACTCGTAGTGATGTAGCAATAGTGACAACATATTACAATATTACTGATATTAATGCGAATATTCAAGAACAGGTCATTGTTTCTGAAGTCGTTGTAAATGATCCCTGTAAGATGACAGAAAGGATAGTGAAGCAAAGGTTCAGGTTTAATTCAATTTAAGATTGAAGCAATTGAAAGAAAACGGAGAAAGTTTGAAGTCAAAATAACAATGAATAATCAATTGGCAACTTATTAGGGGTATTGTGGCGATTGTAATTAATATAAGAAATGGAACTTTTAATATTAAAGGGTAAGCAGCGAAGAAGAGGATCAGAGTGATAAAGAAGCCTGTGCTTCTGCAGACATTTAAGGTTCCATCCAATTAATATCTGAAAAATATTCCACAACAAAATGTAAAGAATCATGTATTTATGGTTTTTCACCAATTTGGTAACTAATTTCGAAAATGGCGTTACAGCAAACTTCCCCCTTCTTTAATATTTCACCTTTTTTATCCTAATGAAAAATGAAAAACGTTTCCACAACAACTTGATCTTAAGTTGTTCATGGTTTTCGCCAAATTTGTTGGCTGTAAGTTCAACAATGACGCTAAATAAAACTTCTCCCCTTTCTGCCCCGATTTTCACCCCAATGAAAACATCCCCAAGACTACATGTTAAGGATCAATCTTCCTTGATCCAAAACCAAATTTGATCGTTTTAAGTTTGAAAGAGGTGCTACGACAAGCTTCCCCGTTCTGGCCCCCATTTTCCCCTAATCTAAAATAGTCGTAAACAGAAAGAAACACGTATGCGAAGATAAGTAAAAATCAGATGTAAAATGCTATTTGTAGGTGAAGACATTCACACGAACAAACGCAAACTCGACCCGTCTATAAAACCGAGACGCATTACGGTCAATGTTATTGTAGTATTATATGTAGACTGACAAGTGACAATATAAATACTGTAAAATTGTATTAATGCTATAATTGTCTTTCAGCAGTTATAAAACTAAATTTTATATTTTTATGCATTGGAATATATTAGAAGTTAGACCATGACAAAATATTATCTGCGCTTTTAGCCTGTTGTGTGTTATTGGTTTTATTCAAATCAAATCAATCAAATCAAATTTTTATGTTTTTATGTCATGTTTTTATGTCATGGACATGCAAAGATGAGGTCTTAATGTGTGTTTAAGTAAAATAAAATTTGAGCCTTGTCCAAAAACCCTTTGCTCGTTATTTTAAACTTAAATAATTTTAAACATAAATAAAATAAATAAATATGAGATCATTGAAGTTGGCTGTAGCAGACCACCATGTGTTGAATTGTGAAATAATCATCGCACGAGTTTCTAATTCGTCTGGGATATTCGTACTGTTGACAAAACATCTGTGTTATAATGCTTTGGAAGATCAGAAGGCTTACAATAAAATAAAAATGACTAATACTGTTAGTGCATTTGCTTTAAAAACAACCCCAAAGTCAGTTCTGAAACATATAGGCTAGTGAGAGTGAGATTGGGTACAGTTCTGTTTTAATCATTTCACCAAATGTTAATACATTAGGCCTAGGGGTACACAGACGCGCTTCACCACGCCACTCTACAGACAAGCTGAGAATGACCCTGCGCTTGGATGCTCCTTATAGTAGTGAGGCTTCAACTTATAATGTGTATTATTTTCTAAAAGAAACATACTGATTACCGTACCCTTTGCTATGCTTTTAAATCCGAGGGAGGGTTATTAATCTTGCGTCTACGCATTAATTTCTAGCTGTTAAAGCCAAAGATAGAAAATAAAATAGATGGCGTCTAACCATAAGTTGAGTTTCCGCAGGGGAAAATGACAAAGGATATGGCATAGGAAGCGTGCCAGGTTGTAAAGTTATAATATAAAAATAGAAAATGGTGGCAAATGAAAAACAAATGTATATTATTGTATGTATTATATTGATTGACTGATTGAATTCAACAAGCATAGCTACCAACAGAACTCCGGCGCAATAAGTTCTGCGCACTTGACACTGAGTCCCTTTCATTCTAAGTAGTTTTATATTGGCATATTTGAGTTATGGAGAGAACCACCCGCTTGGACTAGAAAACTACTTAATGCTTCTTCATTGTATCGGAATTTTAGGAAAATCGAAGAAGTCAAAATTTAACCTAATGAGAAATATAGGTACTATGGAACTATTCAATCTTGCTTGTTACATTATGTTTGTTTTGTTTGTTTAAAAAAAAACCAACCAACAATTTAATGAATGTATCCGAATCCGATTAACCTCTTCAATCGCCTCACTAAGTCACCTAACAGGTACTTGTATCGAATTACGATACGTCTCCGACCGCAAGGTGTGTAGAGACTCACACCAGTACAATCACGCTACCACTTTGTCACCGGAGTCGCTTAATGTGAATTGTAAGCATGGTTCAGCTTGTCCGTTGTCACACGTAGTTAGTGTAGATTGACATGCAGGCCATGTAACAGTTTATCAGTTGGAAAATACGTAACATCCGGAAAATCAAGGAGTCTTGACGATTACCTTTGCCCAGGGACGGATCCAGCCCATTTTTTTGGAGGGGGTAGCTGAGGGTCAAAATAGGAAAACCTTATGTAGGATCGACTAAATTAGATCGTAATAACTTAATTTACAATAGATTTACCAAATTTTGGGGGGGAGCAGCTACCCCCCTACCCCCCCCCCCCCTGTATCCGTCCTTGCCTTTGCCCTGGAACAGGGACAAATCTGACTGAGAAATTTGATTCAAAATATACTAGAGTTACGAATTGCACCCGAACTTGGCTATGTTACCTTTATACTGGTTGTGTCAATGTTAAGCTTGTCTCAGATTGTCCATAATCGTCAGCATTTAGCCATTTTGGACGTACCATTCTAAACTGTCAAAGGCCAACAATTTTTTCGGAAACAATGTCCGAAATGTCGTATTTCGAATGCACTATATTTAATATTTTACCTTAAGGCGGCTATTCCATCAGTCAATTTTACTTCAAATTTGATTTTTGTCATTGACGGAAAATCATCAATGTTGCATTATTTATTTTTACACCCCATTCCACTTGTTTTCGACAATTGATCATTTTTGTTTTCAATTTTTTCCAAATTTGTAAGTTTGCCCGTAGTCCTTCTTTTAATTTTATAATCAGCAAAAAAATTTATGTTTTAAACTAAGTTACGAAATAATTCCTCGTTCTCAATAAATTAATTTAAATTATTTATCATCTCTAGACGACGCCATTAAACATTAAACGACACTAAAGAAAAGGGATGAAAACCTACTAATGGTCTTCGAACGAAAGATGCTCCGCAGAATATTTGGAGGTGTAATGGACGAGAGAGGATGGCGCATCAGGCACAACGCAGAACTGTATGCGCTATACAAATCAGCGGATGTGCTATCCGAACTCCGAGCTCGAAGACTCCAATGGCTTGGCCATGTAGCGAGGATGGAACGTTCCAGAGCACCTCTAAGAGTACTAGACGCTTTGCCTGACGGTCAGAGAGGAAGAGGAAGACCACGAAGAAGATGGTTCGACCAGGCCATGGTCGACCTAGATAAAGCGGGCATTGATCGTCAGAGCTGGAGAGAGACGGCGCATGACCGAAAGAGATGGCGAGCTTGTGTGTACGCGGCGAAAGGTCTCCCCGGACCCACCCAGCCACCATAAGTCAAGTAAGTCAAGACGACGCCATTGTTTAATTTTAGTTTGTATTGTTTGTAACGCGTGATTTTACTCTATGATCATTGATCAATTTTAACATGAGGAAATTAAAATGGAGAATGACATAGGGTAAAAAAAATATCAAATCAAATTTGAAGTGATGAAATACCCCCGTAAGCAGTAACGTTAAAATTTGTTATTCATAATTTATTTACAGATTCTTAGCATCGCTTTATTAGCAGCTGCATCATATTTATTCAATCACGAATTCAAATTGGGGGCATATATCGTTTGGAGTCTCAACTCAGAAAAAATGTACAAAAGGGTAAAGTTGATGGTAAAGAAGCAACAAAAGCTATATCTGAAAGCTCAGGAAGTGGGGACGACGATGGAGCTCAGTTGGGCGAATGATGAAACGAAATGTATTAGTCTTTGAAAAATATTTTTGGCAAACATTTTTTGGATTACCCCTAGGCTGCAAAAACTTAAAATGGAAAATGCGTATTATAGTGTTAAGAAAAGCTCTGAAATATTTAAGGGTTAGTATGTACAACATTTTGCTAATTTTTCATTGCCAATGTGTATTTTTTTATAATTTTAACTAATCAAATTTAGTTCAACAATTAGCCTATATTTTTAGCTTATATTTTTAGCTTTATTTTTTAAACAAATGATAAGGCAAATTTATTTTATATATATATCAGCATTATTTTTGACTTTTCTTGAAATCTTAGTTAGGTTACTTATCATTTTACTGTTGTTTACTAAATTGTAGATTTACTGTATTTAACATTGTATGTATTGACTTTAGACTACAATTCAGTCTCATTTTAATGTCTACCTGCATTATAGTTATGAATTCTTGTGTAAAGTAAAAATATCAACAATTTTATAATATACAATAAGCTCGATGTTTTAACTACAATATATTGTAAAATGCGTTGGTGTAGTAAGGTTTCTTCAGAAATTACGTGGAGACTGTTTGCCTGTCTTGAAAAAGAGCCCTTACATTTTTATTTAAATTGCTGTATCTTAAATAAAATATATACTGTATATAATATAATATATTATGTAAAATTGTAAAATTAATTTATGAATTCCTGCGCTATAGCGTGTTAAGATGTTTATGTACCATAATCAATCTACGGATCTTATAAGAAGAATGCTGATTTTATAGGAAGAGTTTTTTTTTCAATAGAAAGTTCTGGCAAATGCAATTATTTTAAGGAATTTTTTATGGACGTAGGCCTACTTATGGTCCCTTGTCCAATTCCAATGAACCCATCCAAAATTATTTGTATTTTTTCCCATATGAAATTATGGCCAATGGCAAACTGGGATACGATCTCGATGTCAACCTACACCGACTACAAGCGATGATAGACATACTGAGGCAATCTTACCATTGACACAAAGAAACAGGCGAAAGCACGATTTAACCAAGTACAGGTTGCTTTTTTATATGCCTCTTTCCGTACTCTTACTTCCCTACGGAAAGACGCATATAAAAAAGCAACCAGCAAGTTCAGATCACTCAAGTTAACCAAGTACTGATACTATTCAAAAAGTTCAGACTTTTGCAAACAAAGGACACTCGTAACAATCGATGCAAACAAAGTCGATTACTAGGCCGTGCAAAGGAATTTTCCGATTCGGAATCGGATTGATGGGAATCAAATGTCCTTAGAATTTCTCCATTAGATGGTGGGCAGGCACTCCATAGCAGTAATTAAAATCAAGGCCGTAGCCAGGATTGTTTTCACAGGGGTTGAACCTGCGTATACAAATTCATACTATTTATGTCACCCACTGCTACAGGTTAGACAGGAATCAAGGACTGATACAGGGGGTTGGGCAAGGGTTGCTGCACCCAAAATTTAGTAAGTCTGTAGAAAGTCAATTTAATGCGTTTTAATTTAATCGATATCAAATAAGTTTATTCTAGTTTGCCCCGTCACAACTCCCATCCCCCCCCCCCAAAAAAATAGGCTGAATCTGTCCTTGACACCTGGTGGTTTCTTTGCGCATAAAAAAAATTCTCTAAAATTAGTGTAAAAATAATTACACACCAGCTTATTCTGATTATTTTTTTGGCCGAAGGGGGGGGGGGGGGAATAAATCTCCCCATGTGCACGGGGCACTAGTTGGACCTCTTTTGTACATTAAAATGCTATCCTATTCAAGCATGCAGTCAACTGATAAAAGATAAGGCTGCATGTATGTACAGCCACCATGATGAATTTCAACGCAAAAAGGCTTTATTTTCTGTTGAAGTCGAGTTAACACAAGTTTCATAAACAACCGCTTTTGACACTATGTAGTATGTACACGCTTATTCTACCTTAACAACCGCACCTGTTCGACAAACTGATTTTTTAATCATCTTGGTGAGTTTTAATTTTATTTAACGCTATCTTCGTTACATTATATTTTCCTATATTATATTATATGCTAGGACTACAGACTTTGGAAAGAATCTATTTTGTATTATTAAGTTACAAGAGTGCTTTCTTTATGCAGGCAAGCTATCGCAAATATATAAGCTTTCTTAATCAACCGGTTACATTTAATACTCATATAGAAAAGTATTCTGCGGTTATTTTATGTTATAAGAACCGGTCCGAGTTTACTCCAACATGCTTTCCAATTTATAAAAATTAGTAGAGAGAAAATGAGTCATTTCATGATAAATAATTTTCCTATGGTTAAATTTCCGATATCCTTGGGGGGGGGGGGGGGGGGTTGTCCATCTAACGTCACAGGAGGTGAGGTAAATTCTACCCAAGTCAGACCAACACATTACCACACAGCAATAATGGCAGAGCACGCAATGCATTTTCTACAATTTTTTCAAAAAACCATTTTTTTGCACAAAACCAAATAGTTTTTTGGGAAGTAACCTGTCCGGTTTCGTTACTCAATTTAACACCTAAAACATGCCTGAAGGTAGAAATCATCGATAGAAAGGTTTCGCAGAAAAATTATTTTTTTAGTAATTTTTCATTCAAATTTAGTTATTTTTATTTTTTTACCCCCAGAAGCAAACTATCAAGGGGCAAGTGACCCCCGCATTTTGTCAACATTAATAACGACTACAAAATATGTGAATTTAAAAGAAATCGTTGGAGCCGTTTTTGATAAATAATTTTTTAGACGTTTTTTTGGAGTTTTTTGAGAATAAACCCCCCCCCCCCCAAATTGAGTTCTTCTTCTTAAGGTTACAATCTTAGCGATTGGTTGGCAGCAACTCCCTGCATATCGTCCTCCAGTTTACTCGGTCCTCGATCTTCCTCTTCAATTCTTGATATGATATTGCTCCTGCGTCTTCTTTTACTTGATCCATGAATTCCTTCTTCGGCCGTCCTCTTCGGTTATTTCCCTCTACTGTGCCCTCGATAATAGTTTGTACCAGATTTTCGTGCCTTAGCAAATGCCCCATCCATTTCGCTCTCCTGATTCGTATCTGGGCTACTAACTGTCTTTCTTCCCCGATAGCGTCTAGCACTCTTTCATTTGTCACATGGTCCCTCCAGCTGATCCGTAGCATCCTTCTGTAACACCACATTTCGAAAGCTTCGAGTTTCTTTAGTTCCTTATCTGCTATAGTCCAGGTTTCATAGCCGTACAATAAAACACTCCACACACATGTTTTTAGAAATTGCTTCCTGATGGTTAGTTTTATGTTATAGGATTCCAGAATCTTGGATTTTTTATTGAATGCCACCTTGGCTTGTTGGATACGGCTGTTTATTTCAATCGCTGAGCTATTGTCTTCTGTTAGTATGCTGCCCAGGTACTTAAATTGCTTGACACTGCTGAGAACTACTCTGTCAAGGGATGCATATGCTTGGCTAATGTCATTCTTATTCTTCACAACCATGACTTTGGTTTTGCTTTATTTATGGTCATATTATATCCTCTTGTCAATATGTCCTGCATTGTTTCTAAGGCACGCTGTAGTTCCTCTTCGTCGTCAGCGATAAGTGCAATGTCATCAGCGAAACGTATCATGTCAACTTTTACCCCCTGCACTCTCACACCTCTTACGTCAAGCAGCGATTCTCTCATCTCGTTTAAGGCCATTTGTATGTATATATTAAATAGTGCCGGAGATAACGAACATCCCTGTCTTACCCCCTGACGTATTCTGGCCTCTCCAATTTCTGTCCCAGACCTTATGACTACCGCTTCATTCTTGTATAGCGCCCATATGATTTTCCTGTCCTTGTGCTTGACTCCAGACTTTTTTAGTATTTCGAAGAGCTTTTTCCATTGGACTTTGTCAAAGGCCTTCTCCAGGTCAATAAAACCGATATAAGTTCTACGGTTTCTTCTTAGTCTTTTTTCTAGCAGTACTCTTAGTGATACAATCGCTTCTCGTGTTCCTCTGCCATTGCGGAACCCAAATTGGTCTGGGGTTAATCGCTTTTCAATTAGCGGATTTATATATATAAATTGAGTTAGCCCAAAATAAGACAAATTGCCCCGAGGTATGATTTTTGTAAACCTACATGCCGAATTTTACCATAATCGATCGAGTGGTTTGCCCGGAAATCGATGAACAGACAGGACAGAGCGACAGAGCGACAGACAGACAGACATTTCGTAAAAACCTCTTTCTTGGGTTTCTGGGACCTAAAAACGTGTAACGCTTTCCTTATACAATACTACGTATAAATTGGAAAGCAAAAATGCCCATGTTCAGTGCACATGGTGAATACTTAATCGCAACACATTGTAAGAATGACCCCATGTGCCCAAGCTTACCGTCTTTGTCCCTGTCTTCTAAAAGAGACTCAGAGGGACCGTGCGCTTGTAAATAATAAATAAATAATAAATAAATAAATAAGGTCTTTTTTGTTATATTACTAACCCAACCTAGCGGAGTTAGGGCTGTAAAGCCCCCTCTTACACTCAACTTGAAAGACTTTGCATGCCCTCCGAAGGATGGCCAGAAAATGTAGGTAGTGTGGGACTCGAACTAACAACCATTCGGGTGAGAGTCAGAGTCCGTACCACCACTCTACATTTCTTGACATGCCTTGTTGTTTCCTTCTAGTTGTGAGTTTCCATTTTATGTTTCTTTTTATAAAAGAATTAGACCCAACCCCTGCATTAAGTCAATGGAGACAAGCTCTGGATTTGAAAGAAAGTAAATCGTCTTTATTTGCCACTCGGGTGATTTTTCACATTTTGATGCCATCTTTCAAAGAGTTCTCAGGATTCCAATATTGTATCAAGATTTGTGGACAATAATAAATTACTGTTTTTGTTTCAGATTTTTTCTGCAAATTTGACAACATGTCGGTTATAGAAGGTTTCTATAAAGTAGATATTAAAAACCCCACCTTAGTAGAATCTGATAGGTGGTTCAAACTGTTCATCCTAAATGCATTAGACACGGTATGTAATGAATGAAATAAAATGAAAAAGGACTTTATTATAATAAACTGAAGGCAAACAATAAGACTATAAGGTCTTGTTTTCATGCTAACCCTAAAAAACAAAAACATTGTAGGCCTATTATTGATGAATGGTTAAAATTAAATAGAGAAGAAAAAAGAGAGGAAGAGTGAAAAAAAAGAAGGGTTAACTATATACGGGGGGAGGGGGATCCATTGCCATCGCCATTACAGGACAGGATGTAACTTAGAATACAATGGAAAGCAGTAGAGAACGATGCTGTAGGGGTTTTACAGGGGGAAAAAAAGAAACACTTGCTGTGGGAAGAACTCATTCGACCGTTTCCGGCTGGCTACACTGATTGCAAGAGGCTGAGTCCACAATTTTATTGAAACGTATAGAAGCCGAAGAAGTGGACAGCTTTATTACGATTTTGAGTTAAAATACATAGCCTATATACGATCCATTTCACTACATATGGAGGTATTTTATTCTATCTCAGGGTATCTTTTACTGCTCTTACTGCTACACTATGTTGAAAGCGCCGTCGATATAAATAAAAACCACTAGAGTATGTTCGGAATTTCTATGTGACACCTTATGCACTTTGGCTTCGCGCTGTCTTATGAAATCATTGAGAAATCAACAAGGCACCTTCTGCTAGCCCTATAGCTACAATGGAAAAGTGTTGGCAAATCATGACTGGGAGAATCATCCATTTGTGCTGAGCCTAAACGTCTATTAGGTCCGGAAAATGAGACATAACAACTGGCATTAGTTAATTTCGTCTAACATTTTCCATTTTCGCTGGGAGCTTCTGTATAGCTGCTGCTCCTTCAAAGGTGGGAGTGTAAGATACTCGGAAAGGTGTATGGACCAATACAAAATCAGGGAGAGGGGAAGGGACCGAGAGAGTGGCGTATCCGTAGAAACAACGAGTTCTACGCGATATACCGAGAGTCCCCGATAGCAGCCGAAAACAAGAGAGCCCGCATCAGGTGGTTAGGGCACGTGGAACGGAAGCCTAGAAATAGGGCTAAAAGAGCAGCCCTACACAAGGTTCCCCAAGGGAGAAGGAGAGTGGAACGTATGCGATTGCTGGACGACGGCGAGGTGGATCTGGCGACCCTCGGCGTCGACGACTGATGAAGAAGAGCGGAAGACCGCGCAGGCTCTCACGACATGACAGAGCAGGCCAAGGTCCTTCACTGGACATAGCGCCAAGGAGTAATCGCAGAAATAATCTTAGTTTCTTAAATGTTTAGGCCACACATTTACGTAATAACATTAATAATAATTTCATGAGTTATATACTTCCAGATCCTGAGCTTGGCACAAGCTGTATTCGCACTATATTTATATCATTATGATTGCAAAGAGGCGGCATATGCGATATGGCCTCATGCAGCTCTCTCCATGTTCTTCAGCTTCCTAATGATTATATGGCGAACAGACAGGTACAATAAATTGGCCAAGTGGACCAGTCTTGTTGTCCTGACAATGGACTACATTGCCGGAGCCTATGCCTTTACGCATTTTCCGTATCACTCTAAAAAGGGTGGAATTGTTGCTGATCTTCTTATTGCCTTTGTAAGTATCAACAGTATCCGAATGATTACATGGCGAACAGATAGGTTCAATAAATTTGCGAGGTGGACCAGTCTTGTTGTCCTGATAAATAGACTACGTTGTCGGAGCCTTTGCCTTTAAGCATTTTCCGTCTCACTCTAAAAAGGGTGGAATTGTTGCTGATCTTCTTATTGCCTTTGTAAGTATCAACAGCATCCTAATGATTATATGGCGAACAGATAGGTTCAATAAATTTGCGAGGAGGACCAGTCTTGTTGTCCTGATAATGAATGGACTACGTTGTCGGAGCCTATGCCTTTATGCATTTTCCGTCTCACTCTAAAAAGGATGGAATTGTTGCTGATCTTCTTATTGCCTTTGTAAGTATCAACAGTATCCTAATGATTATATGGCGAACAGATAGGTTCAATAAATTTGCGAGGTGGACCAGTCTTGTTGTCCTGATAATGGACTACGTTGTCGGAGCCTATGCTTTCTGCCAGGAGTAGCCGGCAGCTACTTTCCGTACGCTTTTCCCAAGTTACGATAGCGTTATCACTCACTCGCGTAAATCCTCGGATAACGCGATTCCTCTCGCCACATCACAAAAACATTTTGTTATTGAAAATTTTCAACTATTATTGCTAAAATGAAATTGTTCTCAACTTTTAAATAGGTTTTGACCCGGTATGTTCAATTTTTACGAAAAAACTAGGTCCTAGGAAGTGGATCATTTTCGTAGTCCTTGCAAGGGTGGAAGCAAATATTACCCCTGAGTTTATGCTTCCGTAGATTTTAAAAGTATTTTCTTCAAAATCTACCTAATGGTCCATATTTTAATGTATTAGAGTCAACCAAAAATTAATCTGTCGCAATTTAAGAAAAAAAAAATATTTTGTAAAATAAGTGATACAAAAATTCAAGTGTGCGAACTCGAGCTGGTTAGGGTAGTATAATATTTTTTCTCCATAATTACAGTATTGTGTAAGTATTGTATGAATGTGTATTCTGACCCCCAAAGGACTTGTGTATAGCTGTCTTCTAAGAGAAGCTGAGGAACCGTAAGCATGGAAACCCTTTGCAGTTATGAAATCCCACTTATATTCTTCTTCTTCTAATCCATTGTCGATTGAAGATTGTTCGTCATAATGGAAATGTGGTCATGATTAAGGCCGTAGCCAGGGGGGTTCATGGGGGTTCACCCCCCCCCCCCTCCCGAAATGAAATTGCTTGACACTAGTTAGAATCGGATTTTGGGAGGAAAAATAAACTCTAAAGAAATTTCTGAACCTGAAAAAATCCTAGTTACGGCCATGATGACTATACTAGTGACTTCAGTGGCAAGGTGGTAGAATGCTTGTACTCGTGAGAGCCTCTACACACCTTGCGGTCGACACAAGTACCTATAAGGTGACTTAGTGAGGCGATTGAAGAGGTTAATCGGATAAATTCATTAAATTGTTTGTAAGCGATTTAACCTCTTTAATAATGTCAATGTCATATGACTATTATTTATTTATTTATAAGTTTGTTAGCTGACATAGGTCACAGACCCTTTGAACAGCGTATAGACATTGAGTTCATTTTTATTACATTACATTTTAACTATTGTATTAGTTCACATCAGTCCATTTGGTTAAGCCGGCAAGCTTTGCGAACCGCACTATGACTGGAAGCTTGCTGCTCTTAATTGTAGAGCTATCGGGGAATGCCTGTTCAAAACACGCCAACCTTTGCCGCCAGAACGCTGTGCAAACGGACAGGATATGCGCTGCAGTTTCTGGTTCGTCTCCGCACATTCTGCAAGAGACATCCCCGACAGTTGTTAAATGTGCTATGTGATATGTGCTTAAGATCTTCAGTTTTGTTCCAGTGTTCTGAGAACGACCTCCGTAGTTGCGTTAGTATTTGTCTTTTAACTGTCGCCGGTCCCAAAGGTAGAAAAGGTTCGTTTCCTATTGGGGGTCGGGATGAGCCAATTCTGGCTAGTTCGTCAGCCTCCTCGTTTCCGTGTATTCCCCTATGGCCAGGGATCCACACAAGAGTAATTTGTACGTCACTCTGCTCTTTGTGCAGCTCGCGGCATTCCGCTATCAGTCTCAACGTTATTGTGGCGCTGCTCAGAGCTTTTATGGCTGCTTGACTGTCTGAACATATAAAAATTCGGGAGCCAAGACTTAATTGCATACAAATAGCTAAAGCATGCCTTAATGCGTATACTTCCGCCTGAAACACTGAGACATGAGCCCCTAAGTGGATTGATGCTTCGATTTGAGGACGAGCACAGTAGACTCCGGCACCTGCTAGGCCATTCATGAGGGATCCATCGGTGTAGATGACTGTTTCAGTTTCCCGGATGAAAGTAGGCACTCCCGCTGCCCAGTCTTCCCGCAAAGGTATCCTGGTATTGATGCCATATCATCAGATCATATGACTAGGAAACTGTAATTTTTTTTTTTTTTTCAGTTTTTAAATGTTGGTACTTTGACAGTCAACACGAGGTTTTTCGTGAAGTATGTATGCATTGTAATTCCCCAACATAGATCCAACTCTAGAATTTCTAAAAAGAAGATGAAGAAGCTGCAAATAAGTCTGTTGAAAAGAAGGAAAATTCTGAGAAAGCGTCAAGCAGTGCACCAACTCTGCAAGACGTAGAAAAGTGATAGAACTCCTGGATTACAATGCAATGGCGTTATTTAAATAATTTGCAGCGGCCTAACGAAAAGTTGATAAACAATAACCACTATCTCATTCAAGCAGTGTATCACCCACCCCCTTCAGAAGTGTTAATTACTGACAAACATTTCTGGCCTTCAACTGGCTAAAAAGACATTGAAAAACTTCTTAATGAAGTATCGATGGTATCACTTGGAAAAATCGTAGCTGCCAAGCAAGAACCCGGAATAGAATATGCAATGGCTAAGCTTAGGTAGTAGAAACAAAATTGTTTTTGTTTTTTTCAATAATTCTATCAAACAAAATCAAATAATTTCACGTCTAATTATTAAATAGCAACAAAAAAAATTGTCACTTGTGATTTAAAAGATGATACTTTATTATGACTCTTACTGTACCTACAGTACTTACATATTTATCATGCGATAGTGTTAAGCTTAGCGGACCTAATCATGTAGGATATATATTCTATTGTTTCACTTCCGACCTACTTAAACTAATACTCAATAGAAACAGTAAAAAGCTACAGCCTATACAATTTAGATGTTTCTACAACTTTTTAGTTGTGGCCATTGTATCGTCACTTAAGTGTGTACAGCCCGTGGGAAAGTGGCAGTTCGAAATCTAATACTTTTTATTTTTTATTTAATTAACTAAGCATGTTATTAAAGATTTGACTCATGAAGGTTGTAGAAGACTACTTCATGCATCATATTATAAGGTATTTTTAGTTGTCGAAATTGTAGTTTTTTTATAAACATGCAAATATTTGAAAAGTTATTGTTTATAAAATATTTGCATGTTTATGAAAAAACTAAAATTTCGAAAATTAAAAATAACTTATAATATGATGCATGAGGTAGTCTTCTACAACTTTGAAGAGTCAAATCTTTAATAACATGCTTAGTTAATTAAATAAAAAATAAAAAGTATTAAATTTCCGGCTGCCACTTTCCTACGGGCTGTACACTCTTAAGTAATTGATTAACACGTTTAATTGCAGGCCAACAACAAGTATATTAGTTAAATTGCATTATTTAAAGTGATTCAAATTATTTTACAAAATAACTTTAATATTTTTGCATAATTTTTTTCTACAATATTGTGAATGGTAATTTTACATTTTAATTTTCTGTTCTTCCTTATAATTATGTATGTCTGTGTATGTTTATTTATTGACTATAGACTAATTAAGTCTTTTTAATATTAACATAATGTTCATGTCTACTTAGCGTGATTACGAACTATTGATTCTTAAATAAACATGTCGCCTATTTTGCAAATTACTCAGTGTCTTTTAACTCTGATGCAATCCAAAAATCATTGAAATTTTGGATAAATACCATAGAATTAGGGATCATCGCTTGAAGGGTCTATTCAGAAGAGTTCCAAATTCTTAATTCTGAAATAAATGTCACCTGTTTTGCATATCGTAACATGCCTATATTCAAAGTGCCTTGGCCTATTAAGTGCTACCCTCGCACACCACTGGCATGAAGGGACACTTCAACTTTCTTTGTATTTGTGTAAAAAAATAATTTAGAAAAATAAAAGAAATATTATTATTGTAGCTCTAAATTCTTCTTCTTCTTCTTCTTTTTCTGGCTCCACAGCCTTTGATGAGTTTTGGCCTGCTTGACAACAACCTTCTAGTCATCTCGGCTTTGTACAGCACTCCCCCATCTACGGACTCCCAATTCGCGAAGGTCAGTTTCCAACTCATCCTTCCAGCGTTTTCGAGGTCGTCTTGTTGTGCTTGCTTTGTACATCTTTTTCTTTCGGCATGCGGTCATCTGACACTCTTACGACGTGTCCCAGCCATCTTATGCGTTGGGCAGTTTCCAACTCATACCTCTGAATTAGGTTAGGTCACGTCATCGCTTAAACGGTTTTGGTAAGGAATACTCGGAGCCGCCATACATTGCTTAATAGCGGCTTCTAATTTGGTAGCCGGTTACAGATTTAGTAAGTGATCATGCTTACAGCCTATCAACGGATTATTGCTCTAGTGAACCGTGGCTACTGCCCAATCTCAGGCTCGTTAGCTAATCTAACTTAATCAAATCAATAGCAGATATACAATACTAGATTTTACTGTAACTGTAGCCTAATACGGTATTCTACTAAATAGGCCTGTATCGGTTAGGAAAATTCTTACGTCCAACCAATCAAATCATTGGGTCTTCCAATAAAAAACGGAGGTATCAAATCTTCTTGAAGTAACAGTGTAGCCGCATTGTTGAATTTCTATACGAAAGAGCTTTATTTTCTGTAGAAAGCGAGTTAACGCAAGTTTGCTTCACGACCGCATATGACTGTTATTCAGATTTTATCTTTAGTAGCTATTGTACTTGCTTTACTAATTCATTTTTCAATACTTTTGGTGAGTTTGTATTTAATTTAATTTTCTTCAGATGCTAGGCCTACATGGCTGTTACATGTACTTTGCAAGAAACCTTTCTGTATTTTCATATTAGGCTACAAAGGAACTTTATACCCGCCTGGAACCTGTTGTTATTTAAGTAAATAAATAAATAATGCCTTTTTGTTGTATTACTAAACCAACCTAGCGGAGTTAGGGCTATAAAACTTTATGTTACACTCAAATAGGAAGACACAGGACCGCTTTACATCCAGAAGATTTAGCATATTAGTGTGAGAATCGAGCCGACAACCTTTTGGGCAGTGGCGGCGCTACGGGGGTGCCCGAGGGGGCCTGGCCCCCCGAACAGTTTCTCCTGCCCCTCCGTGGCCCCCACTTTTCAGATATTTTACATGTTGTTAAATTGGAGAATTATTGAACCGTATACCTACTCCCAATGAAAAATGTTTCGTTTTTTCATTGGCCCCCTCGGATAGAAGTCATGCCCCCCATGGCCCCCCGCCTTAAAATTTCTAGCGCCGCCACTGCTTTTGGGTGAAAGTCCGGACCGCTACTCTGTTAGACCCGACTTAGGTGAAGTCTAGCCCAGTGGTCTTCTCTTGGCCACTTCTCTATTTGTGGTCGGCAACATCCCCGGAAGCCAAGTTTTCTCTTGCCACTGAAGGTATAATACCGAGGTTTATTCAATGGTTTTAAATATACAGCGTAAAATGCGCAAGAAATTTAAATTGATAAATTAATCCTCGACTATATTTTTGGTAAGTTTTCAATTTTTTCTCCCTTATAGACGTAGATACATCATTTAAAATGTTTATTATATTTCAAAATGTATTAGTATTTCCCTCAATTATAAAACAATGCAACCATTCGCTTGTATTACAATAATTTATTAATTTGAATTTCCCGGCATTTAAGTATTTAAATGACAACCGAACCGGTTCTGTAAGTATTAACGCACTTGACCTGGCAATTTTACTAGTTTTATTCTGACTGTAATTAGCTTATGACGAGAACCTCCAAGCTAAATCTCAGTCACAACTTTTTGCCACTTAATTATTTACGCTGCAGATTCTCATCTTAACCGCATCTTCGAAGCCATCTTTCATGGGAATGCCGAGGCTTCCAATATTTAATCAAGATTCCTTGACAATTACGGTTGTTTTTCAGTTTTTTATCGCCAAAATCTGACAACATGCCACGCATTCAACACGTTCATGCAATTATGGATCAAAACCTGGCCTTAGCCATAGCTGACGGTATCAAACTCTTATTTATAAAATTATTGGAGGTGGTATGTATCCTAGAATGCAATAAAAAAATGTAATGTTACTGTGTATAAGAAAATAGGGAAAAAATGAAAAAAAATGGTGTGAGGGGAACTCGATCCCGCGGCATCCTTTCTAAGCTAGGCATTGCTGCTCCATCCTTCATGTCAGAAAATATATTAAGTAAAAGCAACAAGAATCAGGGCAATTTGCACGCGGTGTACTATTCGATTTCTGTTATGGTATTGGCGAAACAACGATGGGGTGACGGAGTCCTCACCCCCTTCAGGCGCCCTTTGGGCCCCAAAATAAGACAAATCCAGTAGAAATAAATATCATCTAATTAAAAAAAAAGTAATAAATAATAGGCTACCGCAAACCAGTCTAACTTTGTTAGCAAAAGTTGCAAATTTCAGTATTGACCCCTTCAAATAAAAAGCTGGATCCGCCACTGTGGTATGAGTAATGTCTAACGGTCTCATATTAATATTAGTAATACTTGAATACAGACAGGGGCGGACTTGGCTTTGTGCGGATATAAGCACTGCCCTAGTCGCGGACATTAATAATTATTGTGTGTATAGGGGGGGAGGGGGGTATGCTCACATTGTTTACATGGACTACTAACTGAACAGAAATGCGCGCCTAAATTTGAAAAATTATTCCTTAATATCCGTAATTGTTTAAATTTTTTTTACATAATATGCACACACAAAAATTCTTAATGTATCCGCGCGCTGACACTTTGTGGATTCAGGCATTTCCCTCAGCTGCCTATTGGCAAATCCACCGCTGAATAGTGGGGCGTCTTTTGTGGTCCCACGAGGGGTCAATTGCCCCCCCCCCCCTTCCAACTTGAAACAATGAGACATTGGACTAACAAGAAAATAGCGCTAACCATATTAAAAAATGTACCTAATTGTCATCTTGTGCCCCCCCCCCTGATGCACACTGATGTATAATATATTAGATCTAACTATCGCTTAAATTTGACATTAATAATCTTTTATATTTCCAGGTGCTGAGCTTGCTACAATTAGGACTCTCACTATATCTATATCATCAGGGTTGTAAAGAGGTGGCCTATGTCGTGGGGCCTCTCTCCGCTTTCTCTATGATAATCAGCATTATCATGATTATATGGCACAGAGATTGGCTCTATTCCTGGTCGCATTGGACCATTCTAGCTATCATTGTGCTCAACTATAGTGTCGGGTCCTATATCGTAGTGCATATTGTTTATATCGCTAAAGATGGTGGAATGGTTGCCGATCTTCTCGTTGTCTTTGTGAGTATCAATAGCCTTTTATTATTACTATTATTATAATTAGGCACCCATTCCACCGACCGGCTAGGGCTATTTACAAAAACGGTGACGTGGTAGCTGACATTCAAGACTTAGGCGGGGTTTCCACCGACCTCGCATTGCAGAATTGACGGAAATGTTTATTTTCCTCTATGCTATAGTTAGAATTGATCAATGATCATACAAATACAAACAAACAAACTAAAATTAAAAAATGGCGTCATGGGATATGTTAAGTACTAACATTTTAATAGATTTCTATAAAAATAAAAATTCTAATTTCCATCAATGTCATTAGCATTCTGCAATGCGAGGTCGGTGTAACGCTACCTAAGTCTTGAATGTCTGCTACCACGTCACCGTTTTTGTAAATAGCCCTAGCCGGTCGGTGGAACGGGCTCCTTATTAGTATTGTTGAAATAGGCTGATGTAGTCAAAGGCCTTTCGAACAGTCATAAGTCACTTCACACATCACAAATCTGTGAGCTTAATTCTATGGGTATTCACTGTGTTTCGATTTCCCCAAAGGGAATAGAACTCCAGTTTCTCTAAGGTAGAAAAATAATGCCATAAAGAAGTGTATTATAAAACATTCCCCACTTTCCCCAACTACTTTGGTTGGGTAAACTGAGCCCCGGAAGTCGAAAACGCCAAAAGGCCATATTTATTGCTGTTTTGCATTTGAACTAATTTGGTTTTCATTTTTATTTAATTTAAAAAAAAAATAGCTCTGTGACTGAAATTAATAAATAAATAAAAAAGGAAATATCATGGCAAGAGGTGGACTACAGCAAATGTTCATAAGTTAAGCGAAGGCAAAGAGTATTTGGAAGTAGGTTAGGTTAGGTCGGGAAAAGTCGGAATCTTAGAGATATACGTTTCCATAGCAATTATTTTTCTACCGTAGAAAAAATCGAGTTCTATTCCTACTTTCTTTTAGGGTTATCGAAACACAGTGAATACCCCTCTTATTGCTGGACACAGCCATGTTCTCCAAGCCAATGGCCTTGACTTGCTGGAGATCCGTGATGGCAGCCCCCTGGCACTCGAGTATATCCCTCCGGAGAGCACAACACATGCAGAGAAGGTGATCTGATATTTCCATCAATAGCGTATAGAAAGTTTCCATTCAAACCAGCAGAACATTTTGGTTTGCTCAATTCTGCTTCCATCTGGGAAATTGCCCTTGTTTCATGCACGTATAGAATTGAGGGGAATACAGGAATACACTTTATCCTACCTTAATGAAAAATTGTAACAACAAACACCAAGAAAGGCCCTTGTGAGTCTGTCTTCTAAGAGAAGAGAAGAGGTGAAACTCCTTCTAGTGGTGGGCAGGGACGGTTACAGTCCATTTTTTTTTGGGGGGGGGGGGTTAATTGAACAAGTATGCGTAGTATGGAGAAGATTAGATCGTAATAAATTAACTTACAATACATTTACTAAATTGAGGGGGGGGGGGGAGGGGCTTCCATCCATGTTAGTAGGATTCAACTTGTTTTGCCATTGATAAGTTAGCATAAGGAAAGCTTTATAATGGTCAAATCTTCGAGATTTCAACAGATTTACACGTTTTGGAGTCCACCGAACACAGCAAAAAAAAAATTGTCTCTAATTTTATTTGCAGCCAGACTTAACATTGAAATTTGATTATATTTGGTGTATAGTATGTTAGTAGCATTATTGTAGGGGGGGTTTTAAATAACTTCATTTTGGGGATATTATCCTCCAAAACTCTCCCCCCCCCCCCAAAAAAAAGTACTATATCATATCAAAACGACTCCGACGTTTCCTTTTATATTCATTCATATTGTAGCCCCCACTAATAGTGTAAATACACCTTCTGCGTGTAATGATCTAACTTATGGGAAGATAGAAGGGCTCCCGACAGAACATCCAGGTTGGAAAACCTGAGGTAGTGGCTTGGTAAAAGCACAACCCCCCCCCCCTTCAGAACCAAGGCCCAAATTGCCATGATGATCGCCAATCTTCGATTGAAGTGGCAACAAGAATGAAAAGAAAGAGAAATGTCATTATTTTCCAAGTGGACGAATATTGGATATTTCGGCTCACTCTTACAATTAACCATCAACGAGGACAATTGCGTAGCATGAAATGTGCGCAACCGTTTGTATTTATTAATGTTTATGCTTGCAATTTTCATAGTAATTGGCTACATATACCTACGCCATTGTTTTAGGCTGTAGATAGGCTATTTTTATGTACAAAAGTGAGTCTTCCGAATTTAAGCTTTTGTTTACAATTATATACAGATTTAAATGTTTTCACTTTTTTCAGTATTTCATAATTCTGACCCTGCTAGTTTACACCGGGGGTTACATGAACATTTCGCCAGATTTAAACACAGAGCCGACTGAGGAGGAACCATTTTATCATAATGGCGTCACGGTATGACGTAGACGCAAAGAGGCAGAATTATGATCATGGGACATAAGGAATTTAAAAAACATATGAAGAAGAAGATGTCAAAAAGTCTGTTCTTGATAAAAAGGAGAGTATTGGCACCGAAAAAGGATTATGCTGTATAAACAGTGTGGCACCTCAGCAAGACGCAGAAAAGCTAAAATAGGTTCTGAAGTCGAATGCTACAGCGTTATGATAAAGTAGATAAAGAAGAAGTCAAAAAACATGTTCTTGAAAGCAAACAGATTGCTAATGAACCATTATCTAATTTAATATGTGTATCACCTCCGTCAGATGTATCATAACTGTCAATTACTGATAAACATTCTGGTGGGGAGTCGGAAGTCGGAAGTCGGTTGACACTTTCTATGGTCCCTTCTATGACGCAGCTTACGAAGTTCTCGTGTCATAGTAAATATCCGATCCAGCAAGCTCTTCTTGTACATATGGTTGCTATGGATATGGATGATATGGATTGCTTTCGCATATTCTAGATAGAACATTGGTACTTGCTAATACAATAGTTAAATTGCATTATTTAAAGTGAATTAAATTTTTCTGCAAAATTACTTTAATATTTATGCAGGATTTTAACGATAATTTTACATTTTAATGTACTTTTTTTTCTTTCTTATATATGTATATAAGTGTATGTTTTCTTTTTATTGACTGTAGACTAATTAAGTTTTTATAATATTAACATAATTTTTATATCTATTTAGCGTGGTTATAGCCTACGTACTATTGATTCTTAATAAATAATAATTAACTAATAAATATGTCACTTATTTTACGCATCACTCAGTGTCTTCTAACTTTGTTAAACCCAAACGAGCTTCGGGTTATGAAATATAATATAATATAAATAAATACCTTAGAAATAGGGAAGTTTCCCCTCATTGCTTGAAAGGTCTACTTAGCGTGGTTACAAATTTTTTATTGTTAAATAACAAAGCTACTTATTTTGCATATCTTAACATGTACACGCGTTTAACTTTATCCAATTCCAAAGTGTTTTGGTATATTAACATATACATTAACAATATCTCCCACCATCGCTTGAAAGATTTTGGTAAGGAATACTGCACCCTTGCATTGCTTGATGGCGGTGCATTTTTACATTCCTAGACTTTTCAAAGGGTTGTGACGAGAGTGACAGAATACTCGACTGAGAGACTATGAGTCTCCACATTGGACATGAAGATGAAAAGTGGATAGTGGAGACATTTCAAGCGATGTTAGGACCCTCCCTCCTTAGGATTCACCAGAAGCTAATATCACACAAAGCGTTTCTATGTCGTACGCAGGGACGGATCTAGCTCATTTTGGGGGGAGGGGGTAGTTCTGGGTCAAAATAGTAAAAACAAATGTAATATCGATTAAATCAGAGCGTAATAAATTAACACTTTCAATAGATTTACAAAATTTGGGGGGTAGCCCCCCTGTATCCGTCCATGGTTTAGTATAAAGATGAACTATGAAACAGAATATTGCGTTTCGAAACTCAATATGAAGGAAAGAACAGGAACGAGTGAATTTCTTCGTGTTTTCCCATTTATCAATTTGCACAGGTAGGCCTACCGAGATAGACATATGAGTATAGTTAGTAGTAGTGTTATATAATTGTCCTAGGGTTAAATATAGGTTGCCCCGACTTTTCCTATCCCAAAGCACTGATTTAATTGATTGATGGGAAAATTGCATAGACTAGAACGAGCAGACCAGTATATTACATCACAATGAGTGACAGCAAGTTTTACAATGTTACTAAGGAGACTGTTACTCCTTCTATCTTCTCTTGGATTATATTTATACAGAAGACAATACTTTTCGTTCCTCATCGCATTGCCAAAGTATGTCAGTTTCCGTTTCAAAACCGTCATCAACAACTCAGCTTCTGTATCCACTCACCTGAAAAATAAAGACAATTTTCATTATTTTTTTCAGATCTCAAATTTTAAATAACGCGGTTAAAATCAAATGTCATGTCTCTCCTGTATGGAATCTCTAATCTTAGTTTACTTGCGTAACCTGTCTCTACCAGTTTCATACAAGTTGTGCCTCTGCTTGAGAGAAACATCAACGGCTGCAATTCGCGCTCTAAATCATTGAATTAATTTTCATTTACTTTTTCATCCGCATTAATTCCAGTAAGTAAATTTACATTCATAATGCTTCAAATAGGATTATTTATCGTACATAGTCAGTACGGTAACGGTACTTACTTTATACTTTTTTCCCTATGTGGGGTCAGCGATAGGTTCTATTACATCCCATGCGGTTTTAGGTCATATGGGCATCGGATGCTTTTGCTCTTAGAAGTTCTGAGGGCTTGTTGGACTTTCACCTCTGCTGTTAGTTTGGGACTTTGGGTGGTCTTCTTCTTCTTGCCGCTATTCCAAGCTGATTCATTTGTTGGATCAAGTCATCTTGCTGCCTTCTTTCGTTGTGGCACACATTTTTCAAGCTTTACTGACCATACTAACTGTGCTAATTTCTGTTCTTATGTTTTCGTTCCGGCTTGTGTAAAGCCCAGAGACCGTCGCATCTTTGTTTCGTACAATTTCTATTCTCCAGCCCTCAATTTCGATTTTTTGGGCAAAGTCAAATGTCTCTTGAAATATCGATTATGATATAGCCATAATAATAAACCAGAAAAATTATTTCTATACGGTACGCTTTAATGATGCACGTCATGTACCCATTTTTAAGACCAGTGAATATGGAACTTGTTAAAAAAAAAAATAACGGTCCCTACAGATGCTAACAACAGAGACATTGTTATAAGTGCTGTGCCTACTATGGCGATTATTTTTAGATCGACAGGAGCTCTAAAACTGTGCCCAATCGGCCTTAGTCGCGGCTACCGGGCCATATCCTAATATAATCCTAGTAGTACTATGCAACAAAAACATTTCTCCAACCTTATGAAATCTCATTTATGACTAAGATATTTCAGGGGAAAATTGAATTTGAAATATTAAAAAAAAAGCACTTGATTAATTAAAAGAATGCGCTATTCCAGCCCGAGTCACGTCATATCAATGTGCTAACAGGTTTTGAAGCCATCTATCATAGAGCTACGGAGGTTTGCAACTATTGCATCTAGATTTAATGTCACAAACTGTCTTTTTCCAGATAGATATCAGCAAAATTTGACAACATGCCGCGTTTTGAGAACGGTCATGAAACATTGCATCAAAATCCAGTCATAACAAGTGCTGATTGGACTGCACTATTATTTTTACATACAATACAGGCGGTATGTAACATATATTACAATGCAATGCTGGGTTTCACCCGAAAAAGGGAAAAAAGAAAAAGTTTTAGTAAGGGGAACTCTATCCTGCATCGTTGCCTCTTCCGGGCGACACGTTTGCTTACCATGATCTCTTTCAATCCCTTCGGCCATATACCGTAAAGCTATGAAAATTAATTTCAGGACATGTAGAGTAGTGGTACAGGCTCCGACTATCCCCCACTAGGTTGTTGAATCGAGTTCCATACTAGCGACAGTTTCTGGCCATGCCTCAGATGTAATGTCTTATTTGAGTGTAAGAGAGGGCTCCGCTAGGTTGGCCTAGTAATAGAACAAATAGTCAATAGTGATTTTTTCCCTCATACTAATGAAACATTGTAAGAAGAACCACTATGATCTCATAGCGTATCTGTCTTCAAAGAGAAATTGACAAGGACCATGCGCTAAAAATCCCTTTTTAGTATATAGCGAGAAGTCAGCTTATAATGTGCACTCCATAAAGGAATCATCAGGCTAAGTCCTGAGAAGGACTGATGGATTCTGGACGATCGACTCATTGCTGTTGTAATCAAATCTGAATTATTGACTAAATCCGACCCCCTTGAGGATTCGAAGGATTCGATTGACTAGGAATCAAATATTGTTTTTTTTTTATTTCCAGGTATTGAGCAACGTAGTCCTTGGATTCGCTCTATATTTCTACCACAATGATTTCAGAGGGGCAGCATACGCCTCTGGTCCAATAGCAACACTCTCAATGATATTCAGCATCGTAATGATTGTATGCCATAAATACAGGGTCGGAAATTGGGATCGTTGGGCTATGCTTACTATCGCTGCACTCTATGCTGTTGCGGCAATCTTTGTCCTTGTGTATATGTTGCGAATCGCCGGTAATGAAATAGCAATTGCGGATCTTGTTGTTGACTTTGTAAGTATCAATAAAAAAGAAAACAACAGAAGATGGTACAGAGGGTTCACGGGTGGTTCCCATGAACGATTGATAAGTATTTGAAAGGAATACTGCTTGGCAGTCCATTAAATTGGCAAAGTCGTCCAGTATTACTTACTGATTGGATTATATCGTCCCTTTCGCTTATTATTATCAGCTCGTTACAATGGAATCTGTTTAAAACGGCATCTACTGTGGACCGTTATGGGTCACATATGTCCCACTGAAAATGCATAATGTCACGAGCGTCGAGGGTGGATCCAGCGGAAACTTTAGGGGGGGGGGGGGGTCACAGGTTGTTTGTAAGTTTAAAAGGTAATTTTTTGGTTGAAAAGTTGAATCTTTATTTATTTTTTTTACTAGGTACGGTATCTTATGAATTTACTCGTTTAGGGGGGTCATGACCCCCTGACCCTCCCCACTGTGGATCTGCCCTTGACGAGTGTCACATGAAAAATAGGTCAAATAAATAAAAGGGGTTGATAACATAAAATTTGGTGAAATGTTTCCCTGGCATATAGTAAGAGTTAGTCCTATAGAACAGTACGAGTGACCCCAGACACGACTGCTGATATCTCTCCATTAGTTAAGGTACTACAGCAGTCGTAAATGGTACACAATTTGTATTTGTAGAAGTAATTTTTGAAGGACTTTTTTTATGGACCCAGGCTTACTTGCCAGATGATAGGCATAATTTTTTGGTCATTTTTGATAAAAGTAGAGCTGTTGATTATTATTTTTTAACACCCAGCACCAACCTTACAAGGGAGATGTGACTTAATGGGTTGATACATTGAAAGCTCTGGAATATATGAGAATTTAAAATAAATCGTCAGAGCCGTTTTTGAGAAAAATATTTTAGCCTTTTTTTGTGGTTTTTTTGGTATGAAACCCCTCAAAATGAAGTTAGGCTATATAGATAAAATTACTTTTTTTTAAAGCACAATATGTCTGTGATTCTACATCCAAAATATCATCAAATTACATGGAGTATAGTTTGGCCCTAAATTTAGTTACAGACCGACAGACATGCCTAAACGCAGGCAGACCGAGAGACAGGCGGAAATTTCGTTAAAAAAACCGTATTTTCCTGGGAAATCTCGGAATTGAAAAATTAGTCCATCACAAAGCTTATCCTTATGCTAAGCTAAAAATAAGAAAGCAAAAAAGGTGTATGATTGTGACCCCACGATAGAAGTGAAGCTTCCACAATCACATGAAGAGTCCAGTGGAAGAGGGGATTAAGTCATGAAAGAAGGTGTTAAATATCCCGCCATTTCGCAAATGCATTTGCAGCAGGGTCATGCAAAAGATGTCGGTTTAAAGCACAGAACCAAAACAAAATATTGTCTTTAAATTGGAGAGAGAGCGGGGGGGGGGGGCGTAGAGGGAATTAAATAGTAATTAAATTAAATTAAACTGAGAGTGTTTCTATTGAGGGTCAATTATTTACCGTTTTGTTCATAGAAATTAATGTACTTTTTTTTTTAGATTTTAATAGTTGTGACTCTCCTAGCCTACGCGGGTGGTTTCATGAAGATTACGTCCATTTTAAAGGCAGAGCTGACCCAGGAGAAACCTATTGACCTCAATGATCCCCTGCATGGCGATGACGCGGGAATATATAGGGCAATAGAACTTGAAAGAGTACAAGAAGCAGCAGAAATGAATGGAAATCCAGTTCTTGAAAAAATAGACAGTGCTAAACTACCATTAACTCCTGCAAGCGTAATGCCTCATTCAGATGCGTCACCATCTTTAGTTACCGCATATGGACATTCTAATGGTGATAAGGGGACCGCTAAACGAGAAGAAGAAGCAAAAGAAGACGTTAAAGAAGAAAAAGAACATTCTGGTGGTGATAAGGAGGCTCCTTCGTGTACATCGCCCTCTACAAGTAAAAAAGACATAGAAAAACCGGAGGTACTTATTAGAGAAGATGCAGTTGAATTATCAAGTGAATTGGTGGCAGCAGAACAAGAAGGCGAAGGAGAAGATGAAAATGAAAATAAACATGCAGCTGTTGACACAGCGGCTTCTTCGTTTACATCACCCTCTAAAAGTAAAAAAGACATAGAAAAACCGGAGGTACTTATTAGAGAAGATACAGTTGAATTATCAAGTGAATTGGTGGCAGCAGAACGAGAAAGCGAAGGAGAAGAGGAAAATAAAAATAAACATACAGCTGTTGATGTGGTGGCTCCTTCGTTTACATCACCCTCTACAAGTAAAAATGACGTAGAAAAACCGGAGCATCTTATTAAAGAAGGCGCAGTTGCATTAACAATTGAACAAGAACGAGAAGAAGCAGAACGAAAAGAGAAAGTTAAGAAGCAATGTGGTGATGATATGAAGGATCCTTTGGTGACATCGTCCTCTACAAGTAAAAAAGACATTGAGAAACCGGAGGCACGTATAAAAGAAAAAGCAGTGGCGTTGCCAAGTGAATTGGTGGTGGTTGAACGAGAAGACAAAGGAGAAACTGAAAAAGAAAATAAATGTGCAGATCGTAATCCTTCGCTTACATCACCTGCCACAAGTAAAAAAGACACAGAGAAACTTCTTAAAGAAGAGGCAGTTGCATTATCAAGTGAATTGGTGGCAGTAGAACGAGATGACGAAGGAGAAGATGAAAATAAACATGCAGCTGTTGATGAGACGGCTCCTTCGCTTACATCACCTGGTACAAGTAAAAAAGACGTAGAAAGACCGGAGGAACTTATAAAAGAAGGTGCAGTTGCATTGTCAAGTGAATTGGTGGCGGTAGAACGAGATGACGAAGGAGAAGATGAAAATAAACATGCAGCTGTTGATGAGGCGGCTCCTTCGTTTACATCACCTGCTACAAGTAAAAAAGACGTAGAAAAACCGGAAGAACTTATGAAAGAAGGTGCAGTTGCATTAACAAGTGAATTGATGGCTATAAAAGAGAAAGAAGACGATGAAAAAGTGGCTCCTTTGTCTACATGCCCCGCAACAAGTAAAAATGACGTAGAAACCCCGGATGAACTTATTACTGAAGTGGCAGTTGCGTTATCGGGTGAATTTATGGCTGCAGAAAAACGGGAAAAAGCAGAAGAAGCAGAACTAAAAGAGGAAGATAAGAAGCACTGTGAGAAGGGGGGTCCTTCGCTTACATCGTTTTCTAAAAGAAAAGACACAGAAAGACCTGAGGAAATTATCAAAGTTGCCTTATCAAGTGAATTGGTGGCGGCTGAACGGGAAGTGGAAGGAGAATAGAATTTGTTTGACTAAAACATGGTGTATGGTAGTTTTACTTTTTAATTTGGTATCTGTTCTTTGGTATATCTGTGTGTGTGCTGTGTGTCTGTGTGTTTTCTTATTGACTATATTATGCAAACTAATTAAGCCTTTCATATATTAATATAATTTTCTTACACTTGAACCTAACCATGGTTAAGAATTATTGATTGTTAAATTTACATGTATTTAAACTGTTGTGTCTTTTAACTTTGTCCAAATCCAACGTTGCTCTAGTAGTGTTTTGGCTTTATTTTACCAAATGAACTGAATGTCTAATTAATATAATATAATAAAATATGAACACTTACCCTAATTTCATCTTGAAGCCGCTTTCTCTTCATATCTACTCTTTCGGAGTCGTCTCGTACATGTCTGAGAGCTGCGAATTCCTCTCTAAGTCACCGTTACAAGTCTTGTATCACTTCAGGGTGCCTACCCATCGGTATATTACCTTCAGATCTAGCTGTCCAGAGTTAATCATTATTATGTAATTGAGCGCAATTGTCAGCACAGCAGTAGGATAAGTAGGAAAAGGCTCGGAAATGAGTACTGCACGATCTCACTGTGCATTGGTTGATAGGGCAGCCCAGTATTCCTTGCCGAGATTTCTCAAGCCATGATGGGACTCTCATTAAGGAAACGAATTATTACACTACTGAATAGCTTATTGGTTGTGAACTGCACTCGAGACGAGCTTGAGGCTTGAAGCTTGACATAAAAGGAATTATTCCCCCAATAGTAGTAGGTACGGTACCTAGTAGTAGTAGTATGGCTGTACACAGTCCCAGGCCACGGTGTGGGCCCATAGGACAGGGGACCTCCTGATTATAGTGGATTCCGAACCACTTGGGAAACACAGTGAAGTCACACGATTAGTTCGGAGGTGACCAGGACAAGTCCTACCATGTTTCCCTACCGGCACTGTGCACACTACCAAGTTATCTGCATCTTTGAACCTGCTCTGGTCCGCTGGATTCAACTTGGTAAGGCGGCCGGCGGCGGGTACGGTACCTAACATGGAAGGGACAAAAACGTTGCTGACTTAAGTAAAACTCTACCTACTGAGTTGAGCCATAGGTCACAGTAGAAAAATTCCTAGTCAGTTGACTGAGGAGTACTGAGCTGTGTCCTGAGCATAACTTAATACACAGCACTAGCAATCCTAGGCCTATAGAAACAAAATAAATGCCAGAAAGAGCAAACACAGCTCTTGATACGTAATATAAGGAAAGCCTGATGATGGTCAAAATGTTCGATCCCGAAATTTCTTTTAATTTACACATTTTGAGGTACCAAGAACCCAAAACAATGGTTGTTTATAATGTCTGTCTGTTCGTCGATTTGTGGGCAAACTATTCTGTGAATTTTAATAATTAAATTTAGATTAAAAAATTTAAGCTGAAAAAAGCGTGTCTCGGGACTTTTTTTGGGGGCTAACTCAATTTTAAGGGGATTTTACACTAAAAAAACTCAAAATAAACGACTACATTTTTTCTCAAAAACATTATTTCGTGGTCGTAATTAATGTCAAAAGAATTCAATGGGCTACTTACCCCTTGATAGTTTGGTTCTTGGGGTAAAAAAATTAAATTACTCAATCTTCATAAAAATGAAAAATTATTTTTCTGTGAAACCTATCTGTCGAGTATCATGGTTTCTGGACGACTCTCTGCGAGAACCGTGGTTAAGTGGCTATAGAGCTTGCATTTCAATCGGGAGAACGTTAGTTTGAATCCTGAAAGGAAACGGATTTTTTTTAATAATTCGGAAAAGAATATAAGAGCAATCAGTCAGTCGTCCAGATACCTTTAGTCCTTACCAGGACTGAAACCTCAGT
Source organism: Psococerastis gibbosa (assembly GCA_963971405.1). Classification (NCBI taxonomy): domain Eukaryota; kingdom Metazoa; phylum Arthropoda; class Insecta; order Psocodea; family Psocidae; genus Psococerastis; species Psococerastis gibbosa. Next base: position 46,185,801 of record OZ020486.1, on the reverse strand, counting down.
CCTTCTCAGGATTAAACCTGATGATGGGAGTAGCACCCACTTCTGAATTGACAACACCTTCCTCTGATAATTGGCTCCGACCAACTTTTTCAATGATTCTGAGGCCCCTACCGGCCCTACCTCTAATTACTATTCACACAGCATGTAATGTTAGTTCAACTACCCCCACAAAAAAAAAATCTAACTATGCCTCTTTTTAATAATGTTGTTGTTGTTGTTGTTGTTGTTGTTGCAGCATTTCTGCTTTAAGCAACCCTGTCAGACTGGTGGGGGCAGTGAGTCTGTCTGTTAACTTGAGGTACCCTAAGGGCAGACCCTTTTACTAGGGGAAAGGGGTGTTGACTGACAGGGAGGCCCTCCTGATTATAGTGGATTCCGAATCACTATGTGGAACATGGTAAAGTTACACAATTAACTCGGAGGTGACCAGGACTCGGTACGCACGTAGACTGACTAGTATAGTCTCAGCGCGTTATCATTTCCTACCATGTTCCTCTGCCAACGCTGTGCACACAACCAAGTTTGCCGCAGTTTGAAACATGTTCTGCTCTCATGGAATCAACATGGTAAGGCCGTTGCCACTCTGTTAAATAATATTACACAATTGCCATTAATTTTACCAATAGATTATTCTTATATTTTTCACTTATTCCCCTGCCAGACTCTCTCCAAAGTTAAATGGGTATTCTTCTTCTTGATCAGCGCTACAGCTTACACCCCCGGTCCATAGTTTTCGCCTGCCAAACCACCACAGCTACCTTCTACCTTTCACCTCGTCTCCCCATCGGTTCTGTGGTCTACTTTGTCACCTTTTGCCCTCTATTTTCATTCTATTATGATGAGCCTTCCGCTTTACACGCCCAACGCACTAAATTATTTCTCATCTGTCTCCAGGATTTCACCTATCTCGACTTTTCTCGCCTCACCAGGCACCAATCCCTCCGTATATGCAGGTTACGAAAGTTCAATTACGGTATAGCAAGTGCATTAACATCCACTTTCGGGCACCTCTAATTGGACAATGAAAAACTAAGTTGAACACGAAAAAAGAGCAAGGTTAAAAAATTCGAGAAAAGTATGTGAATTTATTGTACGCGCATATACAATACACAGGTAGAGGCATATAAGAATAACTCATAATGTCAATTAGACTGTACCAAAATGTTGATTTAAAATGAATTGTGGCACTCCAACACATCAAAACAGTCAGTTGCTGCATTGGAGTTTAAAAAACTAGAGTACCTGCTCAAAAAAATCTTCTGTTGAACTTAAAACTAAAAACTTATAGTACTACAATATAATACAGTACATTAACTCATTACAAATAATACAAAAGAGCGCAAAAAGATTATAGAAAAACAGAGAATACATATCCATTATTATACAATAGTACATGAAAAATGATATACAATAGCCTAACGCTAAATCGGATATACAATAAGGAAATTAAAATATTTTTTTTCGATTAACTCGTCGTAGTTGTAATACTGTTAATCCAGTTTCAAATGAATAAATCAATTTTATCCTAGCAATGTCAGAACTAAAAAACTATAAAGTTCAAAATTATTGTGCAATTATATTGTAGCCTTGTTAGGGCCACTATTTTACTGTCTTGTGTAACACATGAAAATAACGGGTTTGGCCAAACCACAATGGTAATGCACTATCAATCGAATGGAACACCTGGGAACATTACGTTACATGCAAGTTTAAAAACAAGCAACTCAGTTTCTGAATCACTTTCCGACTCCTCAATATATTCCTCAGGTTCAAAATCTTCCTCAAATACGTAATCTTCATCGTCGATTTTCACCAAATCTCTCAAATTGTGCCGTTCAAGAATCTTTATTTGTTGTTTAGTCGGTTTAAAGTCCTTAAAAAATGCAGGTCCCTGGTTGTAAGCATTAGTAACAATCCACTGGGCCCGTTCAAACTGTTCAAGTATTTCATATCGTAGTTTGGCGAACTTTACGTTGATAAGCGCACCAGTTATATGGCTTCTCATGCATATTAATTCTTCCAGAGTCAACTTGTTAGGTGTCTCCATGTACCGTCTAAAAACACCCCATGACTTGTATCTATCACTAGGTTCGATAGATTCATCTCGGTTTTTTCTGGTCCATTTCTTTTTCTTTGGCTCTTGAGGTGTGAATTCCTCTGCTCTCCCAATTAGCTTAAGAGCCCTTTCCCTGAACTCATCTTTTATGCAGAAGGGGAATAATCTAGCGTGCTTTTGATTATCAACTCTTTTTTTTATGTCGTCATTAACCTTTTCCAGCACCTCTAACTGCGCTTTATCGGGTAAGTACGCGTAAATCGGGTTAACGTATGTGGAAGAAAAATACAGTCGTATAAACCTTGTAAGGACAAATTTTTCGGATTCTCTAAGTTTTAAATATTTTAAAGTTTGTTGCTTAGTACTGGTAGATGGCTGAGGTGCATCATCAGCTTTCTGAGGCTGCATTTGAATTTGTTCCTGATGTTGCGGTTGTTCTGATATTCCTGATGGCCCTGCTTGTTCCTCCTGATAACATAAAAATATATTTATAATTACTGTATGATTTTCTAGATTAAGAATTGTCTTACTCGTTTTTCAATTTTTAATGTTTTAAAAATTAAGTAAATGTCAAAATTTCGAAGTTTTGAATCTCGAACTGCGAATTATTTGGTAATGTTAACCCCATAAAAATTGAAAATCTTTCCTTGAGTTTCATTGAAGAATTTAAACTATGCATGTATGGTACTTAAAATATCTTACTCTTTTTTCAATTTTTAAAAATTTAAAAATGAAGTAAATGAGAAAAATGCTTGTTTTGAATTTCAAATTGCGAAGTGTCTGGTAGGGCCTAATTTTAAACCATTAAAAATTGAACATCGTGCTTGTTAACCTACCAATTCGATATCCATCGCTGCTATTTTGGCCTTCTTTTTCGGCGACGCCTGCCCCAAGTCTGCCCTTGGAATATCTTTGTCCGCCTGGAAATAAAAATTAAATCGGTTTTATTAAAAGAAAATTTAAATTTAAAAGTTTTACCTAGGCCTATTTACATCCAATTAGCAATATACCAATTAATTTAAATTATACCCATGTCTTCCTCTGTTATTCCTTATTCAGGCCATGCTATATTTGTGGTCATTCAGCAAGGGGTTTGTCTTGTCTTGTCTGTTGGTGTGAAACGTCAGGGGGTGCGCACGATTTTCAACAAAAATATGCCTCTTTCGGCAGCGTTATTATCTATTTAAAAAATTCAAACTCCTCAAGGGCTTTTCTAAATTACTTCCTTTTTCCAGCCATCCAGTGGCGTAGCTAGGGGGGCAGGGGGGGCGGCCCGCCCCCGGCGCCCGATGAGAAGGTGCGCCAAAAAGAGAGGAAGAAAAAAATTGACAAAGCAATTTATTGAGGAAATAAAGTAAAGTATAATTAGTTTTAGCCGAAAAAATTATTTTAGTCCAACATTGAAAGAAGAAGAAACAATAAAACAATTAGAACCAGAACGGAGTGTTAGAAGAAAATTGTCGGGATATTCAAATTTCTGTGAAACTTTTTTGCAAACCAGAGGCAGAACAAATAAATGAAAGGGCACATACACTAGCGACATTTTCGGGGTGCGTTTTTTAAAGCATTATTAGATGAAAGAGACCGCTTGAAAAAGTTTGTAAAAGGAGTCCCTGGTGCGGATAGTTGGTCTGCCTTGCAGATACTGGAATTTATAGTGAAACACGGATTTTCTAAGTTAGCTCTCATTGTCGCGTAGGCCTATACTTGAGGCCCACTATGAGTCAAGGGAGGTTGTTGGGATTGCCTATATATCGATTGAAGCGCACGGCAGGGATGAAGTCATCAACGTTTTTGCACGTTTTTGGGCGTTGGCTAGTAAGTACGTTTTTGCAGCCTCAAAAGCTCGAAAATTAAGTTTGTCATAAAGTTTCTTATATAAAGAACCGGTCCGAGTTTACTCGAACATATGAGTAATTTCATGGTAAATAATTTTCCAGTGGTTAAATTTCCGAAATCTAGGGGGGGGGGTTGTCTACCTGACGTCACTGGAAGTGAGATAAATTCTAGATAGGTCAGACCAACACATTAATTACCACACAGCAATAATGGCAGGGCACGCAATGCATTTGAGCGCGAATTTTCTATTATTTTTTTCAAAAAATAATTTGTTGTGCAAAACCAAATTTTTTTTTTGGGAAAGCAACCTGTCCGGTTTCGTTACTCAATTTAACACCTACAACATGCCTGCAGGTAGAAATAATCAATAGAAAGGTTTCACAGAAAAAATATTTTTTAGTCATTTTTCATTAAAATTTAGTTATTTTTATTTTTTTACCCCCAGAAGCAAACTATCAAGGGGCAAGCGACCCCAGCATTTTGTCAACATTAATAGCGATTACAATATATGTGAATTTAAAAGAAATCGTTTTTGAGAAATAATTTTTTTAGACGTTTTTTTGGAGTTTTCTGAGAATAAAACCCCTCCAAATTGAATTGGCCCAAAATAAAATAAAAAGATCCCGAGGTATGATTTTTGTAAACCTACATGCCAAATTTCATTTAAATCGACCGAGTAGTTTGCCCGGAAATCGATAAACAGACAGAACTACAGACAGACAGACAGAGCGACAGACAGACAGACATTTCGTAAAACCCACTTTTTGGGGTTCCTGGGACCTCAAAACGTGTAAATCCGTTGAAATCTCGGAATCAAAAATTTGGACCATCACAAAGCTTTCCTTATATTACGTATAAATTGGAAAGCAATAACAACCATGGTTTTATATCTTGTCTACATCAAACGACAAACTCAACTCACCAAGTCACAGGGGCAGACAATTTTGAATAGGTGGCAAAATGACCACTTAATTTTTTTAAACATGAAATATGTAATACTTGTCATCGTTTCATTCTGTACGTACCAACCAAGGTGGGCTGCAGCCCGGAATGAAAAGTTAAGAATTACACATACATAAATCTATAGTAAGGTTACAAGAATACCTATGTCTTCCTTCTTTAAATTTTAAATTTTACTACTGTTGACACTACAGTACAGTACAGTACAGTCAATTGTAAAACCGAACTATTTCGGCCCTATTTTTTTCGAAACTTTTCTGCCGGGGTGACCCCAGGCCCCCTGCGTAACAGCCCACTATTTTGTGCTTATATTTTCAAAATTTTCACCCGGGGGAGACCCCCGGGCCCCAGTGTTTGCAGCAATACGAATAAGCATTCAAGCATTCCTTTGTAGGCTTTTAAAAATCTATACTTTACTGCTGTTAAAATGCGGGAAATCCCACTATTTTTCCCTTATATTTTCAACTTTTTCACTAGTAATGTTCAACCTTAAATATAAGACGTATTTCAAACCTTTCACATAGTGTTTTCAACGTTTCCTAAAAGTCGCTATGGCCGCCGGCAGGTATGATAGCCCATATACATGATGGTATATGGGACAAGTTCTGAAAGGGCGCCAAAAAAGCGTCATTCGCCCCCCCCCCCTACAAAGTGGCCTCGCTACGCCACTGCAACCATATATTATGTAAGTGAAATTTAGAATTTGGCGTTAGCACGTTAAACTATCGTCTGTAAATCGACTTTAAAACCAACTTACATACAACCAGTATAATTAATGAAATGCTATTACAAATAATCTTAGCAACAATATTGAAAAATAATTTAATTATTTGTATACATGTTTATAATAATAATAGACTTTTGCCTAAAATTTATCTAATTTAGCTTTACTTGACCAATTTCTTTAAAGTTGTAAATATATTGTAGTATAGCTCATTTTTCGAAAAATGATGTCATAAAGAAGTTTCACTTCTTACGTGTGTACACCGATACACGCACGCTATTTTTTAGTTTTCTGCCCTTTATGCGACACCCGGGAAGAGATGGACGGAAATCATCTTAAGACGTGCCAGGCTCTTGCCAGTAGCAGAGGTTCACCAGATTATGTGTTGTATTGGGCTGCAAGAAAGCTGATGGCGGAAGCCTAGCGCTATGGTGTAATTAAAAAAAAAAAAAAAAAAAAAATAGTGTAATAATTTCCATTATAAAACAACTGGTTTATTTAATTATTTGTTAGGGCTTCCTATAGCTGTAAGAGTGAGCCGAAAAGTTGAAAATTCACCCAATAGAAAGTAAAACTCAATTTTATTTCTTTAAAAAACATGTTTGTTCTTATTTCATTAAAAATAATTTGAATAGTAAAAAGCAATTTTTTATGCATTTGAATAGCCGTTGCAGTCACCATTGAGGCTCTGTAAGTAATACCTGTGTTGAGTTACAACAGGTCTTACGCAAGCACAAGCAAGCCTCAGGACTATGGCAACGAATAAAGTACTGTACTAAAAAACCGTTAAAGTGGCTTTTACTTTAAAAATGAAAACTTTAAGAGCAAACATGTTAGATGCCACAATTCCGCGTTTTTTTGACATAAATCTATACAATGAAATAAATGTTTCTCTACATTTGAATGCATGGTGGGCTATTTATTATCATTATTATTTATTATCACTATTTGTGCCCGGTTTTCACGCCCTCTGAAACCGTGGCCAAGCAATTTTATTGATGCAGGCTCCATAACGTTTAAGTTTACAGGTTTACTGTATGAAAACTTTGAAGAACATTTCATCATCATTTCACATAGCCTAAGATTCTAAGATTGACATTTCTTGATAAATTCGACGGTACAAGAGAAATGACATTGTGGGGCTTTCCAACATGGACTTAACGTTAATATATAAAATAAAGAGTAATGCCAAAAATAAGCTCAATGGAAAATAAAGACATTTCTCTTTCTTTCTTTCTTATTATTTATTATATTATTTCTTCATGGTAGCCTATGCCATAAAATAAGTACTACCTATCGATTGATCAATTTAATGCAATAAAAGTGTTGCAATTAATAAATTAGTTAATTCATTATTACCATTAGGATCGTCCGATGCCACCGAGAACTTCTGAAAAACTAACCAGTTTGAAGTAGGATTCTGCTAGAATCTTGTTCTAACGCAACCCAACATTGGTTGTTCTTGCAAATCACATGTATGCACAGTACAGAGAAAAAGACGATAGCTAGACTCACTTGAGCGGGTTCTATAGAGACCTTTTGCAGTGACCGATCCGGGATAATTTAACACAACGGTTCATGTAAACATTCACGGGCAATCAATTAAAAAAGGCCCAAAAATATTAATTTAAATACGGGTTTTCAATATTTTAAATCAATCAATATCAACAAAATAAATTTAAATTTAACCGACTCAACATATTTCTTAAGAAAGAGTGCCGAGCTATACCGGTTTAAAAAAAATTGCTTGACAATATATAGGCGGTAATACGTAAGCATTTACCCATGTTAAAAGTATTGTCTAATCTATTGTTATCCCTTTTAGCCGCTAGGTTGGCTTAGTAATAGAACAAAAAGTCCTTATTTATTTATTTATTTTAGGGAGACTTTATAAAATCCACCGACACAGCTCGGGGAATTTTTGAATAATTTTGGTCATTTCGGATTTTGGAGACGAGAACTGTATGAACAAAAATGGAAACAGCCCCCCCCCCCCCCCGGGGGAAATTATTTTGAGGGGCAACATAATGAGTTTATAGTGTGGGGCTTTTTTGAGTGTTCAGAAAGAAAGAAATCATCAAATGTTTGCAACCCAGCGTAACTGCTGCCATTTAACCCCCTATTCTAAACAATTATAATTTCTAGGGCACCTTCGCGAAACAACCTTAGAAGTGTACGTGTACGTAGTGCCATTGAAGATGTCGACCGTAGATATTGACAAAACGTTTGGAAACTAACTTTCAAATGGACCACGTCACCACGGCCTGTTAGCTCGGATTCTTCTGTCCCCTTATTAGACTCCGGCCGTGAAAGTCATTGTTATTATATAATTACAGTTTATTATGGTATTGTGATTTTTAAATGTTTTATGTTTTTTTTTTGTCAATTTAGTGCCCTCACCCTCGTTGCGCTACAGGTATTGGGCTCTGAGTTATCTATAATTTCTACAAACCATACTTTTTGGTCAAAACCAAAAATTTGTACTGTTCGGTTACTCTATTTAACACCTAAAACAAACCTTAAGTAAGAAAGCATCGATAGAAATATTCCATAGAAAAATTATTGTTTTTGTAATTTTTCATGAAAATTGAGTATTCCCCCCCCCCCCCAGAATGTTACTATCAAACAGGCATGCGACCTATAGCGTTTTGTTAGTAGGTATTAATAACAACTACGATATACAAGGCTAAACATACATTCGATACAAACCTATACACATGAACGCAAATAAGGCGGATAGTCCTAGTTGAGTGCAAGAGAGGACTTTTTGGACATTACAGCCCTTACTCCGCTAGGGTGGCTTAGAATAGTACATCAAAAAATCATTATTAATTTATTTATGCGTGATCTCCATCGTCATTTGTACCATTTAGACGCAACTCACTCACTAATAAGCCACCTGGAGGTTCAATCTTCAAAAATGTTGACCCCAGATGTTGACGAAACGATTAAGAAATGCACTTTCATGCGCGACCATGGGCCATCAGCCTGGATTCTACCATTTCGGGACATTTCGCACATCGTCGTTGATATAGCCATAGCTAGATAGGGGGTCTGGAGCCCCCCCCCCCAAAAAAAAATATTTTCAGCGTACTCTAGATAGAATTAACGTGCGCACGAGCCAAGTTCCAACACCCACCCGACTGTTGCGCGACCCAGTAGTTATACACGAAAGAGGTTAAACGTGAAAATTGGCACTTTTGAGCCCCTGTAGTTTTGCCCCCACTGCACCTATGACGATGAAATTTCGAAGTTTTTCTCAAGTTATGCTCCTCTATAACTTATTAAAAAAGTTAGGTTCCAGGTTCACAGGGGGCTGAGATACAGATACCTGAAAATCCCGAAAAAGCCGAAAAAAACGAACGATATATATATATGAGTAAAAAGTAAATTCGTGTCGGGGTGGTACTACCCGTGGTACAGGAGTCATCAGGTTGCATCAACAGCCTCCTGTTTAACCTATCGACAGTCAGGGAAGACTGCCGGGACCGCCGGCTTTACATGCCCTCCGAAGCATGGTAGTCAGAAGATAAATAATTGTACCACTAGAAAATTTTGGCATTCGGGTGGGACTCGAACCAGTCACCTTCTGGATGATAGTCCGAGTCGTTACCTCTACGCCATTCTGACTACTATATATGAGTGACTGATCATAATGTTTAGGCACTTCTACTGTACCTGGAAACCTGAAATTTTGCGTGTAGTTAGGTAATGTTTTCAAACCAACAGAAAAATTATGAAATCCAAAATATCTGCTGCCGTTTCTGAACTACACCGCAAAATGTGCTGATTCTGAGTTTATTCTAACATGACATCCGCTGGACCTAGAAATCTGAAATTTCGCATGCAGGTAGGTAATAATCTAAAACTAACAGCAAAGTTCCAAAATCCAAAATATTCGCTGTCGTACCTGAACAACAGCGGAGAAATAAAAAACTGATGCGGCTTGTAGTTCATAGATGTATGTTGCATTGTAATGTGGACTTCCTTGCTATATTGCTGTTGTTGCTGTTGTAGTTTCTGCTGCTGCTGTTGTTGCTGTTGTTTCTGTTGTTGTTGTTTTTGCTGCTACTGTTGTTGTTGTTGCTGTTTCTGCTGTTATTATTGTTTCTGCTGCTGTTGTTTCTGCTGCTGCTGATGTTGTTCCTATTGTTGCTGTTGCTGTTTCTGCTGTTGTTGTTGTTTTTGCTGTTGTTTCTGCTGTTGTCGTTGCTGCTGCTGTTGTTGCTGTTTCTGATGTTGTTGTTTTTGCTGCTGCTGTTGCTTCTGTTGTTGTTGTTGTTGTTGTTGTTGTTGTTGTTGTTGTTGCTGCTGCTGCTGCTGCTGCTGCTGTTGTGATTTTCAAATCCTTGCAACCGACGTAACTAAGAAAAAAGCCATCCAGCCTATTCCTTAAATAATTAGTCATATAGCTAGTTTATAGCAAATTCAAATAGGACTGCAAAAAGTATTGATATCTAAACAAAATCAAGCAGCGTAAAAACGGGCCGAGTTCGTAGGCATGATGCCTGTTGCTGTTGTTGATTTTGTTGTCCAAGTTCCGTTGAAATCTTTCGACCTTACTGGATTATTATGCCCACATCAAAATCAACATATTCTTAAATGATTTCTGAGCAACGTCGTTGACCAGAGCGTTCCTGATAGCAGATGTTTTATGGTGGCCGGCCACCGTGGTAGTTTCATGACTTTGAGACTTTGTATTAAAGAATGAGGCCTCAGCCAGTGTACACCACGGTGCCACCACTTAACCTACAAACAGCAGCGTCCGTCTAGCAGTTCGCCTCTATCCAATCGTACATTACGTGTGATATACAATATTAAAAGTGTGATGTCACAAGTAGGCCTACTGCAAAAAGTTATGAGATCCCAACAAAAACACTTCGTGTACAAACAGGCCAACTTCCTAACGCCAGTAACACCGATCGAAAAGTTTTCGCCATTCAAAGTAATGAGATCTTAAATTCGGTCAAGTTCTTTGGCCATTTAAAGTTATGAGATAGGGATGAGGGCCAAGTTCATAGGACACAGGATTTTTCAAAATATATGGCTGTGTTTCTGATAACTTGGCCTGGCTCTTAACCTAAAAAATAGTACATCTTCACCAGGAGCGTCTTATTTTCATACGAATGGGTGACCCAGTAATTGAATTCTAGCCTTGATGTATCGAAATAGATAAATATGAACTTTTCTTGTTCTATTACTAAGCCAACCTAGCGGAGTTAGGGCTATAAAGCTCCCTCTTACAATCAACTAGGAAGGCCCGGGACCGCTTGCTATAGTAGCCTGTGTGGAACTCGAACCAACGAAAGTCAGAGTCTGTACCACTTCTCTACATGTCCTACTTCATTTGCCAGGCCAAGTTATCTAAAACGCAGCCATATATTTTGAAAAATCCAGTGACCTATGCACTTGGCTCTCATCTCTATCTCATAACTTTAATTTTTTTTTTAATTACACCATATCACTAGGCTTGCAGCCCAATACAACACATAATCTCATCACATAACTTTAAATGGCCAAAGAACTTGGCCAAATTTAAGATCTCACTACATTGAATGGCGAAACTTTTTGCAAGATCGGTGTTACTGGTGTTAGGAAGTTGGCCTGTTTTTATGCGAAGTGTCTTTTTTGGGATGGAGTTATAAACATATTGAGCTTATAAACATATTGAGGTTCTTCTACAACAGACAAAACACCAGCCCCGTACAACCGCAACAATTTAGCCAATAAACTCATGAACTGCAAAACCAAACCAGAAAAGGAAAAAGGCAATGGAGTTTATCGTCTAAATTGTAACGATTGTAACGCAATTTACATAGGCCAAACAGGCAGAAGCTTTAAAACAAGGGTCATAGAACATATAACAGGTATAGGAGACACCAACACCAACAGCACATTCGCGAAACACCTTAACTCGGAAAATCACACATTCGATCCTCACAATTGGACAGCCCTACACAAAATAAAGAAAAGTTACACTTTAAATTTTTTTTGAAAATGTTGAAATCAAAAGAGCTTTACACAATAGGGAAAAATTAACAAACGACATAACATTCACACAATCATCCCCTCTAATAGATCTAGCTAGTAGGATAGGAATAGGTAACCAGCCACGCCCCCTCCCACCCCCCCCCCCTCCCTCCCAGTCCTATATAAACCAAGGTTTCCTCTCCCTAGTCACATTTGCATCTTCTCCTCGATTTGAGCAAGTCTCAAATCGCAGATAAGGTGTAACTGTGCTAGTGGGTTTCCCTCTGTAGATGGCAGTTCTTGCCGAAAGCGCTCAGGGTTTTATACTAACACAAGTGGGTTTCTTAGACAAAGTTAATTTCTAAACGATTATTTGGGTTTTACTAATTCGGGTTGTTATAACAAGTTTTTCTAAAACTCTAATTTTTTGTTATTTTTTGTTTATATTGAGGTTACCTCACCATTGCGGACAACTACAAGACTACAATACGACGGCCACCTTCTGAGTTCTGATTTGCCCGAGACTGGGAGAAGTTTGTCCCTAACAGATCTTTTAGACGCCATTGACAATGCCACCCAGGCCGTAACGTTTTGGATCAACGTGTCCTAAGCCCGGACACATTAAGTAAGTACCTCACCTCTGGCGACGTCAGATGGATCCCCCCCCCCCCCGAAGAATTTCTGGCTACTGCCTTGGTCACTGATACTGCAAAATGTCGCATATTGAAAAAAACCTACTTTTCAAGAACAAAAACAACCTCTTTTTTTTGTCTTTTGTCTTAATTAGAAAGAAAGAAAGAAAATTGTCTTTATTTTCCATATGGGCGAATTTATTGCATTTTTGGACAACATATTGCAGTATCAGCGACGATATGGCGTCTCTCTCATGTTCAGAACTCTTCAGTTGCCTGCTGTTGCTTGCAATAACTTGATAGTTTAGCTGGTCCCCTTGTATCACCGTGACGTTTTTAATTTAGTGACAACCTTATTTGTAAGTTATTTTAAAAATATATTTCCATGCATAGTAGTGGCTCTGGGTGTATATGGGCAAGGCAGAAACTTGGTTTTATTTTAAAAAAGTGTGTAGCATAATAAAATTCCATATGCCAACATGTAAATTTTGAGTGACATCAAGACATGTAGAGTAGTGGTACGGACTTTCACCCGACAGGTTGTTGGTTCAAGTCCTACACTTTCAATATTTTCTGACCATGCTTCGGAAGGCATGTAAGGCAGGAGGTCCAGGGCCATCCTAGTTGAGTGTAAGAGCGGGCTTTATAGCCCTAAATCCACTAGGTTGGCTTAGTAATAGAACAAAAAGTCCTTATTTATTTATTTACTTTTGATAGGACCCTTAGTCTCTGAGAAAGCTAACATTAAAAAAAACACCATTGAGGGGTTGCTTGTAGTCTCCTTCTGGGGCTTCAATCTAGCAATTGGTTTGCAGCGAATGTTCCAATCTCTTTCTCCACTCTTGTCTGTCTTGTCCTTTTCATTACAAGTTAGGTATCGTGACATCATGACATCACCTAGATACTCCTTCTCCCTTCGCCCTCTCGTATTGGTGTCTTCAACCATACACTCAAGGATGCCCTTGAGGAGTTCTTCATGTCTCAGAATATGTCCCATCCATTTGTCTCTTCAAATTGAAATGGCGTTGTATTGGTTATATTGTCTCCCTGATGTTTTCAAGATTCTTCTATAGGAACACATCTCAAAAGTTTCCAGCTTTTAATGGTTCTTTTTATAAATGCACCATGTTTTACTGCCGTACAATAGCATAATTCACGCTGGAGTTTTGAGAAGACTTTTCCTTATATCTTGAGGTATCTTTTTCTTATACTGGCTCTACAGCCCTTGATGAGCTTTGGCCTGCTCAACAACGTTCCTCCTATCATATAGGTTTTGTACAACGCTCGAAGGTATGGCAGTAATCACCTGAAAGACATACAGATTTTTCCTAGGTTAGAAGAACGTGCCATATCTCCTATATACAGGTAGTTCTCCCTAAGTCATCTCAACAACCTCTCCAAGGCATATCCAGAACATTTAAGGCTAATGATAACAACATGCCCTCAACTCGTGCATCAAAATGTCTTCTTCTTCAGCCAACGCCCGTCCTTAGCTGGTAGGCCACTTGACGCCAGCCTGCATCAAAATGTATAGAAACATTGATTGTACTTTATGACAGTTTATAAATCAGCATTTCCTGAGGAATCGGATTTCGTAACCACAAAAAACATTCATCGTGCTTGTTCGATTGTCTGATATATGTATATTTTCAGATTTTGGCAAAAATGGGGCAAATTTGGACTTCTTTCTCTTATGAAACGAAAATTAATGTGATGAAGCTATTACAAGTGGTACGTTATTTATGCCTAAAATAACAGAATGATTGAATGATTAGGATAAAGTTATTTTCTAAGTAATTAATAAACTATGTGTCTTATTAAGCATTAAACCTTATTTAGCAAAGGTATTCAAGGGGAAAATTACATAAAAACGTTCAATTTGATTGAAATCAAAATTTGGCGAGTCTTCGTCACTGTGAATCAAAGTTATATTCACGACATGCTCAAAATTATGAAAAATTCTTATTTTAAGGCTGTGCTAGTGATGAAAAAATTCAAATTCTCAAAATTCGCCCTTCTTTCTTCTTTTTTTCTTTTCCTTGTCCAGTATTTCCTGGACAAGGAGCATATATTACAAGAACCGGTCCGAGTTCACTCGAACATGCTTTCCAATTTATCAAAATTATTAGATAGAGAAAATTAGTAATTTTATGGCAAATATTTTTCCTATGGTTAAATTTCCGATATCTCGGGGGGGGGGGGGGGGGAGGGTGTCCACCTGACGTCACTGGAGGTGAGGTAAATTCTAGATAGGTCAGAATAGCACATTAATTAACACACAGCAATAATGGCAGGGCATGCAATGCATTTGAGCGCGAATTTACTATCATTTTTTTCAAAAAATAATTTTTTGGGCAAAACCAAATATTTTTCTGGGAAAGCAACCTATCCGGTTTCGTTACTCAATTAACACCTAAAACATGCTTGAAGGTAGAAATCATCGATAGAAAGGTTTCGCATTTTTTAGTCATTTTTTCATTAAAATTTAGTTATTTTTATTTTTTTACCCCCAGAAGCAAACTATCAAGGGGCAAGCGACCCCCCGCATTTTGTCAACATTAATAACGACTACAATCTACGAGAATTTAAAAGAAATCGTTGGAGCCGTTTTTGAGAAATAATTTTTTTAGACGTTTTTTTGGAGTTTTTTGAAAATAAACCCCCCCCCCCCCAAATTGAGTTAGCCCCAAAAAAAAAAAAATGGTCCCGAGGTATGATTTTTGTGAACCTACATGCCAAATTTCACTCAAATCCACTGAGTAGTTTGCCCGGAAATCGACGAACAGACAGACAGACCGACAGACAGACATTTTGTAAAAACCACTTTTTTGGGTTCCTGGGACCTCAAAACGTGTAAATCCGTTGAAATCTCGGAATCGAAAATTTCGACCATCACAAAGCTTTCCTTATACTACGTATAAATTGGAAAGCAAAAATACAATACATAATAATACCATCCCGCATCCCCAAGCTAGCGCTTATTTGGGACAAAAGACTCATACAGTGCTGCTAAACAAGGCTTAATCATTTATTTTTGTTATTTATTTATAACATTTATTTTATTTTAACTTATTGTTATTGTAATGTCAGTTTTTATTATTATTATTAACTCCCATTGACCAGCCATCTTTAATAATAATAATAATAATAATAATAATAATAATAATAATAATAATAATAATAATAATAATAAATTCTTTATTGAAAAAAATTAAATAGAGATACAGCTAGTTTAGGGCCTGTGGCCCTCTCTTACACCTAACTGTACATATCAGGAAATTAAAAGATTACTTACTTTTACTTTTACTACCCCTTATCCTCTTGGAAAGTCACGGCAGCCGCGTTTGCCCACAGTCTTGTTCTGTGCGTCCTCGGTTGAGAGCCTCAAACTTCTCATATCTTTGATATTTGATGATCTTTCTTCTCAGTGTAACTTTCAGCCTCCAATACTCTTTTATAAATAAATAATAAATAATATTTCTGTTAAATTATACAATCAAGTACCGGTAATGAACAAGTAATCGACAAGAATGTTTAAAGTAAAATCCCAAAATTTCGTCAAAATCAGGTTCCTAGTTCTGTCATTGTCATTGTGCTAGTGCCTCAGTGACAGTGTAGAAAGCTTTCTCTAAGAGATGGTCTCTAACCAATTTAGGGACGTTAGTCGCATTTCTCGCCGCTCTCAGTTCAATCGGGAGTTTTCTAACGCAGGCGAAACCTTGTACAGGTCCATGGTGCTGGCCTTACAAGGTTTTCCCTTTGCCTCATCCTTCCCTTCAGACTTTTCGGGAGGTGACATCGGTATTTGAAACCGGGTCGGTTGCCACCATTTCTTAGAGCGAGGTTGGGCTTTCACAAAAAAAAAAAAAAAAAAAACATGTTGTAGGTGTGGGTGGGCCTGCGCAGCCCCAAAGGGCGCAAAATTAACCCCTGGAAACATTTCATTTTCCTATGAGTATGAAGCGCTCTCCAAAAAAAAGAATATGTTCGAGGGCGCAAATTCTTCAGAGGGCGCAAATTCTTCACCTTGCCACCAGCGCTAAAGTACCTCGGCCCGGCACTGGTGGGTGTCCCCCATTTTGTTTAAATTTCATCCACACCTTTTGACTTGGTGGTTTTCGTCTCTACTTAGTAGTATGCGTCCCCACCAGTTCAGCCTCTTTTCCCTTAGTTTCTCTTGAAAATTAAAATGTTCAATTATTTGACTTAAATTTTCAGGTTGCCGGATTTTTTGAAATTTGCTTGATGGTTTACTATATTCATCGAGGATTTTTATGGACATCGAGTTTAGTTATTGGATCAGTGACAGCTTCATGTTTCACTATCAGCGTACCAGTAGTGAACAATCCTACAAGCCGTGAGGAATATGCGATTTCACAAGAGTGCGCTGTTGTGTGCAAATTGTGTTTTGCGCTTCCCATATACATCGCATATTTCTTTACTTGGAGCATTGAATACGGAATTGGCATGGTAAATACATCTAAATTGATAATATAACCGATTCCGTAAATGGTGGAGCGTTGTAAAAAACCGTGAAGACGGTAAGAGTATTTTCGAGCAGAGCCAGAAGTAGAGCCAGAAGAAGAAGAGGAAGAAGTATATCTAAATTTGAACATAGAGATTACTAAAATACGAGTTAGTCAAAATATTTCTTCTTCTTCTATTAAAGATCGGCTATCATCATGGAAATTGTACGCGTAGATACCGTACTTCGAACTCCCCAAAAAAGTCGAGTATGTAGAGTACCGAGTGGACTTAGGCATGATAATAGTATTAGGGCATTGCAATGAGTTTCCCGTTGCCTTCTGCATCTTTATGCCGTTGACTCTTTATTGAGTTCCTCCACCTTGGGGGCCAAACAGTGCCCTAGTAGTGGTTGTTTATTTAGTGGCTTATTTCAGGACAAGTCTGTACCACCAGACTTGCCACCACACCCTCCGATTATGCAATTGCTTGTTCAGGGACTGCGTATTGTTTATATTCACAGCTAGTCACCACCTGCGGCTGTAGGCAGTAGTAGTAGGAGTATTTTTACTATTATTAGTAGTAGTAGGCTAGTACTAGTAGTAGTAGTAGTCATGGACGGAATTGGCTTTTACGCGGATATAGGCAGTGCCCTTGTCACGGACATTAATAATTATTGCATGTATAGGAAGGGGGAGGGGGATGTTCACTAATAAAACCACAATTTTATTTAATGTTTATAATCAAAATAACCTACCGAACTTTCTTACCCTTAACTAAAATTTTATACATAATTATTTTAATTTTCTTTTTCTTTAACATGCAAAAAAAATTTTAAAGTCGCGGACACTCAGCGCGCGCAGATATAGGCATGTGCCTCAGTTGCCTACTGGTAAATCCGCCACTGACTAGTAGTAGTAGTTATGTTATAGAATATGTACATATGGAATAACTACTTAAGAATAATAATAGGCCTAACTATTCCTTATTTCCAACAAATACAAATATTAGACAAAATACAATTAGGGCTCCTATGCCTTCAGAGGCGTGCGGGATAGACCCTACAAAGTACAGTTCAACACTATTCTTCTATTAAAATCATGATAAAATATTAGTTACACTTGGTGCAGGGACGAAAACACTTATGTAAATAAAGTGCAAAATGCCCAAAATAGAATAATTAAGAATATATTGTCAAACAAACTAAATAAAAAATTTAACCATATTGATGATAAATATAGGTACTTTGAAATATTAATCCTAAAACAACTCTATACGTTTAAAGTAATTAAATATAACTTCTTTGACAAGAATTTTAGCAATGAAACAGATAACAATTCGCATCACAATACTCGAAATCCAAAAAAAGGTCAATTTGAAACCAGCCTACAACAAATACGGGGATAGATTAAATAGCAGAACCAAATTTTTTAATGAATTGCCCATACAACTTAAAAAATTAACTAAGCTTGGAGAAATAAAAACGAAAATAAAAAAATGGCCTTTGAACTAACGCTTTAAAATTTATCTTTCAAACTTATATCTTTTACTTCGCTATAATAATTACATTTTACGTTAACATATAATTTTGAAATGGTATGAAACTAATTTGTAGTTAAAACTAAGTTTTTTTGATAACACTGACGTGAAATAGAAAACATGTTGCATCATCTATATAGGGTTTACTGTGCGAGCCCCTGACAAGTTGATTAATTTGGGGGCCCACAGGTTATTTGTATTATACAAAGGTATAAATGTTAACTTTTTTTAATATATTCCTTCGGCCGAAGAAGAAGAAGGTGAAAAGTAACTTAGTAGTAGTAGTAGTAGTAGTAGTAGTAGTAGTATTAGTGATAGTATTAGTATTAGTAAAGATAGAAAGAAAATTGTCTTTATTTTCCATGTGGGCGAATTTTGGGCCTTTGGGCCCACTCTTACAATTAACCCATTAGTAGCAGAAGCCTGCAGCTCAGCTTTAATTGAAACTTTAAAATTGATTCTCTTGCAGCTAGTCATGTCGGCCCCTTTGTTTCTCTACGGCTTCAGCAGCTCCATTGCACAGTATTACCCGCAAAATAATGCGCCTAATAATGATGAAGTCGAGTTCGACCGGCCAGGGATCGAAGATCACGTTTGGAATGAAGAACGTGAAAGGGAAGAATTACGGCAATTTCGTTCTCTTTTTTATTAAATAACAATAGCAGTATGTACAGATGAGTGCAGCGTAAGTCACAAATGATGTTTCTATTGTATGAAATAGTCTGATACCTAAGTTAATTACTTACTTTTACTTTTACGTCGCCTTATCCTCATGTAGGATCGGTGGCACGACAGCGTTTCTGTGCATTCTCGGTGGAGAGCCTCAAACTTCTCATGTCTCCGGCGATCTTTCTTCCAGTGCAACTTTTGGCCTCCCTGCTGGTCATCTTCCTTGTATCTCCAGGTTCATCACTCTTTTAATTAGGTGGTTTTCGTCTCTACATAGTACTTGTCCCCACCAGTTCAGCCTCTTTCTCTAAATTTCTCTTGTACGTTATGAGTTCTCATATCTTGCCCTATATTTTGGTTTCGACGTTGCGCTCTCAACCTAACTTACTATAACTATAAGTATTGTATATAACTATTTTTCTAATTGTTTAACATTTCATAAATATCCATATAAACAATATATCGTATTTCTGGCAAAGTAAACAGTCAAATAATCAACAATTACAAGTAATTTAAAGTGTAGGCCTGTACGCCCCATAGGAAATTGGTAGTGTGAAATGTATTACTTTTTATTTTTAATTTATTTAAATAAGCAAGTTATTCAAAGCCATTTTAATGATGTGATTAGATTCGGCGAGAGAATTACTGTGAATCACTTTTATTTTATTTATTTGACTTATTTGACATAATTTGACATAGGTTAGTCTATTATATCTTATACAAGTTTTAATTAAATAGCTTAAATTGCTCAAATTTCCATGATTAATTCAATATTAAATTTTATTTTGAATCTTAAAAGAATATAATACGTAGAAAATTAGCACATTATTTTTATTGACTTTTTGTTTTTATTTAATTAACAAAGGTATTAAAAGATTAAATTTGGCTCATGTAAGTTGTAGAAAACTACTTCATGCATACGAGTATAATAGGAAATAATTAATTTTTGGTACCTTAGTTCTCACATAAAAGCCATAAGGGACTAAAATGGAATTTTTGAAAAAACTACAACCGAAAAGTAAAAATACTTGATTATATTTTGCACGAAGTTGTCTTCTACGACATAAATGAGCCATATTTCCAATAACTTGCTGAGTTAATTAAATAAAAAATTAAAAGTATTAAATTTTCTGCGCAGCATATTCTCTTAAGAAACATTCCCAGGACAATTATCAGTTTTTTGGCTACCCTGAAAAATTAATTGCATTGCCTTTTGCTTCTATACCACTCAAATGTATTATCTCTACGATTTCCTTATCTAGTGTAATTTAAGCCACGTTTTATTAACTTGAATCTGTAATCACATATTTTAATTTTATTTCTGATACAAAATAAAAATAATTGAATCTTGAATGCTCTCTTGAGCGTTAATTAATTAAAAAATTAATTAAATTGTAATTAATCAATTTAGCCTGGGGTAAAAACCTCGCAATAAAAGTTAACTACTCTATATTCAATTATTCCTTTATGGCTTCTGATTTTGTATTTTCACGTAACCTAGATTATCAATAATTATACTTAATGCTTTTAGCCTTGTTTTATTTTCTAATTGTTAGCCATCACACTGTGGTGGTGGTGTGAAATTTCCTGGGGAATTAAGAACCCCACTGCGCGTTACGTCTTGAACAAGTCGATTCACAGGAAAAATCGATCCTAAAGCCGTCAAAACTAGTCGTTAATAATCACGAATACTCCTCTTACATTATCTTTACTTGGAGTATTGAATTACAGTTGACGGAATTAATTAAAATCTGAATGATCAACACGTTTTCCGACAAATAAAACCATTTTAAGATGGCATCCAGTTAAAGTGGAAATAATTTGATAAGGCGGCAATTCCACCGGCGAATTTACTTCATTTGTGATTTGAGATTTTTTGTTTGTTTTGTATTAAGGAGACTATTTTATAAATACTTAACGTATTTTTTATAAATTAAGTTATAATATGGTAGAGACTTATTAATGATGTCTGCTACGGTACCATATTATAACTTAATTTATAATTTATAAGTTAAGTATCTACATAATAGTCTCCTTAAAACAAAACAAACAAATAATCTCAAATCACAAATGAAGTAAATTCGCCGGTGGAGTTGCCGCCTAAGTAAAAGTAAAATAATCTTCATTGTCGATCGAAATTAGGAACACAAGAGTGTTTTGTGTGTTGACGTTGTGGTGGGGAAAATAATGAAATATTTTTTTTTTATCTACATACATACATACATACGTAGCAAAAGCGGGGTCTGCGCTTGCATAGAATCTCCCTATACACATGATTGGCCAGAGCCGAAAGGAATTTTTTTTTTTAAACTTTCATTTTATTTTATTTGTGTTTTTTTTAAACTTTTATATATTTTTCATAAAATCCCCAAAAAATTACGTTTCCCTCCCACTTTACAGGGGCCCCCTTTGGCCGGGGGGCCCTTACGCCTTGCGTAACTCTCCACCCTTCTGTTACGCCACTGTGTAATGGATTTACGTATTCATTGGACACGAGCGCCCTTATTTCACCTAAGAAATAAATATATACATATATATATACATTTCTTCTTAGATTATGCAATGCATTTAGCAAGGGGCTAGTTTGATTTTATGTTGCCTATTAGGTTTAGAGTCATTTAAGGGGCCTCGCAGTCATCGAACAATTAGAGTGAAGCCTTTAAATGGATAAACAGTAGAAAAATTACTCCTCTACATTTAGATACAGGACATTGTAGCTTTCACTAACACTAATTGGCCACAGTTCTTGAACTCCTTCCTCGGGACTACCTCACCATCTCTTTTTCTACAAATTATATGTAGATTCTACCAAGAGAGACAAGAGTGTAGAATGCGCCAAGCGAAAGTGGCTTTGAACAAAAAATCTAAATTTTATGAGTCGAACAACATAAGCCTTGGACTAAGGAACTGAATTGTGTAGTCACTGGTTTAGAGCATTGCACTGTACGGATGAGAAACTTGGTGTATAAGTGAGAAACAACTCAAGAAACTCGAAGCATTTGAGATGTGGTGGTATCGTCGCATGCTACGGATACCTTGGCAAGCCCATGTTACAAATGAGGACGTTCTAACCTGAGTAAGCGAAACAAAAACTCTCGTTGCATCGATAAGTAGAAGAAGAGTTCACTGGATTGGACATTTGCATCGACACGAGAACGCAATCTCTTAATGCGGTCCGGTAACTGGTTGAACAGCAACCTTCCCAGTTCCCTTTATTCGAATGAAATTGTCGGTGCCATGTCTTCGGGTTTGGGGAATGTGGAAGTCGATGTCGGCCCGCCGAGTTTCACGGCCCGATATTTCTCCCACTCTTGTAAAGTCGGCTTGTGCGAGGCAGTGCATTATGGCCGCTTCCATGTACATGGAGGGAGCAGTAAGAATTTTGAGGTCTTTAAAGGCTTGCCTACATGACTCCCTCCATTTAAGACCGGCCATAATTCTAACAGCACGCTTCTGCATGACCAATATTTTATCCATATTTGATTTGGCCGTACCTCCCCAGGCAACTAGACCATATAGGATATTATTGGACGAACAGTACCGTGGTAGACCATCAAGAGAACTTGTCTGTCATTGCAGATTTGAGCAAACTGCCTTAGTTACGAAGATATTCGTGCTAAGTTTGTGATAGGCGGCCTCTACATGAGTAGCCCATGTGAGCTCAGCATCGACTTTAATGCCCAGAAAGTTGGTTTCACCAGCAAGAGGTATGTTAGATTCACCCATCACAACGTTTGCGATGACATCCGGTTTTCCTCGTGACTTAAAAACTACTGCCACCGACTTGAGGGGGCTACACACCAGTCGATTTGCGGACAGCCACTGCTGCACTTGGCACAAATCTATATAAGCATCTATTTCAATAGTTTTCATGTCTTGGCCACTGAAACATATCAAGACATGTAGCGTAGTGGTACGGACTCTGACTTTCACCCGAAATGTTGTTGGTTCGAGTCCCACACTAGCTACATTTTCTGGCCATGCTTCGGAGGGCATGTCAAGCTGTTGAGTGTTGAGAGTAAGAAAGTGTTGAGTGTAAGATAGGGCTTTGTAGCCCTAACTCCGCTAGGTTGGGTTGGTAATAGAAACAACAAAGAGTCCTTATTTACTTATTTATAATGGTGGTTATTCTGGGTTTGAAAGAGGCATGTATCAAAATCATTGATATACGTGGATAACTACCATGTCACTTAGCCCATGCGGATCAAATGTCTTCACTATTAGTCACGTGACAAAAAGGCTTCGTATGGCAAAAGATGGCTGACTGCGTTGTCTTGAATGTATTTAAGGCGTACTTCAATGCCTGTTATTTAAGGTGTCTAATAATTTATTTGGGGGTTTCTTTGGTCTGATACAATGGTCATATCATGTTTTGCGTATAATTGCATTAATAGGTCTCAGAATGTTCAAGAAACGGACAAAATTATTATTTTTCCCAGGGAAGTGTTTGACTGGCGTGGTCAGTAGTTGAAGCAAAATTTATGCGTTTATTTAACTTCTCTCAATATGTTAACGAATTTCAAGTGTTTTGTAAAATTTTAACACAAAGGTCAGCATAATTAGTAATGCTGACTCAGCATACCACCCCAGCAAAGTCGAAATTTGAAATTCCGTTTCTGCATAATAAGTACGGTGTAAGATTTAAAAAATACAATGCAGGTGGTTATAAGCTTAGGAGGTTATTGTAGCTATTGATCCTAGTAGAAGTAGGCCTAAGTTAGGTTTAGCTAAGCATAAGACCGTAGCTATAAATTTGAAACGGGGGAGGGGGGGGGAGAGGGAGGGCTACCGTAGTAGTGGTTACCGAGCTTAAGAAAGCAAAAGCGAATTTTGGTAAATACAACAACTACAATAGAAATATAGAAAGAACAGAACATTTTTTTTTTTTTTTTAAATTTAAAAACGACCTTTTGAAGGGAACGGCAAAGAATGAAAGTATACGAAAACACATTGTGGACGGTGTAATTTTTGACGACAGAGAGGGGGGGGTCCGGACCCCTGGACCCCCTCAATAAATACGGCCCTGCGTAAGCATAAACTAATTTTTGGAAGTTGACAACTTAATGCCACTAATGCAATCATTTCAAATTTAGTCAATAAATTAATTAATAACAATTGAATAATAACAATTGAATAATAATAATAATAAATTAAAAAACAATAAATTAAATAATAATAAATAAATAAATTAAATAGGCATACATGATAAGTATTTTGATGAGTATCTTTTGTTATATTGCTGCTTAAGAGGACATGCTACGTAGAAAAGGAGCACCCCAAAATTTGTTGTTTTTATTGACTTTTTATTTTTTATTTAATTAACAAAGCAAGTCATTAAAAGTTTGGCTCATGGAAGTTGTAGAAGACTGCTTCACGCATCATGTAATAGGAAATATTAAATTTTTGGTACCTTAGTTCTTTCATATATACCAGAACGGACTAAAATTATGCGTATTCTGGGATTATTGGAAGAACTACAAAACCGAAAAGTAAAAATACCCGATTACATGATGCAGGAAGTAGTCTTCTACAACTTCCATGAGCCAAATCTTTAATGACTTGCTTTGTTAGTTAATTAAAAAATAAAAAGTCCATAAAAACAACAAATTTTGGGGTGCTCATTTTTTACGTAGCATATCCTCTTAACACAATATTTCTTAGTTACATATTCCTAGCTAAATATTAATAATTCTTCATCAATGCCGGTGTATAACCATGATAGCATATCGTTCTATAATAAATAAAAAAATGTTACAAAAGCATAAAATATAAATTAATTGTATTAAAATAATTATTTAAACACATCAAATTTACACGTAAAGTATATGGTATGACACGCTTCTGTCATATAAACCAAGATATCAGGTTTTGTCAGTCGCCGACAGCCGTGGCGCTCCAGGTATATTTCTAGTGTACTTATATATAGATCAGGGGTTCTCAAAGTGTGGGTAGCGACCCACTAATTTCCAAGTGGGTCGCGGGGTTGACTTGATAGAATTGAATTGAAGTTTCTTCGCTTTAAGTCATATATTTTTTTTTAAAGATTGGCGGGAACGGGATTGGCGACCAAAAACGATATAAACCCATCATTTACTTCTTGCAATGTCAAAAATTTTCAACCGGGGGAGACACCTGGGCCCCCTTTTTTGAATCGTAAAATGAATGTGTGGAAACCCGTTTCCTTTGGCCTATCTTTTGAAAAAAATTGCCTCGGGGGAGAGGGGAGGGGGTAGTGAGACGAGGTATCATATTTATTGGTCGCTGGATCCACCCCCTAGTTTACTCCCCCCCCCCCTTGCTCCTATTCCTGCGATGTAAAATTTAGATTTAGTGGGTCGCGATGCTGTTTTATATCATTTAGGTGTCCGCGACGAAAAAAGTTTGAAAATCTCTGATATTGTCATATATAGATTATAGTTCAATTATCAAAATGCTCAGAAAAGTCACTTCTACTTGTCCGGATATTTTTGAGAGCTCTGCATGGATATATTATGCGATTTTTTATGTTTACCTCCTGACCCCTCCGAATTATGTCTTAAGTCTCGTGTTGACGAAACGGTACGTAGTACGCTTTTAGATCAACCCAGCTTATGCAGCGTGATCATAGCGGGAAAATATTTCACGAACGGCAGTTCTCTCACTTTCAGAACTCATCAGTTGTCTGCTTCTGCTTGCAATTACATGATACTTTAGTATAGGTCTCCTTGTCCGCGACTTATCTTGCTTTTATTATAGTGACAACCCTATTTGTAAGTTTCATTAAAATAATTTTCCATACGTTATAGTTGTCTCAGGTACAGGTACTTAGTTAAGTTCAGAAAGTGTCTATCGTAAGTGCGCAATAAACATAGGATGTGCAAACAATCAAATTTTTTGTAAATTACGACACATCTTTGATGTAGCTTTTAACCTCTGGTATCTGTCAGAAGACTCCTTCAAAGACATCATTGAGATTAGGTCTGAGGATTTGTAGAAGATCTTCCTACTGGGTTTCTTGTCTGTTTGAAATTTTGTTGATAACAGAATGCGTTATCCTCCGACGCCCGTCGCCCGTCTAGTTACAGTTCAACACAGTTAACCGCACTCGACCATAGTCCGGAGTTATTTAATAATTTAGAGTCGAATACAAGAGTGATGAGTCAATTGACCAAAAACCATCAGTCCTTCTCAGGACTAAGCTTGATGATGGGAGTAGCACCCACTCCCGAAACGTCGCCCCTTTTCCCTGACAATGGGCTCCGCCCTAATTGTTCGATGACTATGAGACCTCTATGGACTATTAACACAGATGACAATGTAAGTCCAATTAACCCTTTGTTAAATAGCATTACATCAATGATATTAACCTTTACAGTTCTATGTGGGAGAGATGAGATTTCGATTAATTTCAGGTGCCACCTTTTTCGACCAGTTAGGGCACTCTTTGGACACTCCTAAATAACAAATATTACATGACGCTGAGCAGGATCATGTTGGGGCGCAACTTTAGTCCTCACTGCTAGTTTTCCTCCAAGTTATTAAACTTATCATTAATAAAGCCCGCTTCAACCAACTTTCACTAAGTTATTCTATTCTTCTTCTTCTTCCGATTTTTTAAATTGTTTTCCGAAAACGTCTGTCCTATAAAGGGCTCTTTAATGGTTTTTGAGCAAGGGCGCAGGGAAGCGAGTTTCCGTAGCACAACCCTGGCATCGAGGAGGCAAGACATGGTCTAATGAAGACGTGTCAATTAGTAGAAGCTATGATTGCTCGAAAAAAGCGTGGCAAGTGGCGTCTGAAAGTAATAAAATATTCTGGGCAACAGTGAATATGCGATCTCTCTAAACAAATAAACAAAAAATAACAAAAACTTAGAGTTTTAGAAAAACTTGTTATAACAACCCGAATTAGTAAAACCCAAATAATCGTTAAGAAATTAACGTTGTCTAAGAAACCCACTTGTGTGGGTAATTGTAATTGGGTGTGTAATTATTTATGCGATCTCTCCTACATATACTAGTACGCTCTTAGTTTTCTTGAACAAGCTCACCAGCGCATACACCCAGAATATTTAGGATTAACGATAATAATATACCATCAACTCATGCATCAAAATGTGGAGAAACCTTGCTTCTGCTTTATGACAATCAGCATTTCCCGAGGTTTTGGATTTTGTACTCACCATCAAAAAAATGAAAAGTGGTTGTTCAATTGTCTGGTATATTTTCAGATTTGGGCAAAAATGGAGTACTTACGTCTGCTAATGCAAATATGGACCAGTTTATCTTATGAAGAGAAAATGAAAGTTATGATGCTACTACAAGTGGTACGTAATTTATGTCGAAAATAACAAAATGAACAAACTATTTTGATATTTGCAAATAAATGAATTTTCGACACAATTAATAAATTAATTATACCCTCCAAATCATCCATACCATGCAAATCGATTTAGTAACGGTATTCACGGGGGAGGAATATTTAAAACTCCCAATTTTTAGCAAATCAGAGGGAAATGAGAATTACACCAAAGTTTGGCGAGCCTTCGTCGGGGTGAATCGAAGCTATATATTCATGGCATGTTCAAAATTATAAAAATTCTTCTTCCGCGGCTGCCATTGTAAAAAAAAAAATACTGTGATGGACAAATTCTTATATTCGCCATCAACGCGTTCACGGACAGCACCATAACAATTTTACATATTAAATTATCACAGTAACTTAGTCCAAGCATGCTGCCCAAGATCACAACTGCATGGGACATGGCTGCAATAACAGTCGAACTTCTTGACCCCTCTATAGAACAGAACTGTAATAGCAGTTGCTTTTGACACCAGAACATCATATGTGGTGGACTTCATCTTCTTCTTCTTCTTCTTCTTCTTCTTCTTCATCGTCTTCTTCATCGTCTTCTTCTTCTTCTTCATCGTCTTCTTCTTCTTCTTCTTCTTCTTCATCGTCTTCTTCTTCTTCTTCATCGTCTTCTTCATCGTCTTCTTCTTCTTCTTCATCGTCTTCTTCTTCTTCTTCATCGTCTTCTTCATCGTCTACTTCTTCTTCTTCATCGTCTTCTTCTTCTTCTTCCTCTTCTTCTTCTTCTTCTTCATCGTCTTCTTCTTCTTCTTCATCGTCTTCTTCTTCTTCTTCTTCATCGTCTTCTTCATCGTCTTCTTCATCGTCTTCTTCATCGTCTTCTTCATCGTCTTCTTCATCGTCTTCTTCATCGTCTTCTTCATCGTCTTCTTCATCGTCTTCTTCATCGTCTTCTTCATCGTCTTCTTCTTCTTCTTCTTCATCGTCGTCGTCTTCTTCTTCTTCTTCTTCATCGTCGTCGTCTTCTTCTTCTTCTTCTTCATCGTCGTCGTCTTCTTCTTCTTCTTCTTCATCGTCTTCTTCTTCTTCTTCTTCTTCATCGTCTTCTTCTTCTTCTTCATCGTCTTCTTCTTCTTCTTCTTCTTCTTCTTCTTCGTCTTCTTCTTCTTCTTCTTCTTCTTCGTCTTCTTCTTCTTCTTCTTCTTCTTCGTCTTCTTCTTCTTCTGCTTCTTCTTCGTCTTCTTCTTCTTCTTCTTCTTCTTCGTCTTCTTCTTCTTCTTCTTCTTCTTCGTCTTCTTCTTCTTCTTCTTCTTCTTCGTCTTCTTCTTCTTCTTCTTCTTCTTCGTCTTCTTCTTCTTCTTCTTCTTCTTCTTCTTCTTCGTCTTCTTCTTCTTCTTCTTCTTCTTCGTCTTCTTCTTCTTCTTCTTCTTCTTCGTCTTCTTCTTCTTCTTCTTCTTCTTCGTCTTCTTCTTCTTCTTCTTCTTCTTCTTCTTCTTCTTCGTCTTCTTCTTCGTCTTCTTCTTCTTCGTCTTCTTCTTCGTCTTCTTCTTCTTCTTCTTCTTCTTCTTCTTCTTCTTCTTCTTCTTCTTCTTCTTCTTCTTCTTCTTCTTCTTCTTCTTCTTCTTCTTCTTCTTCTTCTTCTTCTTCTTCTTCTTCTTCTTCTTCTTCTTCTTCTTCTTCTTCTTCTTCTTCTTCTTCTTCTTCTTCTTCTTCTTCTTCTTCTTCTTCTTCTTCTTCTTCTTCTTCTTCTTCTTCTTCTTCTTCTTCTTCTTCTTCTTCTTCTTCTTCTTCTTCTTCTTCTTCTTCTTCTTCTTCTTCTTCTTCTTCTTCTTCTTCTTCTTCTTCTTCTTCTTCTTCTTCTTCTTCTTCTTCTTCTTCTTCTTCTTCTTCTTCTTCTTCTTCTTCTTCTTCTTCTTCTTCTTCTTCTTCTGCTGGCTGCTGAACCATTGGGCGCCGTGCCTCGCGGTACATTTCAAAGATATCTATCAAAAATATCTCCCAGTTCATTATTATTTTGACTAGGTGGTTTTCGTCTCTACGTGTCCCCACAAGTTCGGCCTCTTTTCTATTATTCATTGTGAATAATTACTTTGTAACGTTTGACGTTATAAAATAAACAACACACACACAACCAATTTCGGCTCACGCCATCGTCAAGTGTAAGTAAACAGTCAAGATGACGTGAGGTTGTGTGTGTTATGGTGCCCATTCCATTGACCGGCTAGGGCTATTTCCAAAACGGTGACGTGGTAGCAGACACTCAAGACTTAGGTGGCCATTCCATCGACCTCGCATTGCAGAATTGACGGAAATGTTTATTTTCCTCTATGCCATAGTTAAAATTGATCAATGATCATACAATAAAATCACAAACAAACAAACTAAAATTAAAAAATGGCTTCATGGGATATGTTAATTACAAACATTT
This sequence comes from Psococerastis gibbosa, assembly GCA_963971405.1. Taxonomy (NCBI): domain Eukaryota; kingdom Metazoa; phylum Arthropoda; class Insecta; order Psocodea; family Psocidae; genus Psococerastis; species Psococerastis gibbosa. The sequence goes on along the minus strand of OZ020486.1, from coordinate 46,156,228 downwards.
TAATAGATTTCTATAAAAAGAAAAACAAACATTTCCGTCAATGTCATTTGCATTCTGCAATGCGAGGTCGGTGGAAACGCCACCTAAGTCTTGAATGTCTGCTACCACGTCACTGTTTTTGGAAATAGCCCTAGCCGGTCAATGGAATGGGCGCCTAAAGGGAGATTCATCTACCTATTAAGATGGCGACTAATGTTCGACTTTCGGAAAATTTCTTCACAACTTTTCATTTCATGACCCCCTGAGCCTAAAACCACCCTCCGTTCAAAATGTTATATATACAGTATATACTGACTATGTATAAATGCATGTGTATTTAACCAGTATTTATCGATTTTAGGAAACTCTCTAACTTCTGTAAATATTATTTGATTTTGATGAAACTTGATACAAAAATTGATCATACAAATGTCTTGATCAGGTTTGTTAACCAGCTAGATCCACTATTTAGTTACAAGATGGCGGCCAATCGAAACCCTATTTAATTCATATCTCAGTTAATATTGGCCGCAGAGGAATGAATTAAAATTTGACTGAAAGCCCGTAATAGTATCTACGATAATAGTAATCAACACTTTTTACGACAAATCAACGATTTCAAGATGGCGTCCAGTCAAAGTAAAAATAATTTAATAATTTAATAAGTTCATAGTCGTCAATTTTTTGGAACACAAAAGTGTTTTGTGTGTTGATGTTGTGGTCGGGAAAATAATGTATATATTTTTTTTATTACATATGTACATTGCATACGTGGCGTAGAGGAAATTTCCCTGCACCTGATCGGTCAGAGCCAAAAGGAATTTTTTATTGTATAACGTAAACCTTTACAAAATAATTTTTCACAAAGAGTGACAGCAAGTTTTACAAAGTTACTACAGACATTATTACTGTATGTATGATTTCTCTTAGTTACTCTTGAGAATTGAAATGTTCAATTCTGTTTAAATTTACAGGTATTTGGATTTTTAGAAATGTACCTGTCGCTTTACTTTCTTAATCATGGCTTTATATGGTCATCATGTTTGGTTTCTGCAACGACCATTTCATCTCTGAAAATCAATGGGCCTTTAATGAACACTCCTTTTCCAAATCCCAGCAAATGTGCAACTTCACTGGCGACCAGCGCTTTGTTCAAATTTATTATTGTGTTACTGTTATTCGTAGCTTATATCTTCACTTGGAGCGTTGAATACAAGATTGGCATGGTAAGTGTACCTGAATTGAAAATATAGTCGACAATAATAGCTGATTTGCCCTGTAATGAAGCTTTTAACTGCACTGCAGTAGACTTTGATGTCATAGTGGTAGCTTGCTCGTACTTGTGCGAGTCTCTACACATCGGTGACCTGTCGTAAGTCAACACAGGTATTACCTGCAAGCGCGATCCAAGAGGTTATTCGGATATATTCATTGAATTGTTTGTATGCGAATAATCTTATTTGTAAAAATAGAAAACGAAGTGAATGCTATTACAGACAATGGCATTATATTAACTTTGGTTGTGCGTCAGTGTTATATACATATTGTACCATATAATACTGCAATATATAACGAATAAATCATTGCTTTTATGCAATTAACCTGTTCTGTTAGATAGTTGCGTAGCTGTGCTAACCTGTCCAACGATACGAATCTTGCCAATATGAGCATATGAATAAAGGATTTAGATGAACTGTTCTTTTCGGCGCTTGTTGTCCAGCTGTTAAGACAATGCCCCGGTTAAGCGTAGATCATGGGTTCAAGTCCAGTCCAGTTTTTTTTCCTATGTCCTCTGATTTCGGTTACATTGCTGCATACGGGATAAAATGCACCGAAATTCCTTAAACGCTGCTGCCAAGTGGAAAATGCTCTAAATTGTCTGCGTTAGGCATATGGTTACAGAACACACTACAGAGTCTGCCGAAAACTGATAATGAAATAATCCACGACATGTCTAGAATTACAACGGGTGTGTTCAGGATACGTCAGATAACTTCACCTTAGGGATAAATGTAGAACGAAGGAGCCGGCCAAGAGCGCTTAGTACTTGATAGGTTATTGCTTTCCTGTTTATATATACTAATTTATAGTAGTATAAGGAAAAATAAGGAAATTTTCGATTTACACGTTTCGAGGTCCCACGAACCCCAAAAAAAATTGTTTTTTTACGAAATGTCTGTCTGTCTGTCGATCAGTCTGTCTGTACGTCGATTTGCAGGCTCTGTAGATTTTGATGAAATTTGGCATGTATGCCTGTGTTCATAAAATCATACTATTATTTTTATTTTGGGGTAACTCAATTGTGGGGGGGGAGGTTTATTCTCAAAAAACTAAAAAAAAACAATTAAAAAATTATTTCTCAAAAATGGCTCCAACGATTTCATTTAAATCCACATATATTTTATTGTAGCCATCATTAATGTTAGCAAAACGCAATGGGTCGCTTGTCACTTGACTGTTTGCTTTTGGGGATAAAAAATAAAAATGACAAAAAAGTCATCAAGGTCAAAAATGCCATGATGATCGCCAATGTTAGATTAAAGAGGCTATAAAAGAAGAAGAAGAAGTAATTTTCCTTTATTAAGGCCTAATTTTTTTTCTATTCTCTCACAGCATTTCTTGTCGACATCCATGTTTTTCTACGGCTACAACAGCTACGTGGCAATAACCGAATTTAACCTGGAAAATAATGGGTCTAATAACGACGAGGATAATGATCAACAGCTAAGTAATGAATAATGAGAAGGGAATATATAGATCGTCAGTTGGGAAATCTTCTAAGCATGACAACTGTTATAAACCTATATGCAGATAAATGCAATGTGAGTCGCCAATGATGTTTCTATTGCATGAGAAAAAGTATGATAGGCCTACCTTAATTTACTAAAACTTTGTGTAGCATACTAGTTGCCTAAATTTGCCATAAGTGAGTAAATAGTATAATTAGTACATAGTCCCACCTAGTTACTCATCTGGGAAGCCAATGTAATTTCCTATGTTCTTCTGCACAGGACCTACTTACAGTTTCTTCAACATACTGTACTTTATATACAATAGGTCTATATTTTTTTTTTATAAAAAATTAATTGAATTATGTAATAAATTGGCATCTAAAACTTATACCTACAATACCTGGCAAGCCATTCTAATAAGTAACCTATTTTTTCATTATGAAAATTTTAAAGTGTTTCAGCTACATATTCTTTTAATTAATTATTAAATTTTCTTTAGAATCGTATATGTACTGTATATTATTAAAATATTCTTATTGAGAAATAGCTGAATTTAGACTTTTATCTATTAAATATTGCTCCACCTACTACTCTACCATATGTTAATTTAGTATAAAAAATATTCACATTTTTTGGGCTGATTAAACTTATTCCCCAACCAATTTATTGCACATTGATTTCTAATGCTGCCTTCTTGTCAATTAAAATGAATGGGCTCTAACGTATTGTCAAAACATCTAAATACCCTGACTGCTTTCTATTTGATTTGAGCTGTGTTCTAACATATTGTATTGGAATATAGTATTGCGACTAATGCGAAACATTTTATTTCAACTATATTCTCAGCTTGAGTGGTTTGACATGACTAGCGTAATGTTATTTTATTTGCAATTCTGACTCTTGAATATAATTAATCAATTGAAAGAAAAAAGAAATTATCTTTTTTATAAATAAACTTTTTATTAATGGTTACACACTATAATATTTATTCAATCCAATGTTTATTGATCGACGAAATACAGGTATTTCAGTGTTAAGGGTGATGAAATAGGTACTCAGGCTTCTTTTGTTTTGTTATTTAATTAGCTATCAAAATATTGAAGATTAAGATCATTTAAGTTTTAGAAGACTACTTCACGCATCACATAATAGGGTATTTTTAATTTTTGTACCGTATTTTTTTCAAAAACATGATTAAGGACTAAAATTTTACCTATAACAGATATTTCATGAGAAAACTGCAAACCAAAAAACTAATTATACTTCAATACATTAAAATGCATAAAGTAGTCATTTACAACTTAAATGAAGCAATATTTCAATAACTTGCTTAGTTATTTAAATGAAAGATAAGAAGTATTAATTACCGGGCTGGCAATTTTCCATGTGACGTACACTCTTATTAACGTTGAAGTACAATATAACATTTGAATCTGAATTTAATTATTACACTTTCCAATTTTTCTTAGCCTCATATTCATTGGCTTGAATATTCTGGGTGTGTAATAGGGGTTGTACTGCAAAATAAAAGTTACGCTTTAATGTCTGTAAATGTTTTATGAAATAATTTCCCTTATGGCTTTTTGATTTTATGTGTTTTTATGTAAGCTTGACTTTATACTACAATTATAATGATTTTAGACAAAAATTGGGTTCTCTAATTTTTAACAATCCCACTGAAAAGGGGGTGTGAAATTTACAATTACACTAATTGTGTCTTGAGAGATTATGTGTATGGTTTAATTGCAAAGACTTTTCCCCCCAGAGTGATCTAGAATGCGAGATGATAGGCCGTGTTCATTCTGAGAGCGTACTTTCAAACGTTTCGTCAACATCTGCGGTCAACATCTTCAGTAGAACTTCCTAGACTTCTAAGATTGTATCTCAGCTTTCAGAATGACCACGGCCTCACTTGATTTCTACTGCTTTATGCTTAAGTAACTCATTTTGCCTTCGTAAGCTTTTGTAATTATAAAATGAGACTCAGTTCAAGGACTCATTCAACAGCTACCCTAGCTAAGGAAAGGTGTAATTATAGACACACAACGTGGGGCCTAAGGCAATGATAGGAGGCGAACGGGTTGAAATATGCCAAAATCCTACAGTAAGCTAGAAATAGGGCTACCACTTTTGACTAAACAAAAACATATACGTGTATTAAATCGTATTATATTTTGTAGAGTAAAAGTCAGACCTTAAAATGGTACCTATTTTTGTCAGTTAATATGGGGAATTCAAGATGAAGGCAGAAAGACAGAGAGTTCCCGGCAGAAGAGGGACATACTGGTTGAAAACCATACAGAAATGCATGGAGTGCAGTTTGGCAAGAGCACGACTTCCCTTTTCAGAGCAGCAGTCTCCACATGGAAAATAAAGACAATTTGCTTTCTTTCTTTCTTTCGTTCTTCCAAGATTGAAAATGCCATGATGAAGAGACATTAAAACAAGAGAGTGGAGAAATGGTCTTAAAATTTGTTTTGATCCCAAAATCATGCATAGCATTAAAGTTTACTTGTTTTCGTTCTGGAGTTTTCGTAATAAAGAAGGAATTCAGTTAATAGTCCGCTATTCAAGTTATAGTTTTATTATCACAATTTACCGTATAATTTCTTATTCTGACCCAAATGAGATTTAAAAATTGGCCTACAATGTAAACAAGTAATGGTCGAGTCTGTCTGACGAAATTAATTAATTTCTCGTTTTTCTACCGCAAGATATAAACATAGTCGATGAAAAATTCATTAAAAATGGCTCTTGCATGTTTCAATTTTTCATCTGAAATATTATTTATAAAAAATGAATTATACTAATGTTTTCACACATAAGTGGGCTAGTAGTAAATTACTGCGGTTTAAAGCCGGCATTATGTATTATAAACTTTTTAAAATTTTTAATTTTCACAACGAGGAAATTATTTATTTAATCAAAAAGACTCAGTTGCCGTCAAATAATTTGAAATCTCTAGCTGTATTTCAAATCAACATAACAGTCTTAACGGAGGATTGTCCATGGCTAAGGAAATCTAAAAGAAAACAATTCTCACTAGTGTTGCAATATTAACATTTTCTACACCAGCGATAAATGGCTGAAATAATAAATCATTTCTCTTCCTTTTCAGGACATAAAAAACCTGCTGACTCTGACTTTCAATTATAGTCCAAATTCAAAATTCAAATTGGCGGCAATTTCAATTCCTTAAAATGACATCTCTCTCATTCTCACAACTCTTTATTAGTTTGCTCTCACTTGCAACAATTTGTTAGTTTAGGTCCCCTTATGATGCAGTGACCTATCAATTTTTTTTTATTTCGTGACAACCCTATTTTTGTACATTTTTAAATATATGTTAAAAAATAGTCTTAGGAACACTACAGGTACTTCGTCAAATTTAGTAAGTGTATAAGTGGTCAATAAAAATTTAACAGTCAAACGAGGACATTTTCGGTAAGTGAGCTTTGGTATAATGAAGCCTTTCATAATTCTTGTCAAAACACAGAACGTAGAGGCTTGAATAACGATCCTCTCTCTCTCTCTGCCACTTCTTCTAATGCCTACTCTATCGTACATTGGCGATCATCGTGGCAATTGTAGTCATGATGACTATATACTAGGAAATTGGTTTCCTGTTGCCTTCTGCATCTTTAGGCCGTTGACTTTTCATTGAGTTCCTCGGCCTTCAGGGTCAGTTTCCCAACCCCAAGACAATAGAGTGCCCTGCACAAAAGAGACTGTGTTTTTCGCTTATATGGGCTCAAACTCAGTCCCCTATCTGATAAGGCGCCCATTCCACCGACCGGCTAGGGCTATTTACAAAAACGGTGACGTGGTAGCAGACATTCAAGACTTAGGTGGCGTTTCCACCGACCTCGCATTGCAGAAAGCAAATGACATTGACGGAAATTAGAATTTTTCTTTTTATAGAAATCTATTAAAATGTTTGTACTTAACATATCCCATGACGCCATTTTTTAATTTTAGTTTGTTTGTTTGTGACATTACTGTATGGTCATTGATCAATTTTAACTATGGCATAGAGGAAAAAAATCATTTCCGTCAATTCTGCAATGCGAGGTTGGTAGAAACCCCGCCCAAGTCTTGAATGTCTGCTACCACGTCACTGTTTTTGTAAATAGACCTAGCCGGTCGGTGGAATGGGCGCCTAAGGCGCCATTGCACCAGTCTGGCAGGGTTGCTTAAAGCAGAAGAAGGCGTTGGAAAAGCGACAAACCGTAGGCATATTCTCCGATAACTTTGAATTTTTTCAAAAAAATATAAAGAATCTCATTTTCACGACATATATTTTCAGATTTGGGCAAAAATGGAGTGTATACGTTGGCTGAGGCGTAAATGGGGTTCCATATCTTATGAAACAAAAATGAATGTTATTAAACCACTAGAACTGGTATGTACTGCAATAATTTATGCCTCAAATTACTAAGGGAATAATTAAGTTTATAAATACCGATTATACTCGTTGCTCACAACTTGTGAAAATATAGGGCTTCATACAGTGGCGGACTGGGCAAACGGGTATTACACCAATAATAGTTGTTTGGGAGCTGGACGTTCAAAGAAAAAAATTTAACATATTTCGAAATAAAATAAAAATAAATTGTGTTTAAAACAAGCATTACAACAGCATTTTGAATTTCAAATGTAAGTGCGCGTCCGCCTTTCTGACCTGAGGATGGGGCCGCGGTATCCGAAAATGCCAGGACCGATTTCCAGTCCCAGTCCGCCCCTGGCTTCTTATTGGTAATCTTGACTTGCAGCAACATCGGCTGCAATCTGAAAACACTGTGAATCAAGATTTCAGGAATCAGGATTTGATGTCGGGGGTGGGGGGGGGGGGTGTTCAATTTATTTTAATTACATAATATATTATATAATTTTATATAATTTAATAATGAATTAAATTTAAGGGAAGAATTCTTCAAACAATACAGAATTTACATGAAAAAAATTATTTCGGTGGGGGGAGGGGGCGGACCACTTGGACCACCCCCCTGGGCACGGCCATGCTGTTAATGCAAATACTGCAATTTTCTATGTTCTCAATGACCTTGTAAATGGTAGATGTTGCTATAGTAACCTATCAGACTTGTCATACTTTCTCGATTTGAGTGGGTACAAACGCAGCCAAACCCACGAAAAAAATTGACATCAACATCACCATTGCCCGGGGTTCAGGGCTTTCTGCGGTCAGATGGGCTTTGGTTATTGTCTGAGGTGGTTATTGACTAGGAATACCGCTACCGTACCTAAGTAAAAACAGAGCTTTCGTTATAGGCTAGTAACGTAGAAATAGGATTATAAAATATATAATTTCATTTTAAAATGCTATGTACGGCATTGTGGCGGTCTACATACGTTTCGTCAACATCTGTGGTCTACATCTTAAGTGGAACTTGGGAGACTTCTAACATTTTGGGCGTTTGGAAGTAAGCTTTCAGATCAACCACGGCCTATCATTCCGGATTCTACAGCATCGTTTCGTCAATATCTGTGGTCGACATCTTCAGTGGAACTGAGTCGACTTCTAACATTTTGGGCGTTTGGAGTACGCTTTCAGAACGACCACGGCCTAATATCCCGGATTCCACTGTTTCGTCACGTAACTGCGGCTGTAAAAGCCTTTGAAATTATAGAAGAGTGGGAATCACGACTTTACGAACCTATTTCAGTCGAAATATCAAATAACTAAAATTGAACTGGGGGGACCCAATATTAGGGATATTTTCTAAATCCTCTAATTTCGGTTATAAAGAGGAGGTTATCTCTTCAACTTAAGTCAGTTTAATGTCAGTGTTATACACCGGATAATGCTGAAATATAGTGAATATTAGAGAAGGGTACATGGTACATGTGACAACAACCCGCAACTATGCTTAGCTTTTGGAATGCAAGGAATTCATGGAAAATCATTGAAATTTATGAAACCGTAGAATCCGGGCTGATAGGCCGTGGTCAATCAGGGAGTTAACTTCCAAAATCTTGTCAACAGTTGACGAGGTACAACCTTCGAAGTCTACGCAGTGCCCCTGAAGATGTCGACTGCAGCTGTTGGCGAAACGTTTGGAAGTTCATTTCCAGATCGACCACGGCCCATCAGCCCGGATTCTAACGTTTCTTCATCTGACTCCAACCGTGAAAGCCCCTGCTGTTACAATGAACTTATTATTATTATTGTTTGGATTGACTATTGACTATTATTGTAACAATAACAACAGTTCTGAACAGATCTGGACCCATCACGGGCCACATTCTGCCGGGTCCGTGGTATTTTTGAATTACAAATTGTATATATTGTGTGATGATATCGATTGATTGACTGATTTTTTTAATTTTCAGATGATGTGCCTTTTCGGGATGCACTTGGTTGTACTAATACACAAAGACTTTATGGTATCTGCTGGCATTTTATTCGCTGTGATCAACGTTTCTTTGATGAACACCATAGTATTGCTTACCGAAATTATAACTCCAGGAAAATGCTTTGCCTCGCTTGTATTCATCACGTTTTGCAACATTTTGTCAACCAAAGTTTTCTTTATTCAACTCTTCTTTGCCTACAAATTGCCTATTTTGACCACCAAATTGCAGGCAGCTGTTGTAAGTATTAAGATCCCAACCAAGATTCACCGAATTATTGTATTTATTTAGGGGGCCCGCGGAAAATGAAAGTTTGAGAACCCCTGTCATAGGGTGTTTTTTTGGCACTGTCATTTCTCCAGGAACATTACAATGCGTGAAATTTTAGTATTCGTTACGTTAATTAAATAATATCGTATGTCAGGACATGTAGAGATGTGGTACAGACTCCGACTTTCAATCGAAAGGTTGTTTAATGTAACTGCAAAGGCTGTCACGGCCGGAGTCAAATGAAGAACCAGTAGAATCCGGGCTGATGGACCGTGGTCGAATTGAAAGTGAACTTCCAAACGTTTCGTCAACATCTGCGGTCGAAATCTTCAGTGGCACTGCGTAGACTTGGGTTGTACCTCGGTGGCTCGCTTGGAAGTTCACTTTCAATTCGACCACGACCCATCAGCCCGGATTCTACTGGTTCTTCGCTACGGAGCCACCGAGGTACCACCTTCGAAGTCTACGCAGCGCCACTGAAGATGTCGACCGCAGATGTTGACGAAACGTTTGGAAGTTCACTTTCAATTCGACTACGGCCCATCAGCCCGGATTCTACTGGTTCTTCATTCGAAAGGTTGTTGGTTCGAGTGTGGCTTTTGCTACATTTTCTGGCCATACTTTGGAGGGCATGTAAAGCAGGGGTCTTCCTAGTGTAAGAGAGGGTTTTATAGCCCTAACTCCGCTAGGTTGGCTTAGTAATAGAACAAAAAGAAGTCTTTATTTATTTATTTATTTATTTATTTATGTGAAGTTGTCCTCTACAACTTCCATTGACCAAACCTTTATAACATAAGTAGTAAAAAAAATAACAACCTATTAATCCAGGGGCGAAGGCTGTAGCTAGAATTTTCTATCGGGCGGGGAGGGGGGGGGTGGTTCAGAATTTTCATTGGATATTACATAATATCTAGTGTAAAGCCATTTCATTTCGAGTGGGGATGGGGTAGAACCCCCATGAACCCCCCCCCCCTCCTCCCAGCTACGGCCTTGTCGAGGGGTGACCAATATCTACATTCCTCATTCTTTTAATTCAAATTTTCAGTTTCACGGCGTTTTGACAACATGTATTTATGCATGGGATGCATTACTGACTTTCAAAGAGTTTTTGCGACTTCAAATTCCTGAAAATGAAGAGGAAGTGCGGTTTTTCTATGGGCTGCACCTATTAATCAGGCGACAAAGGCCATAATACAACAGAGGAAATAAAAATCAAGTGCTCATTGAAAATTAGTTTAAAACAATTATTTGTTATAGATAAACGTAACGTTAAGATAGTGGCACCTATATATACGTGACATATACAACCAGATGACCGCGAGTTAGGTACTTAAATAAATAAATGTATGTACATGTATTTCTGCTAAATTATACAATCAAGTAATCAACATGTAATCGTCAAGAAAGTATAAAGTAAAATCATCTTGACTTGCCGAAGTCTCGCCTACACCTGTTTCTCTGTTTAAAAAGTTAAGCTGTCTCAATGTGTTCATTTATTTCATTTAATAGGTGTAGGTTGTCATTGAGGACGTGTACCAAATTACGGCTGTAAATTGTTCCGATACAATACCAATAATATTCGAAAATCCATGAACTTTTAGTAATTCACTGTCATCTTTAAAAATATATGTCATCTGTAGGTACCAGTCCCTTATGTACTCAGCTGTCTATGTCTTGTTTATTTACTTTTTTCGGTGTTGGAAATCAAATATAAACAGCCTCAAAGCTGTTAATGTTCATATAGTACAGGACCACAGGTCCTCAAATAGCCTAATAAAAATATTTATCATCCTATCTTGGAAAAAAATTGCCTTATACATGAGAGTATGTGCTACTTTAACTACTGTAATTGTAATTTGCAACAATTTTGGCACTATTTTTTACATTCTTTTCGTCATAATATGATAAAAAATTATTATAACTAACTAACCTATAAAAAAACAAAGATTTCTAGCTACATTATTTTTATTAATAGTGACTGAGTTATTTTATTTAACTATATAACTCTTCCATATCTTACTTAGTCTGTAAGTTCAAATAAAATAAAATAATAATAATCACATCATTAATATTATGATGTGCAAAAAACGTGGGAGACGTTGGTATTTTAATATATTTTTAAGACGCAACCATGTAGGCTAATGTAGGCTAATGTAGGCCTAATGTTCTTTTTTCTTCTGATTCTATAGCCGTATTTTTTAATGTTTATGTAACATTTCTGTGAATTAATCTGTATTGTGTTTATTTATAATTCTTACAATGTTCCATTGCGCATTAATTCCGTATTATTCAGTAAAATGGTCCACTCCGTTTCAGCAATCAATTTAAAATTGTTCTGGGGGAAGGATAGAAGTATGAATTTATTATAAAAATGTAAGTGTATTAATTGTTTTTTGCATCAACTTATTTCTGTATTCACCAAATTTTTTTCGAGCGCAGCAAATTTGCGGTTGGCTATTTAATAATTAAAGGTAAAATTTACACAGAATAACAGAATAATATAGGCTTCACAAGTCTATTGCGTGTAACTGTCATTTTATGGGTAACATATGGTATAATAAACTACTATACTTTCTTGAAGCAATTATTGTTCTAATTACAAAGGCTTTGAATTCTTAGAAGACTATGCAGTTCCACTGAAGATGCCAACCGCCTTCAGGAAGTACGCTTTCAAAACGACCACGGCCTATCTTCCCGGATTCTACTGATTCGTCAAAATATTGTTTCATAAATAATTAGATTACTCGTGACTTCGTGGTATTTCATTTTAATAAACAAAAAATAACAAAAACTTAGAGTTTTAGAAAAACTTGTTGTAACAACCCGAATTAGTAAAACCCAAATAATCGTTAAGAAATTAACCTTGTCTAAGAAAACTACTTGTGTTAGTATAAAACCCTGAGCGCTTTCGGCAAGAACTGTCATCTACATAGGGGAAGCCACTAGCACAGTTACACCTTATCTGCGATTTGAGACTTGCTCAACTCGAGGAGAAGATGCAAATGTGACTAGGGAGAGGAAACCTTCGTTTATATACGACTGGGAGGAGGGGGTGGGAGGGGGCGTGGCTGGTTACCTATTCCTAACCTACTAGCTAGATCTATTAGAGGGAATGATTGTGTGAATGTTATGCATATTTTCGGGCCATGCTTCGGAGGGTATGTATAGCAGGCGGTCCTCGTCCCGGGCTAATAGGCGTGATGGTGAATTAGAGATCTAATATGTAAATGTAGATGTTACATAAATATATAGATAAAACGCAATTAGACAGCAGTGAAGATAGATAGAAAAAATGTGTCACTCTTAATACCTATAATAATCTGCGAATAGACACACAGAAACAGCCTTATCCTTCAATTATTCACGAATAAGCTTAAACCTAAACCTAAATTAAAACACGTACTCTCCCATTACATATACATAACTAACCTAACTATGCTAGCATAACCTATTACTAACATCAACTAACTCACCTATCTCGTAATCTAACATTGTAAAATATTTGGCTAATAAAGCTCCCTGAAATAAACACACACATGGCAGTCCGTGGCTGCAGAAGAAAAGAATTTTAGTGTAATGAATTACGAAACAGTGGCGGACTGGGACTGGATATCAGCTCTGGCATTTTCGGATTCGTCAGGTCAAAATGCTGTTGTAATGCTTGTTATTAAGAGTGTACAGGAAAGTGGCAGCCCGAAATTTAATACTTTTTGTTTTTTATTTAATTAACTAAGCATGTTATTAATGATTTGGCTCATCAACGTTGTAGAAGACTACTTCATGCATAATATAATAAGGTATTTTTAGTTTTCAAAATTCAAAATTCAAAATTCTTAACACATATTTTATTTCATTTTATTTTGAAATACGATTTTTTTTTCCTTTGGACACCCGGCCCCAAATAATTATTGTTTTTGGTCCGGCCCACCGGGCGAATGCCCGACTGCCCGCCGGCCCAGTCTGCCACTGTTGCGAAATATATTATACTATTTTACTATTGTAGATTAGACCGACAAAAATTCAAATAACTGCGGACAGAGGGACTACGGAGGAAATGTGCCAAAAAAATGTAAGCCCGAAATTGGTCTTCAACACGCCAAGTCATGTTGCTATAGTACTGCAAGCAGACAGTGGCGGAGCGTGCAAGAAAGGCGGGTAATGCCGCATTTCACTTAACGAATCCTTAAATGCATTAAGAGCTTCGTTGAAATCTACAGGAAACCGCGAGCAAATAAGATTGTATGAGAACGATGTCATCAACGCAGTCTAAGAAATTCTCGCCATGTTAGAATTCAAATGTTTACTTATTAAGATGATTGGGCATACTGTATAAAATGATGCGTGTTTTCTTTTCTTTTTATTTAACTTAAACAAATATTTGCAAGTATTGTATTACACTCGCAATTATCCTACGCTCCGCCACTGCAAGAAGAAAGTTTCTGAGGTCCCTCTTAGGCCACGTCAGAATTTTTTTTCAAATATACGCGTGATGGAATTGTAGGGTTCTACTCATTTGGCAAAGTTATTTTTTCGAGCGGGGGGTTAAAGCCACCCCCTTGGGTTTAGGAACCCTAAAAGAAGTAATTCATGTTTTCAAAATCAGGAGTGAAATTATGTAAAAAAACACGTTATAAGCTGTTCCCACACTCTAGTAGTGCACAGTCTCTCCATCCAAATCTGTCTTAGAAGACGGATGAAGTCTACTGGGCCTAATAGGGTCGGAGTGGATCTTCTTACAAGGTTTCATTAATGACAGAAAAGCGTATTCCACTCTACACTCTTTGTCCAAGCTATACTAGCATTTCCATAATTTTGAACAACCGTAAAATACGCAAAGCTACTATACTAAAACTACTACTAAACTATGCTGTACATTCTAAATCCATGCCAACAGCATTACCAAGTTGAATCCATGAGAGCGGAGTATGTTTCAAACTGCAGCAAACTTGGTAGCGTGCACAGCGTTGTCAGGGGAGCATGGTAACGCGCTGAGACTATACCAGGCGAGTCCTGGTCCCCCTCCAATTTAATCGTGTGACTTTACTATGTTCCCCAAGTGGTTCGGAATCCACTAGGAGGTCAGTCAACTCCCTTTCTCCCCAAGTTGAAGGAGTCTGCCCTTAGGGTACCTCAAGTTAACAAACAAACTCACTCCCCTCCCCCCCCCCCCCTCCCTCTGACAGGGTTTCTTAAAGCAGAAATGCTGAATGTTGGAAACAAACAAACAACAAACATTCTGAAACCTTAATAAGACATTAGATTCCACCTAAATTTTAAAATCATGTCTTTTGTTGAGTAGTCAATAATGTCGGATCTCTCAAACTAAGCTCTCTTTTTTTGTCCAGTAGAGAACTGTTACGCTCAGTAGTGCAACTTGCTTCGTTACTTTAGTTAGCCTAATTTTAATCTGTGACAACCTTAGTAAGTTATTTATTATTTTGTTTATCTGAAGTTTTGATACAGCTAGCTATAGATCTAGGACCTGCCCCCCCCCCCTCTTGGAGGTGCACAAATTATTTAGAAAAGTATGATTAATTCAATAATTTAATTTCCTATTACTTTCACATTTCTTGGAGAGATATACGGTACTGATATAATAATAAATAATATGTTTATTTCCTTCCACTACAAATCGATTGATTTAGTTTGAAACTGTGTTATGGATACATTTCAAGTGATGGTAGGTGAACATCATCTTTACGAATTCACCGGTAATGATTACAAAGATGGCTCCGCCATGTTCCAATACATGGGGTTGCCGTGCAGTATTCCTTACTGAGACATTTCTGAGGATAGTGGGAACAAATTAAGAGCAAATTGACCCCAAACAATCAGCACTCTAAAATCTGGTAATATTTTTTATTTAATTTAATTTACTACGGGCAGTTTCTCAAAGATTGAAACTAATCATGTTGTAGAATACTTTTTTATGCATCACCTAGCAAACACTTAGCCAGACTAGCTTTTAACATAAAGTCAAAGGTATTTGAATTTAACAACATAGTCTTGGATATAAGGAAAAGATTTCTCATAACTCTAGCGTGGAGTGTGCTCTTGTATGGAAGTGAAACAATGGTGCATTTACGAACATGACAAAAACAAACTGGAAGCCTTTGAGTTGTGGTGCTACAGAAGAATCTTGAAAATCCCATGGAGAGACCACATAACCAACGAAGAAGTGCTCCATAGAATAAACGAAAAAATATGGCCGCCATTTCAACAAGAAGAGGCAGATAGATGGGGCATATTCTGAAACACGAAGGGGTTTACAAGAACATCATTGAGAGTATGGTTGAAGGCACCAACTCAAGAGGACGACAGAGGAAGGAGTACCTAGAGGATGTCATGAAGGGCCTAGGGTGCGTCACCTATAAAGGACTGAAAAGGACCGCACAAAACAGGCAGGAGGGGAGGAGAAGAATACAACATTCGCTGCAAACCAATCCATAGATTGCAACTCGAGATGAAGTAAACTATATTTTTAAATTTTTGGTAATTATTTGATGAAACGTTACTTGGAGTTAAAATGTCACGTAATTCATGAAAATACACCAAAAAATAATGTTACCCTATGATAATATGCATAAAATATTCCAATAAACTTACATAATATTTAATAACTTGGGTAATACGATTCTTCTTCTTCGGTTAATGCCCCTTCTATCGAAGATTACCGATAATGCAATAAAATGCAATTTGGACCTTGAAGACTGCTGATCGGAAATGGGAAGTGGTGCTCTTGCAAAACCACTACCTTAGCGGTTTTTCAACCAGAACGTTCTTCAACTCTTCTGCCGGGAGCCCTCAGTTCTTCTTTTGTATCTATTATTGCATCCAGAAGGCGATACTTTTCGTTCCACATCACATGACAGGAGTACCTTAGTTAGTGTCTCCATTTCTTAACCGTCTTCAGCAACTCGGCTTCTGTATCCATTCGCATCAGCAGGTTGATCATGGCAATTATAATACCGGCATTTATTTAATCCCCTGGTATTAATAATGTAAACAAGATAATTTTATAATGGAAAGTGCTATTCAAAATTTGTTTGTTTACATTTTTAATACCAGGGGATTAAATAAATACTGGTACTTTAATCGCCATGATCAGGCTGCTGGACCTCAGAATTAGGGACAAGATCTAGTCCAAGGATATGCGCAGCATACAAACACATTTCAAAAGCACAAACGTACGATACATTAAATCGAAAATACAATTTGAGTGGTTCTGCAGCCTGATTGAGACGATTATAATACCGGTATTTATTTAATCCCCTGGTAATAAAAATGGAAACAAGATAATTTTACAATGGAAAGCGCTATTCAAAATCTGTTTACAGTTATAATCCTAGGGTATTTATTCAACCCCAGTATTATAATCGCCTCGATCAGGCTGCAGGTGTGTCCCAGGGGTGTATAATATCTACGTAAGACGTCCCATAACCACTTAAGCTACCATTCAGTTGTTACCTAACCATTTTTGTGATTATGAGGGATGCGAACGTAGACTGCTCAGACTGCTTAGTCCGTAGAAAGGCAAATATCGTCCCATTAAAATTTTATTGGTAGAGGTTAATGGCAATAGTGGTATACTTTTTTAAGGGTTAGTTGCACTTACATTGCCTGCTTTGTTAATAGTCATTAGAGGCAGGGACCTCATAGTTATCGAACAATATTGTCAGGGGAAAGGGGTGACGTTTCGGGAGTGGGCGCTACTCCCATCATCGGGTCATGTCCCTATGGACAATTGACGTTTAAAGTCTTTCTGTTCAGTTTCACGGTTGAATCGCAGCACACTTCAGACACCTGCAGTCTGATTGAGACGATTATAATACCGGTATTTATTTAATCCCCTGGTAATAAAAATGTAAACAAGATAATTTTATAATGGAAAGTGCTATTCAAAATCTGTTTGTTTACAGTTATAATCCTAGGGTATTTATTTAACCCCAGTATTATAATCGCCTCGATCAGGCTGCTGGTGCCAGGAACCTGAGTCGGCTGTATGAGAGAGCTGAACATCCTGCTGTGGGAACGTATAATGCCGTCCCCGACTTTTCCCCACAGCCTCGACAAAGCCCCCTTGCTCAGTGGCGGCGCTACGGGGGTGCCCGAGGGGGCCTGCCCCCCCCCCCCCAACAGTTTCTCCGGGGACCCCCCACTTTTGAGATATTTTACATGTTGTTAAATTGCAGAATTATTGAACGGTATACCTACTCCCAGTGAAAAATGTATTGTTTTTTCATTGCCCCCCCCCCCCAGATAGAAGTCATGCCCCCCTTGGCCCCACCGCCTTAAAATTTCTAGCGCCGCCACTGCTGTCTTGCTCCGTGCTCGATGAGACCCAATATGGTCATTTTGGCGGAACCTTCCAGGCCCAGATAACAAAGCCACCACGGCTCTCAGTGGCGTAACTGAAGGGTAGCAAGTTATGCAAGGCATTAGGGCCCCGAGCCAAGAGGGACCCCCACAGAAAGGAAAAAAAATGTAATTTTTGGGGGATTTTCTGAAAAAATGTATTTAAAAATAAAACTAATTAAAGGAAAGAAAATGAAAGTTTAGGTCTAGTGTAACTGCAAAAAATTGTAGGAGGGGGCAGTGTCTTTCGCAAGGCCCCCCAAAAATTGGTTACGCCACTGGTCTAAATAACTAAACACATTTAATAGGCCTATATTTATTGCTTTCCTATTTTTTCATAATTATTATGTATGTAGGTAATAATATTTATAATTCTACTTTCAGATTGTGCTAAATATAATGTGCTCACGTGAGCATATTGACTCAGTACCGACTGAAACGATAATAGAATGTATGAAAATAGCAGAATCGGTAAGTAAAAAAATGTAATTCTTCTTTTTCTTCTCCGAGTACCTCTTCTATCGAAGAGCGGTGATCATCATGGCAATCGCAGACATGTAGATATCGTACATCAGACTCTTCAAAAGGAAGTCAATTACCTTCATTACCTTCTGCACCCTTATGCCGTTGACTCTTCATAGTTCATTGAGTTCCACCACCTTGGGTGCGTCAGTTTGCCAACCCCAGGACGAAAGAGTGCCCTAGTAGTGGTTGCTTATTTAGTAGCGCCAACCAATCGTATTCAAACAGTGTGTAGTACTTTATCGGTTGCATTGAAGAATCCGCCCTTAATGTTAATATGTGCCTATAAGTCTACATATAAAATGTTTTGCTATTACTCCTACATAATTTTGATAATCTTGTAATTTGTGAATCATAAATTTAGAGGAGCTTGGTTACAAACGTGGCCAACTCCATTTTTTCACAAAATGAGGTTTTGATCCAACCTTGCAGAAAATTTTAATGTCCACCTGTACATTGTAAAATAAAGTGACAAAAGCACCCAGATTGCACACAGAAGCGCTGAGAAGTCTAGGGTTAGCTATAAACTTAATGCAACTTTCAACAGAAAATCCGCTCTCCTGAAAAATTCTACAACTTGGAGTTGGTCATGTTTGTAAACAGCCTTCTCATTTCTTTCTTTCCCTCTTTCTCTCTTTCAATCATCGACTTCGATGGCAAGGGGGTAGCGTGCTTGTACTTGTGCCAGTCTCCACCCGCCATGCGATCGGAGGCGTGTCGTAACTCAACACGGGTACTAACCTACAGAGGCGACTGAAGAGGTTAATCGGATATATTCATTAAATTGATTGTATGCCATTAACCTTTTTTTAAAAAAAAATCATAATCATTCTTTCATACTTTCTTTATTCATAATAAATGTTCATGTAAATTTTCAGCTAACAATCGTGCTTGAGATGTTTTTGGCAATCAGCTACTCTAATGATGGCTATAGCTGGATTTCTGCCCAACTGTACAGTGCAACCATGGTTTGCATGGGTTTCAGTAAATATTTTCGGAACCCTCTAAGAAGTCTCAAAGACTGCACTCGCCTACTGTCAGCCCTCACTGCCTTCAAAGTATTTCTGGTGCTCCTCTTCATCATCCAATATTGCTTAACTTGGAATATAATATACCGAAAAGGCATGGTAAGTATTCAATACAGTTAGAAAATATAAAAACAGTCGATACGCGACAACCCAATAAGGAGTTAGGTCTGAGGACTGTTACTGATCCTCTCCCATGACTTCTGCCCCATTAGGGAAGTTTAAGGTCAGCAACATGCCTGACCGCTGCATTTTTCATACCAATGATAGTGGGGTACCCCTTAGGGCTGGATGGAACTCAATATAAAATATGCACTAGCGCGATAACCCAATGGGGGATTGACATAGCTCTGATGCTGGTTGAGGAACCTCTGTCTTGACCACTGCTCCAGAAGGGATTTTAAATAAATCTTCACTTTTGACTTTTTGTTGTTCTATTACTAAACCAACCTAGCGGAGGTAGGACTATAAAGCAATCTCTTACACTCAACTAGGATGACCCGGGACCGCCTGCTTTACATGCCCTCCGAAGCATGGCCAGAAAATGTAACCAGTGTGGGACTCAAACTTACAACCTTTCGGGTGAAAGTCGGAGTCTGTACCACTACTCCACAGGTCCTGGCGTTTTATGGTTTTATGGTGCGCCTGTACAATACCATACCATCAATACAGGTATCTCGGATGCATTGTAAGCAGTGAGTGGGAGGTGAGTCAGGAAATTGGCAGCTGCATTGAAAAAGCTCGAAATGCTTTCGGCGAAATGCAGAAAGTAGACCTACTTTGGTATCCGAATTTGCTGTTGGATTGCGAATGGTTAAATGGTATGTGTTCCGAATTGTTTATATGGTACGGATCGAGGGATGGACTTCAACACAAGCTATGGAGATCAGAGTCTCTCTTCTCTTAAGGTTACAATCTTAGCGATTGGTTGGCAGCAACTCCCTGCATATCGTCCACCAGTTTACTCGGTCCTCGATCTTCCTCTTCAGTTCTTGATATGATATTGCTCCTGCGTCTTCTTTTACTTGATCCATGAATTCCTTCTTCGGCCGTCGTCTTCGGTTATTTCCATCAGAGTCAGTGCATTTGAAATGTGTTGCCCATATTCTGGAGAGACCGTGTCCCTAATGCTGAGGTCCTGACTCCAATGGATAACAGATGCCGAGTTGCTGCTTTCGGTTAAGAAACTGAGACTAACATACTTTAGCAATGTGATGAGAGACAAATAGTATCGCTTTCTGCATTTAATAATTCAAGGGAAGATAAGTGGGATAGTGGGCACCCTGCAGAAGAAAAACGTCCTGGTTGAAAAACCTGAGGCAGTGGTTTTGCACCACTTCCATTTGCAGATCAGCAGTCTCTAAGGTTCAAAACGCCATGATGATCCGCAATCTTCATTAGAAGAGGCTTTGAATGTAGCAGAAGGCGGTCAGCAACGTTTTAGGCAGCCGCGTTTTTCCCCTACCTATGAAGGTGTGCTACCCTTTACAGTCAGGTGAACCCAGGCGGAAAATTATGTCTTTTGTGTCGGATTGTACCCGATAATTAGAGATGATTTCCTCTTATTGTGTAAGGATTTAATTTTATTTGTGGATGAATTTACCTGCAGGCTTACTTTACTTTACTTTTTCGTGTCCAAGCGCGTCCAAAACTGGGCGAAATTCATAGCCGCCACATTGGCCTCCCACAGGTCTTCGGGTGTGCAGCGGTGAGGGCAAAGGCTGCACAGGAACAGATGTTCTAAATCTTGGCGCTGGCCGACCTGCAGGCACGTTAATCCTCAATGTACATGTATATAAGTCGATTAAATCCGTATTGAAGTATTCCATAACGTTCTATAGTGAGCATAATCGCATATATTCAATCCACCATAAGTGGTGTGGTTGTCCCGAGAAAGGAGTTCATTTTTTTTATTTGTTTAATCTTTTAGATTGTCTTGTCAATTTCTGCGATGGTCTATGCTATCAACTGGTGGTTAACCCTTAACCAATATCGTCAGGAAAATGGTCGTATTCCTAACACTGACGACGAGTTTGATTGGCAACAAGTAGGAAGTCAAGAATATGAAGAACGTCTAAGGAGTCAGGAACGTCAATTAGTAGAAGTTCTAAAAAGAGGGAGAAAAAGAAGAATGTAATTTGCGGAAGAGTAACATTGTCAACTGTAGAAAGCATTGCATGAGATGACATCTGATAAATATTGAACTCGATGAATAAAAAATAAAAAAATCTGCAAACTCAGCTGCGTCATTACAATAGGCGCCAAATTATTTTGTTCCCAGGGTTGGAAATGTAAAAAAAATATTATCAAAAATGCAGAGTCAAATTCTAAAATTATTTTGTTTAAATTTTCCACCATGGGAACAAGTTAACTTAGTACCTCGTGTTACCTCGTGTTATGGCTACTGAACGACATGGTATACATAGCGAATACATTGAATTTCATATTATTTCTAGAGACTGTAAAAGAACTAAGTAATATTGTTCAGCAAAAAACATTTGTGAACCTATAAAAACAAACATATTAATTAGACAACAGCTGATGCATAGGCATAAAATTGTAGTTTATTTTTAGCAAATTGTGTATTTTATAGTAAAAATTCAGACATCTACAGTACAAATATCGAACATTTGACGAAAGTTTCAAAACGTTTTACTCTGAATTGCGATGTGGTTTTTCAATTGAACCGTGGAAATAAAAACCGGGTAAACCGCCAAAATCAATATTTTGAGATTTTTTTATGCCATAATGCGTGACATGATATGACACACTTGCCATCTATTTACCAACTGCAACTACAGTTTTGCCACTGTCACTTGGCGCCGTTTTCAGGACATGTCACTTGGATCGTATTTTAGTGATAAAACTAATTTCTAATTTTTTGCGGTTAACCTGGTTTTTATTTCCACGCTTCAATTGGTAATGGCTTAATAGTAAATACTATATATTCACTACTATTCAGCAATGAAGAACCAAGTCCCTATTCAATGGGAAATTTTTCTTGAACTTGTGCAGACTGAATATATATTTAAAATTTTAGGCTATATACTTTAACTTATATATATTAGTATATTGTAGTCTACATGTCTTGTTTTTAGATTAAGCATAAATAGACATTCATCTGAGAAACTAATGTAGGCTAATTTTCTATGGGTTTTTGTAGTGGACAGGTTTAAATTTTCTTCATTAGCATTTTCATCTTATATTTAAGTTAAAATGGGAAATAGGCCACACATCGATTTGTTTTAATTTCGTATTTAATTTGCTAGTTTCACTGTAATAATGTTATATAGTACAAGGCTATTTCATACATGACATGGGTACGGTATTTTTAATTTTTGATGTTGAGGTTTTTAATTGAAATTTGCAATTTTTGGCTCCAGTAATTTCTATGAAATACCACTCCAATAGACTTTATCTTATCTTATTTAAATGACATAAATTGCGTAGAAACTGAAATAAAAACAAAAATTACCTAATTTTGGAGTGCCAAGTTTCTACGACTAAGCTAATTATTGGAATTAATCGGCACTTACCAGTTACCTAGCAAATCATTATCTGTAGCCTATATGTTTCCTATTTTTATAAACATTCTCGTGTAGAAAATGTCTAATGCCCGATTTTTATTCTTTTTATTATAATTAAACAATTCTTTAAAGACTTTCTTTTAAAATTGATTTCTCTTAACTATAAATAAAATATTAATTCTTTGCTGGCTACCAGTTTAACGATGGATATCTACATATAGGTTTATTGGGCTTCATCTATATAATTGCAAAATTTTGGATGCCCCTACATATTATGTAAGGTTCAAAGAATTTTCAAATAATTAATTTGAGTAAAAGTAAAATCAAACCCAGTTTATTGTATAATTATTGTAAAACCAATTACAATAGAAGTTTAATGTGTCTTTTTTAACAATAATAAGTAATTACTTAATTGATGTACTGCGTATTAAATTGCATGAGTAAACCTTTATGAAAACGTAAATAGTTGTATTAAGTAAGAACAATTATTGTCTTGTCACCTTGGGTACATTTTTAACCCCAAGTTAAGTTATTCATGAACGGTATGGTATAGGGCCGCAGCTGCTATTACCATCCTTTTAATAGCATCTTATTTTATTTATATTGGTAATAAAAAATAATAATACATTGACTCTTCAACACTCTTGAACGTAATTAATTGATTTTTCCCAATCTAATATTTAGATCATTTTCAATCATGTAGTATCAATTAATTTTACTCACTTTTCTAACAGTACCTTAATTAAACTCATTCTAAGGTAAATAAAATCTGTCCGGTATATCTAAAAAAAAACAGTTCCCCTAGTCTATAACACTCAGTTAAATGCAGGTAAAATTACAATATTGACGTTCCTATTTAGTCTGATTTTGTGTCTTCATGTAAGCTAGACTGTCTATTATACTTGATTATCTTAGCCAAATTTTACTGAGTGATCAATTATTATCTTATCTTATTTACGGTGTAGATAATAAACCGGTTTAGTAAAAAGAAATATTTATTTCAAGAATAAAAGGCCCGAAATTTGCCCAAATGAAAAATAAAGAGAATTTTCTCTCTTGTCTAATCTATTTGCTTCAGGACAATGAGTAACAGCTTGAGAAACGTAAATACTTGACATTATTAATGCAACTGGAGCTTTTACTCACAAAGAATATGTGTCTAAGGTACGCAGTGGGAGTGCAGAGGGATGAAGATATTAAAAAATACTTTAAAAAATTTAAAATAAATAAATAAAAAAATTGTTAAAAATTAACGAAAGAAGAAATGCGCATATCCTCCATACTTTGCATAACGTGCTTGAGGACGCATACAACACCCTACCTTACACCCCTTTTCCGTCCTTTATCCTCTTTCCATGCACGGAATACAAGAGAAAAAAATAAATTATCATTTCCAATTCATACATCCCAGGCCTTATCTTCTTCCTTTTCGGTGCAGACGGTGAGGCTTTGGAACCAGAGACGTAAAGTTTTAGAATGATTTTTTTATTTTGTGCTAACTCAATTTGGGGGGGTTATATTTTCAAAAAACTCATAAAAAACGTCTAAAAAAATTATTTCTCGAAAACGGCTCCAACGATTTCTTTTAAATTCACATATATTGTAGTCGTTACTACTGTTGACAAAATGAGGGGGTCGCTTGCCTCTTGATAGTTTGCTTCTGGGGGTTAAAAAATAAAAAATTAAAATTTTAATGAAAAATGACTAAAAAATAATTTTTCTGTTTAGGTGTTAAATTGAGTAACGAAACCGGACAGATTGCTTTCCCAAAAAAGTATTTGGTTTTGTGCCAAAAATATGTTTTTGAAAAAATGATAGAAAATTCACGGTCAAATGCATTGCGTGCCCTGTCATTAATGCTGTGTGGTAATTTGTTGGTCTGACCTATCTAGAATTTACCTCACCTCTAGTGAAGTCAGGTGGAAACCCCCCCCCCCCCCCCCCCCCGAAATGCCCGAAATTTAACTATAGGAAAATTATTTACCATGAAATAGAAATTACTCATTTTCTCTAGCTACTACTTGATAAATTGGAAAGCATGTTCGAGTAAACTCGGACCGGTTCTTTTATGAGTTTTTATGTTGCATAAATGGTGTTGAAATAATCGCTTTTAGTTTTAATTTTTACTTTAAGTTTTAGTATTTAAGTTAACATTATGGGTTAATTGTAAGAGTGGGCCAAAAGGCCCAAAATTTATGGAAAATTAAGACAATTTTCTATCTTTCTTCTTTCAAAGAAAAGCCTTTCTCCTGAATCAATGCTCTTGTTACAAATGTTCATCCATAGTACACAAGCATATAATGCACGTGTATGCTCCAATAATTACGTAAAGTGTAAGCTTTTGTTTTTTTTTTTTAATAATTCTGATTGTATAATTAGCCAGGACTGGGAAATAGGTATATACAGTATTTGTATTCTGTTTGCACGTGAACTGAATAATGTACAGTATGAGGAAATAGCTTACATAGCTTCGAAGGGAAGCAGATGAGAGCAGAACAGAGCAGTTTCGGACTCCTGGATGATCGGCAGTGGTTAAAGATACTTACAACACTCTTCTCAAAAAGGCAAAACCCAAGAGGCAAAAATCCAAGAGGCAAATACCCAAGAGGCAATTATCCAAGAGGCAAAAATCCAAGAGCAAAATGCACCGTTAAGGCATGGTTGCCTCCCTCCTCCTCACAGGGCACGCTTTCCTGCAACCCCATGTGCACATTTATTTAATCTGGTCAACAGCTCAATGGCCCATTGGAGGAAGGGTCTAAACTAGCCCACTGCCCTGACTCAGCGCTGATGATCAATACTTCGATTATAACAATAATATAATTGGTGGATTTTAGGGACGCATGCCTAGTTATATGGCCCTGCCAACGACCCCATCGGTTTTCGGACAATAATTGTATTGTTTCCAAATGAATTTCTAGCAGAGTCGTTCACTCCTGGATATCAACCCACACCTACTACTAGTGACAGTGGATAATCTGCTTACCATTGACACTGTAACAGGCGTTAACTCGCCTTAACCAAGTACAAGAACAGGTCTATCCCTAGGGCATCGACGACGGTTATACTGGGAATCACTACTTTAAATGGCTGAGCAGCCAAGGACAAGCGTTGGCTGAAACGCTGAAGTATGAAGTACAATTTGAATATCATGTCTATTGGCGGGAAACCAGGCAATGTTGATTCTCTCATTTAGAACTCTCTATTTTCCCAACTAGCTCTGACTGACCTGTTGCGTTTAGTAGTGCAGCCTTCTCCGTTACTGTAGCTAACCTAATTTTAATTTGTGACAAACTTAGTAAGTTTCTTATTTCATTGTCCACCATACGTGAGGTGGATTTTTTTAGGCTTGGGATTATTAACGCCTTAGTCTGTTCAATGAAGCCTGTGCCCAAGCTAATTTCATGAAGACGGGAGGTCAGGGGTTTCAATTTCTTTCAAATAAAATAATCATTTTTCAAACACCTTTAGGCCTACAATATAATTACAAAGGCTTTCACGGCCGGAGTCAGTAGAATCCGGGATGATAGGCCGTGGTCGTCAGTTGCGGATCGACAGGGGGGTCAGGGGGGCCATGACCCCCCTCCCCCTAAATGAGTAAATTCATAGTAAATTCATAGAAGATACGTAGTAACATTTTTTTTGGGGGATAAAACTCTACTTTTCAACAAACAAAATTGCCTTTTAAACTTACAAAAAGCTTGTTAACCCCCCCCCCCCTAAATTTTCCACTGGATCCGGCCTTGGTGGTCGTTCTGAAATAGATAAGATGCCGACCGCAGATGTTGATGAAACGTTTGGAAGTACACTATCGGAACGACCACGGTCTATCATCCCGGATTCTACTGATTCATCAACATTTAGGCCTATTAGGATAAGGCAGGCATATCATATTTTTTTAATAATTTAGGTGATATTTTACTACTTCAAGCAATAAAGTCGCACAAAATGTTTAATCTTTGAGGGGGGGGGGGCGGTGAAATGTGCAGAATTGTAGTGTTAAGCCTAGTATAGCATCTACATATTTATATTATTTGTTATTGTAAAATGTAGTAGATTATAATGTAGTGTATAATGTATAGCCGCTTGAAAGGATAACTGTTAGCCTATACCTGCAAAAAAATCGATTTTTTTTTATTGCATTAAAATCCTATTTTATTGTTCTGTTTCTTTTGCGCTAAGTTTTAAGCCTACAGCTCACGCGTCAGGTGGCAAAATAATGGACCCAGAAACTAGAAATCTCTACCTCGGATGCAAAAAGGAAGAAAGTGTGAGACTACACCTAAATGCTTTCTTTATAAATAAAATAAAAATAGTGTCTTACCTCAGTCCACAAAATAAAAACAATAATTACATTAATATGCGACCACTAGACCATCGACAGATGTAATAGAAATGGAAACTGATGAATTTATGCTTACTTTATTTTTTCAGATTGTGCTTGATCGTATTTAATCATTATGAGCTTACGGGAGTCGGAATGTTTCATCAACTTGGCCCCATATGAAACACTTACGTTCTTCGTGAAGTTCCCAGAATTAGTAAGTGAATTTCAGATCTCCAATTTTGCGTTCCCTCCATTGGGGGGGTCCTGGGGGGGGGACTTAGCCGGGGAGACTCCCGGGCCCCCCTTTCTCCAGGGTATAATATGCATATAACCTCACTAATTTAGGCCCATTTATGGATTTTTTTTCCCGGGGGATCAAAGTCTTGGGGTCCTACAGACCCTCCCAGAAATTTTAGGAATTACGCCACTTCATTTTCCAGGCGTTTCGATCTTCGGTATCATCCGGCGAGAGACCGAGGGTCCTGAGGTCCTCCCTCACTTTCGTTTACAAATACAAATACAAAATTTTATTTATTTCCTTCAAAACAATACATTTTTACATTATTACATTTTTTCACGGTGAGGGATCTAAGGGAGAAACCCGCGCTGAACCCTTGATTTATTGAAACTTAAAAAATAGAAATTATTGAATTAAGAATAAAAACTAGCACTACGTGATCTACTAACTACTTCTAACTAAACTAAACTAAACTGACCTTATAGTAAAATTAATTATAATTAACTAAGTATGCTTAATTGCTTAAACTAATTTATACTAAACGATGATTGATGACAATGTAATAATTAAGGAAAGTATTTTATGAATTTAAAAGAAACTTTTTAACTTTAAAAGAAGGTTTTACGGTATATTATTAGGTTTTTATTATTGTTAATATTGTGCTATAATTTTCATTCAGAAATTTTGTAATGGCTGACTTGAATTGGTTGAGTACGGTTCTTGATTTTATATGTTCAGAGAGAAAGTTGTAAAGAGCGATAGAAATATAGATGTGGCAATGCTTTTAATGTTCTAAGTTGGGTTTGATGGCTTTGAGGTTGCAATTAAGTGACATCCTTGGTCGTCCTATATAGGATATATATATATATATATAACCTATATAGGTTTTGCGCCCTCCACCGTGTAGTCCCTCACACGTTGGTTGTAGCACGTGTCCATCTTCTTTTCTTATCGTATGGCCCCACCACGCCAGTCTTCGTTTCCTGACTTTATCGGTGCTACTTTTATGTTGTTAATTCATAATATTACTCGTACCTAGTTTTGCAATAGGGGAAGCGAAATTATAAGCCCCCCCCCACCCCTCTACGCCTAACTGGGGCGTCGGGGCGTTAGATAAACTATCTGCGGGCCTAGTATGGAGAATTTTTTTTAAATCATAACCTCTTATTAAAAATGTAAAGAACCGGTCCGAGTTTACTCGAACATGCTTTCCAATTTATCAAAATTAGTAGATAGAGAAAATGAGTAATTTCATGGTAAATAATTTTCTTATGATTAAATTTCCGATATCTCGGGGGGGGGGGGAGGGGTTGCCCACCCGACGTCACTGGAGGTGAGGTAAATTCTAGATAGGTCAGACCAACACATTACAGGACACGCAATGCGTTTGAGCGTGAATATTCTATCATTTTTTAAAAAAAAAAAAGACATTTGTCTGTACAAAACCAAATACTTATCTGGGTAAGCAACCTGTCCGGTTTCGTTACTCAATTTAACACCTTAAACATACCTGAAGGTAGAAATCATCGATAGAAAGGTTTCGCAGAAAAATTATTTTTTAGTAATTTTCCATTCAAATTTAGTTATTTTTATTTTTTAACCCCAGAAGCAAACTATCAAGGGGCAAGCGACCCCCCACATTTTATCAACATTAATAACAACTACAATATATGTGAATTTAAAAGAAATCGTTAGAGCCGATTTTGGGAAATAATTTTTTTGACGTTTCTTTGGAGTTTTTGAGAATAAACCCCCCCCCCCCTCAAATTGAGTTAGCCCCAAATAAAAGAAATAGTCCCGAGGTATGATTTTTGTAAACCTACATACCGAATTTCATCAAAATCGACCGAGTAGTTTGCTCGGAAATCGACGCACAGACATACAGACAGACATTTCGTGAAAACCACTTTTTTGGGTTCCTGGGACCTCAAAACGTGTAAATCCGTTGAAATCTCGGAATCGGAAATTTCGACCATCACAAAGCTTTCCTTATACTACGTATAAATTGGAAAGCAACATGATAATTTTACATTTGACATTTGATATTTTTAACTCCATGAGTAAATACTAATCGCCATAATAAGCCGACAGATGATGATTGCGTTCTTACATCTCCCTGAAACGGCTTTTTTCCCCATCTATGTTAATATACCTAATATTTATGATAATTTCAGATAATAACCATTTTTGAATGTTTCTTGGTCATGTACTACGCAAAGTTGATTTGCTTTTGGACAACAAACGGCGTCGCCATCGCAGGCTTCTTCAGCGCCTGGTACAGCATGGCGCACGTTGTCGACGTCCCTTCAATTAAGCATTTCGCCGGCAATATTATGCTTGGAGTGCTCACTGCATATAAATTATTTCTCGCAATCTTTTTCCTCTATAATTATTGCGTTAACAGATATTCCGAATACGTAGTTGGTTTTGTAAGTATCTTCGTCATGTTTTTCTTTTTCTTCTCCTTCTTCTTCTTCTTCTTCTTCTTCCTCTTCTTCGTCCATTTCTTTCTCCTTAGTATAGTATTCGCTGTGTGGGAGTTTCTTGTACTCTTAAGTGTCATATGCCGCCTTTTCCCCTTCTCTCGGGCAGTTGTTCTATGGTTTCTATGAATCGACAATGTCGTTGCAATTATATCTGGAAAGACTAGTACCTAGTACCGGCCTATAAACTATTTCTGGTAATCCTTTTCCTCTATAATTATACCTTAAAGGATATCTTTATACATCGTTGGTATGGTAAGAATCTTCATCATCATCTTCTTCTTCTCCTTCTTCTTTTAATTTTTTTTTCTACTTCCTTTTCTTCTAATTATTCTTCCTCTTCTTCCTTCTTTTCTTCATGTCCTCCTCCTTCTCCTCTTTTTCCTTACACACGCCCAAAAAGTGCAGTCACCCCTTCAACCAATGTTGGTTTTTGTCTGTATTATAAAATACCATATAATACTGCAATATAAAGAGCAAATAGGACTCGCTAGGTACTAGTTACTTTTACAAATGCGACTTTAATGAAATATTTATTGTAAAGTTGAAAAAAAAATTGGAAGATTGGAGGTGACCATTAAACACCGACAAGGAGAAAGTTAAAAAAAACTCCTTCATTATTCAGACGCCTTGCCAACCACTCTTTGCCGAATCAATTTAAATGTTGTGGCCACTTGGTGTGACGGCCACATATTATGTATCACAATGTTTTTAAAAATATTTTTCTATTACTTGTGACTTTATTTATTGATTTCTACTCTATAATAAATGGGTTAGTTTATTTATTTCTACTCTATAATAAATGGGTTAGTTAATTAGTTAATGTCCAAAGCTAGGAAAATAAAGACAAAAGTCTTTCTTTCTTTCTTTCTTTCTTTCTTTCTTTCTATCTTTCTTTCTTTCTTTCTTTCTTTCTTTCTTTCTTTCTTTCTTTCTTTCTTTCTTTCTTTATTACAAAAGAAGCAACTGTGTGGCGTCCTCATTATTTATTTTTATTTATTTATTATTTATTTAGTTCCTCTTTATTCACGCTATATCATATTATTATTTTAGTATGTCTATCTGGTTTCAACGTTGATCTATGGCAGCGACTGTGTGATGGTTTTTATGCATTATCAACTAGAAAATCAGTTTCACCGGCCGCATGAAAATAATCAAAAGAAAAAGAAAATACTCAATGGAAAATCCACGCAAATTAAGCAACAAACGACGCCAGCATAAATAATGGAGCTTACAGTTAAAAAACTGCAAATAAAGATTTATCAATTGTAAGTAGTATAGAAAGGGGGTTTCTGGCGCTTATCCCACCCCCCGTCGTGCTATCCCATCTATCCCCCGCGGGTGGTCTATCTATTTTTGTGTGTTACCCCTCGTGGGTGGTCTGAGGTTCTGGCACCATGATCGTTTTTTTTTTATAATTACTAATTTGTGAGATACAGAGTTATTTTTTTTTATTTTTTTATTTTTTTTATTTTATTTTTTTTTTTTTATTTATTTATTTTTTTTTTTATTTTTTTTTTAATGGTGTTAATTGAATTAAAACATTTCTTTCTTCTTCTTTCTTCTTCGTGGGTGGTCTTTGTACCCCGCCGTGCTTATCCCGTTGTCTATCTATCTCTGTACCAGGTGGGTGGTCTATGACGCACCCCCCCCCCCTCCCCGTACAGCCAGACATCTAGAAGGTTCTAAATGTGTCGTTACAAAAGGCATCACCTTGGGTTGAGGAGCTTAGTTGAAGCCAAACCTTCATTCAAGACTCAAGTAATACCACTTTATACGTAAAATTGTATAATCTTACAACATGACATCTCTATTCAATAAAGTTAATGCTATCAACCAAGTAGCCGGGCCTACCATACCAATGCGAAAGCTAGTGATTGGAGTTAAATACCTAATATTGAAAATAGTGCAAATCGAAAAAACAGAATATGGACCAGCTGTAAAAGTCATACTGCGAGGATTGGAAAAAGAAGTCGTGGAATGTTTTGTGCCTCAACAATATCTGCCAGCCTTTCAACAAAGTGAAGTTACTCCAGGAGCTGAGATGTATCTTATCGTTTCAAGCCATCGGGGAAAAAATAGTGTCAACCTACAGATCATAGAATGAATATTTCATGATGTATTATTATTGTAAACTACAGAAATAATGTAAATATATGAATAATTTCTATATATATTTTTGTTCTTGTTTTATTAATTGCATAATTAGTTTTAAGCTTATAGTTAGATGATGATGAGTATTAAAAACTAATGGTTGAAAGAAACAAGCTATTGCTTCAGTCATAATCGAGTACTTGAACGGTGAAGGGTTATCTTAATCATAGACTATGAAATGATGTAAATCAAATAATTAAACGAGTACATTAGCTAATTAATTTTAATAAATCTATCCGAAGCATATGTTTATGGGAAGTATTGATTTGGTAAACAAATAACAGAGTGCAGGTTCAAACCTGTTGTGAATCACCAGGTGCATATAACTCTGTACAGTCGTCTAATGGTTCAAACAAACAAGCCATTAATAAATCTACCCCTCGCTGACAGTCCATTGTAAGCTAAAGTGATTTTTGTTTTCGTAAATCTATCCAACACTTAGGTTGAAGGGAAGTATTGATTTGGCAAACAAATAACAGAGTGCAGGTTCAAACCTGTTGTGAATCACCAGGTGCATATAACTCTGTACAGCCGTCTAATGGTTCAAACAAACAAGCCATTAATAAATCTACCCCTCGCTGACAGTCCATTGTAAGCTAAAGTGATTTTTGTTTTTGCATTAGTTGCAATCGATCGTTAGAAAATGAATGGTGTCTTAACAACATATTATCCGCTTCGTGATGGACAATCTATCCCTGTACCCTTACCATCTATCCTTCGTGGGTGGTCGTCGCTACAAAAGGCATCGCCTTGGGTTGAGGAGCTTAGTTGAAACCGAACCTTCATTCGCGTAATACCACTTCAGTGTAGTGAATTTGTGTAATCGTACAGCATGGAATCGAAGAAAAGGAAACTGAACGCGAGGGAATATGTGTGTAGAATATGTGCTGTGAGTTTCACACTAAATTGCAATTTAAAAAGACATGTCATAAACAAACATGGAGTTAGTATTATACCATGCAAAAAATGTAAAGCCACATTCACATGCAGAGAGGACCTATCTCATCATATATTGCAGCGGCATACATCAGCAAATCACGGGATGGAAATTGTACAAACTCGCCCAAAACTGACATCTGCTGGGAATGGAGAGGACTGCAAGGCATGCGGGGGCAAAATCAACAACTCCAGTCCACTTACAGTTCTGTGTAAAGAATGTTCATCTATCTTTTCGTGTAAGTATGAGAATCCTGTATCTGTTAAAACCCTTGAGTGTAAATATATTTGTGAATTCTGTTCGGTCCCTTTTGCTCGGAAGTATAGTTTGAAAGTCCACATATTAAGCATACATATTATTAATTGTTTGAATTGCAAGAAATTGTTTATGAGGGAAGATTTTACTAATCATAAGAATAATTGCACAATTATGAGCGGGGGAGCACTATCCAACGAGGAGAACTTTTTATGCAAAACATCTATAGCTCTAGATGGTGTAGTAAAACAATACAATTATAAAAACATAACCATACATGATCCCGTTGTATATTTAAATAATATGGAAGGTGAGGTTGATTCTATTACAACTGAAAACATTAAACTTTTTAATGCAATTAAATGGTATGTAGCCTTACACATTAAATTTGAACGCGGACCCGACAATAATAAAAACTATACTGAAGCATGGTTTCATGCTAAAAACGAACAACTTTTCCTCACTGATGACTCCACAATAAAATATCAACAAATGATTGAACAAATTTTAGTAAAAATAGATAAATTTCAAGCAATGGGAAGCGGGTGGGTGTTGAAATCTTTAAAACATTTTGTTATTTTTATTGCTGAATATAATCCATGCAGTGGTAGTAGTTACATCCCTTTACCCAAAAAATCTATAACACTAAAGCAGTAATCAATATTAAAAATGACGATCTCAAATGTTTTATATGGTCAATTTTAGCATACTTACATCCAGTAAGTCGGGATGCTCAGCGGGTTTATAATTATAAAAAGTATGAAAAAGAGTTAGATATGAAAGGTATAACTTACCCAGTATCTTTGCAAGTCATTTCAAAATTTGAAAAAAATAATAATATTGGAGTAAATGTGTTTGGTTATGATCACAGACTGTACCCATTATATTTATCACAAAGTCACCATTATAATAAGCAGGTGGATCTGCTTTACATAACGGAAGACGAAAATTCACATTATTGTCTTATTAAAAATTTCAACAAACTTAATTTCTCAATCACTAAACATAAGGAACAAAAGTTTTATTGTCGTTGGTGCATACACGCCTTTAGTAGTGCTGAACGCTTACATGAACATAAGCCACTCTGCTCAAGACATGATCCTCAAAAAACCACATTTCCAATTCAGGAGAAAAGCACTATGAAATTTGATAAGGCACAATATATGATCCCTGTAGCATATAGAATATATGCCGATTTCGAGAGCATTCTCAGTCCCGTTGAAGGGACTATTTGTAACACTGAAAAATTATCTGCACATATACCATCAGGGTTTTGTTATGTTGTTGTAGATATCAATGGGAATAAGTTTAAAGAACCGGTAGTTTACAGGGGAGCTAATGCTGTTGATGTGTTTTTGAAATCGTTATTAAATGTTAAGGATGAAATTTTAAACATTTATAAAAATATTAAAGCAGTAATTATGACTGACGAGGATAGAGAAAATTTTAAAAACTCTGTCATTTGTAATGTTTGTCAAAAACCACTAGGAAATGATCGTGTAATAGACCACTGTCATATAACGGGGAAATATAGACAAGCATTACATAATGTTTGTAATATGAGCAATTTTCGAACTCCAAAACATATCCCCGTTTTTATGCATAACTTAAAACGTTATGATGGTCATCTTATCATGGAAGGGGTTGGGAAACTAAAAAATATGAAAATTACTTGTATAGCTAAAACTATGGAGGAATATATAGCCTTTAGTATTGGAGAGTTACGCTTTTTAGACACTTATCAATTTATGGCCTCCTCTTTAGATTCATTAGTCAAAAATCTTGTTGATGCGGATAAAAATAAATTTAAAATTATGAAAACATGTTTTGTGGGTGAAAAATTAGACTTGATGTTGAGGAAGGGTGTCTTCCCCTATGAATATATAACGCACGAATCAAAATTTAATGAGGAACACTTACCTCCAATTGATGCATTTTTTAGTCAATTAACTCAAGAGGGGATTTCACAAGAAAAATATGAACATGCTCAAAAGGTGTGGAATGCTTTTAGTATAAAGAATTTAGGAGAATACCAAGACTTGTATGTATTAACAGACACCCTTCTCCTTTGCGATGTTTTTGAAGCCTTTAGAGCCTTATGTTTTGAAAACGATAACCTCAAAATTTGTCACATGTACACAGCACCAGGGCTAGCTCTTCAGAGCTGTCTGAAAATGACAGGAGTAGAACTTGAGCTATTGAGCGAACCTGATATGTATTTGTTTTGTGAGGCTGGGATTCGCGGGGGTATAAGTATGATTTCAAAAAGATTTGCGGAAAGCAACAATAAATACTTAAAAAAATTTGACTCAAATAAGCCATCCAAATTTATAGTATATTGGGATTGCACTAACTTATACGGACATGCGATGCGTCAATTTTTACCTATTAGTGGGTTTCGCTGGATGGAGGAGGAAGAAATCAAAAACTTTAATGTAATGCTCGCACCTGATGAGGGCGATGATGGGTTCATATTACAGGTGGACATGGAATATCCACAAAAATTACATGATTTACATAATGAATACCCACTAGCAGCTGAACATTGTGTTGTAACATCAGACATGATTTCCCCCTATTGTAAGGAATTTCTCGCTGAAAATGATATATCTTTAACATCCAACTTCTCAAAGCTTATTCCCAACTTAAACGATAAACACAACTATATAATACATTATCGAAATTTGAAGCAATGTTTAGAATTGGGATTAAAATTAAAATGTATACATAAAATTTTAGCTTTTAAGCAAAGCGCTTGGATGCGACCCTTTATCGATTTTAACACAGAAAAACGGAAATTAGCTTGTAATGATTTCGAGAAGGATTTTTATAAATTGAAAATTAATAGTATGTATGGGAAGACAATGGAGAATGTTAGAAATCACGCAAAATTAGAGTTAGTTAACACTGCCAAACGAGCTCGTAAACTTATCTCATCCCCTGCATTTAAAGATTTTAAGATTTTTTCAAACGATTTAATAGCAGTCCGGTCAAAAAAAACTAATATTTTGCTAAACAAGCCAATATTTATTGGCCTAACCGTTCTCGAACTATCCAAGGTAGTTATGTATGAATTTCATTAAGGTAGACCCGAGGGATATGACGCACATTTTGCAATTTTGAAATTGCTCAAATGCTAATACCTCTGCTTTTACTATCTGTTTTCCTATTGCTACCTCTTTCTTTTGGCGATCATATACTATAATTATAAGCATTTTGTGAAGAATCTTACTAGTATTACCAATTTTTTTCTAAAAGCCTACTTTTGCGTCATATCCCAAACCTGGTTGGGGATATGACGCATGTATGTAGAGGGATATTGCTTATGGAAATTAACATGTAATTTCGCAAAAAATAAAAAACATCGTAATTATTCAAGAAATGTAATGAAATTATCAAATTAAACGACTGTAATCGATTTTGGGAATTGCTCCTTGAATGTATGGTATCCCCGACGTACCGTAGGAGCCAGCATTACTTTCTTGACTTCCTGAATGGTAATAGTTGCTTCGTCTTTCGCTACAGGGAAAACAAATTGGTTAGTTTTCCCTCTTTTTAAAAAATTCACCATAATGTCTGTACTGTTAAACTTATTCGTCACTAGCCCAACGTAGTATAGTGGCTTCGTTTTTCCCTTGAATTCAACTAAAATGAAGTCATCAACGCTAACGCTAGTTATTACGCTGTCGAAGAAATCGTCTTCACTAATTTCACATTCGTCTGAGGACTCAGCTGCAGGATCCCACTCACCACCGGAGGAATCTGGTAATTCATCTTCAAAATTAAGCTTCAGCTTTTTCTTGGCTGGCTTACGAAGTATTTTTACCTTTGGCTGCATTTTCTTCTTTTCT
The DNA here is from genome assembly GCA_963971405.1 of Psococerastis gibbosa. Classification (NCBI taxonomy): domain Eukaryota; kingdom Metazoa; phylum Arthropoda; class Insecta; order Psocodea; family Psocidae; genus Psococerastis; species Psococerastis gibbosa. Next base: position 46,119,201 of record OZ020486.1, on the reverse strand, counting down.
TTCTCTGCTTTTGCATTTCTTTTGTCTGTTTTTTCCTTTATCATTTCAGGGGTAGTGAGAACATGGGCATGCTGTTTTTTCTTACTTGAGTCTACACTAAGAAGCGGCACAGGGCAAACTTTATCGAGGATTTTCGAAGGAGTTATCACACTGGTGCTGGTGGAAGGAACGGCATCTTTGAGTAATGTTTTCAGGGGCGTGGTTGGTGGGCCTTTCTTTGGAGTTCCGGATGGGTTGGAAGAAGCCTTACTTGCTATTGTATCTTCTTGTAAGTCACTTGCAGGGCTCAAAAACGCATACTCCGGTATGGCAGAGGGTTGAAATGGGAAGATCCCGCAAGCTCGGAAGCCTTTTGCTCCTGTGGTCATTGTCGCAGCCTGAGACCAAGCTCTTTGCAAAAGGCTGCCAAAGTGCCGTCTTTCCAATTTCTTCCCAGGATTCGCTATCCCCCATTCTATACCAGTATTTCGAAAATATGTTTTGAGAGGCTTAAAAAAGGAGCGATCCAGAGGCTGTAGAAAATGGGATGTATGCGAAGGTAGGCACAGAAAATGAACATCATTTTCTAATGCCTTTTCCAGAACTGCAGGAGACTGAGTGTGGGACCCATGGCCATCAAGAATAAGAAGACAAGGTCCCGATGATTTTCTTGGAATGAAATGATTTTCAAGCCAATCTAGAAAGAGGAACTCATTAATATACGCTGACTTTTGATTCATAGCCAAGTGTGTCCCATTAGGCATGTTCTCTTCCCATATTTGCTGTTTGTTTTTGCCCTTGAAAATTATGTAAGGGGGCAGGAATGTTCCCTCAGAATTGCAGCAAGCAACGACGGTAATTGTTTCTCCCCGCTCTACTGATTGCCTATTTTGAACAGATTTACTGCCTTTTTCGGCGATGACGTATTGAGGAGCATTGTTGAGCTGCAGCCCGCTTTCGTCCACGTTATATATATTTGAAGGCTTATCGAAGAGCTTATGCTCGGCCAGAGTTTTTTGTAAGAGGGCAAAATATTCGGCCACTTCCTCCCTGTTCAGTCCTTCCGCCCGAGCGTTCGAGACACCCTGCGCTTTTCGAACTGCGAGATCCGGATGACGTCGAATGAATGCACGCAGCCATCCTATGCCTGCTGTACGAGTTTCTTCACGAAAATGAGTAGTTGACAACGGAATAGCCATTTCTTCGGCCAAATTGTATGCAGTTTGCCGCAGCGAAATTCTTGTTGGGGAGAATCCAGCCTTCTGAAGCCGCTTCAAATGACGCACCAGTTTATTCTCAGCTTCCCAACCTAATACAGGAGGTTGGCCCAACGCTCCCTTCGTAAATTTGTTCTTTTTAATTCTATCCCGCAAAGTCTTTTCCGGAATGGAATGAGCAGCAGCGGCAGCTCTTACGGATGCGCCTTTCTTAAATTCTGCAAAAGCACGTTGGAGGTCCACCTCCGACCACTTCCCTCGTAAGCCTTTTGATTTATAGTTGGGCATTTCTGAAAAACAAAAGAAGATTGAGTTAAAAAATAATACAACTACAGCGGCCGCGAGAATGTGAGGGATATGACGCACGTCATATCACTCACCCTATGCACTGCGTCATATCCCTGAAAACACGGCCATTTCGTAAAAGATTGTTTACAACAAATGAGAAAGTGGTGTTGAGTAAAAAATATAATACTAATTGTGTTTAAATGTCTATTAATAAGTATCAATCATAAAATTAGTCAATAATTCAAAAGAGTGCTTGCAAACAAGCTGTCAAATTAGCACATGTAAACAATAATGGCGTCTTACCTCCGAACAAACAGATTTCGGCGATCCTCCCACTCAAACGGCTCAAGCCAGACTGGTGAAAACTGTCGCATTCTGGTGACAAAAATTCAAACTACACCCTAGCTACCGCCATAGCATCTAGATCAGTGCCGTATCCGTGGTAGAGGAAGCGCGTCATATCCCTAACCGCGTCATATCCCTCGGGTCTACCTTATAACTTTGTAAAACAAATGTATGGTGATAAAGCTGCACTGATTTTAACAGATACAGATTCGCTCGTTTATGAGGTTGAGAGTGATGATTTGTACACTGATTTAAAACCATATCCCCATTTATTTGATAACTCAGTATATCCTCCGAACCATCTCTTATACAATATTGAAAATAAAAAGAAAGTGGGAACGTTCAAAGATGAAAATGCTCAATCTCACATTTTACAATGTGTTGCTTTACGCCCAAAATTGTATTCCCTTTTAGAGGAGGGAAAGGAGAAGAAAGTGGGCAAAGGTATAGTTCGTTCAACCCTTAAACATCATATTAACCATCAAGACTATTACAATACCTTATTTAAGCCTTGCATAGCAAAAGACTCACGTAAACCAATGTTCCGTATTCAAAGTAGAGATCATAAGCTTTTTACAATTAAACAGCAAAAAGTCACTCTTAGTCCTTATGATGATAAACGGTATGTGTGTCGTAATGGAATTGATAGTTTAGCTCATGGTCATTATCGCATTATAGATATGTCTTAGGTTTAAAAGTTTGTTTTAAGTGATTGTATGTAAAGACATTGATTTCTTTTAAAATATGTGTATTATAAAATTTGTATATCATAAAATGGTTTACATTCGTTTAGCTCATGGTCATTATTGTATTATAGATAAGTCTTAGGCTTAAAAGCTTGTTTTAAGTGATTGTATGAAAAGACATTGATTTCTTTTAAAATATGTGTATTATAAAATTTATATATCATAAAATGGTTTACATTCATTTACAATAGTTGATGTACAATACCAGTTAAAGGTACATATTCATATAAGCAGTCGCTGATGAGTAGACAGTCCCTTTATTTGCCATGCAGACAACCCTTTATATATTGGAGTGCATAAGGTCGGTGGCCATTTCAGTCCCCCTCGCATTAAGATTATGACACATCGCTATTAATTCAGGTACGCCGATATAATAAGTGCACTCAGCATCTTAAAAGAAATGTATTAATCCCACAATAGGTGTTCAATATACCCACCAGCCGTGTTTATAAAAATGAATTTTCAATAATCCCAACTAAGTCTCAGTTTCTCACAATAGGTGTGCAATATACCAGGCAGTCGTGTTTTCTATGTTAGATTTAGTTACATTGGGCTAGGACAGGTTAAGTTATAATATTAGGCTAGGTTAAATTTTTATATCAAGTTAGGATAGGTTACATTGGATTAGGATAGGCCAGATTAGGTTACATTGGGTTAGGTTAGCTGTTTACCTAGATTAAATTCATCATTTTTTTTTTAACAAAAATATTTTTATATCAAATAAATATGATGTTAAGTTAGGTTACATTGAATTAGGATAGGTTAGATTAGGTTACATTGGATTAGGATAGGCCAGATTACGTTACATTGGGTTAGGTTAGCTGTTTACCTAGATTAAATTCATCATTTTTTTAACAAAAATATTTTTATATCAAATAAATATGATGTTAAGTTAGGTTACATTGAATTAGGATAGGTTAGATTAGGTTACATTGGGTGCAATATACCAGGCAGTTGTGTTTTCTATGTTAGATTTAGTTACATTGGGCTAGGACAGGTTAAGTTTTAATATTAGTCTAGGTTAAATTTTTATATCAAGTTAGGGTAGGTTACATTGGATTAGGATAGGCCAGATTAGGTTACATTGGGTTAGGTTAGCTGTTTACCTAGATTAAATTCATCATTTCTTTTTTTAAAAAAAATATTTTTTATATCAAATAAATATAATGTTAAGTTAGGTTACATTGAATTAGGATAGGTTAGATTAGGTTACATTGGATTAGGATAGGCCAGATTAGGTTACATTGGGTTAGGTTAGCTGTTTACCTAGATTAAATTCATCATTTTTTT